>CM038216.1:32553763-32894060 GCA_021442155.1 Cymbidium sinense | reverse complement strand
ACTTTTTCTTAAATACATGTAAACTTACAAAATAAATAAATGGATGAATAATTATGCAAAAGATTTTTATGTTTGATTTGGTTGTATAATCTACATGTGAAATGTGAGGATCCTTCTTATGTCATAACATAGGAGTGCATAGGAATAGATTTAATTAAGTGTTATGTTCTTTTCAAATGAACTATACATTTTGCAAATCTTATTCAAGTCCATGTTAAGAGAAGAGAAGAAAACAACATAAAACACATCTTATGCTATAATCACAAGAAAGCTTATAAGTACTTATAAGTAGGATCACTTCAGTCATAATCTTTAATTTATAAGTTTTTGGAATAATTTTTTGTTTAATAGCCACTCATATTCTTAATTTTAACCAACACATGTAATTTGACATAAAAGGAAACATTTTATTTAATTGATTTTTCAAAAGAGATGAATGCATGATTTCATATGGAAAACAACATTTAGCATGCTTGGAAAGCGATAAAGTGATGTAAACATATGACTTCATTCACCCTAATTAATTCCTAAAGATAATGATATGAAAATAAGATCATTTAAAGTGAATCAAAATTGTTGAAGAAGATTTTTATTTTTGAATTTGATTTGACTTAGAAAATATGAGAAAGGTTTGCTGGTCCTAACCCATTTCCCCATCTGTGAATTAGTTTTAGTTAAATTTTTAGACCAATTAGGTTGATTTTATGTTTTGTTTAGGTTAAGGTGTGAATTAAATCCATTAATTACTTCTTACCAACACCACTTTAACATAATTAAATAAGTAATTATGGGACAACATATGATATGCAACCACATAGAATTTTAATTAACAATGCACCTAAGAATAAAGAGGCCTAATGCAATTGGCTCACAATTATTGATTAATTAGGCTAAAGGGTTTAATTAAGTACTTTCATAACCATCCTATACATGTAGTTTGATTATAATTTTTTTTGAAGTCTCTTAGGTTATTGAACTCCTAAGAATCTACCCAAGATTAAGTGATTAAGTTCTGGAGTGATTTAGTTTTGAGTTTGATTACTTGAGCCATTAATGAAATAATTAAGTCATTGATTAATTTGCAAATTAATTAAATGTTTATCCAAATGAAATAAACTTAGGGAAAGAATTTGGAAAGAAATACAAATCTCATTCCTTAAGTCCATTCACACTATTTAATGATGGTTAACAAACTTAATTAATGAATTTATCACTATTTAATAGATTAATTAATCATTTATTTAGTTAAGAGGGATTAAGGATGAACTAAGCAATTCACCTAATAAATCAAACAATAAATTCCAAAAAAATCTTGGGAGGAAGAGGTCATCTCACTAATCAACCTAAGGATGTTTAGAATTAATTGTTGAAATTAAGAGTAATTAACCTAATTATATTTTCAATAGAACCTAGATTGAGTAAAAATTACTATTCAAAATCAATTAATTTTAATTTTATATTATTCATTACTGAATTATCTTTAAAATGAGCTTGAGTTTAAATTTTTTAGATTTTTCTATAATTAGTTATGAATTTTTGAAGTTTTAGCATTAAAAATGAATTAATTAAAGCAAATTAAGCCACTAATCCTGTTGGGCCACATGGCGGCTGGTGCGACGCCCTAACGTGGTGCACTTTCCATGTGGCATAACGGGATAGGTTATTTAGGTTGTTACATCTGTGGTTGAGTCAACCCGGTGAGGCGTGCTTTCTTCATGATTAATCCCATGGTTTAGGCTTAAATCACAAGGAGATCTATCATGATTTAATCACAACTATCCATTCTAATGGCATGGAATGGATGGTGTGTGATCTATCTCCTCCCGACCGATGAGAGATGGATGTCATCCATCGATCGTTGCTCGATCTGAGCTCACCCAAGCTCGGATGGAGTTCAAACTCACCCCACACCTTCAAAGGAGCACAAGCATGGAATCCAACGGCCAAGATCTCAAGGGATTATAATTTCTGTAACAGAAGACCAAGAAATTTTTATCCTAAGATTAGTTTTGATCAATACCCTGCTAGAGGCTATAACTGGTGCTTCCAATGGAGGAGGTAGCTTCGTCTAGTAAAGATGAAGCCCTGTTGAAGGTATCAAGTCTTGATTTGGGGTGGATGGCTCAATTGACCAAGCTCCCCTTCTAATGGCAATCAGTTTTGATCAAAGTCTTCCTTCCCATGGCTTGGTGACTTGGGAAATAACTTGATTAATCTTGACAAGGTCCCTTGATGATGCTTGTAAGATTAATTTTGCTTTGGTGGGGAATTGGATGGGTTGCATCTTCACTTCACCTCCCCTATTTCAGCCTTGAGGAAAACTAAAAAGGAGAAATTAAGGAAGCTTTGAAATGGCTTTGGAAAGCTTAAGAATGCTTGGTTTTGATTCCTAGAGATCAGTCAAATTTAGTGCTTCTTATTTGAGTGGGAATGAGGGAGAGTATCCTTGGATCAAATAGTGAAGAGTAGAGTTGCCTTTTAGCTCAATTATTGAGATTGGTTAGTCATTTGGTGCTGTTTAGCATCCCATGTGATTCATTTTAGGTAGTGGAGGGAAGGAGAGTGAGTTCCCATGTGCTAGGTGAGTGTATTGGGTGATCCAAGTGCTCAATTCCCATTGGAGGGGTTGGTTTGCCCTTGGGTTGGGTCATGGCTGACCCAATGACATTTAGGTGTTCACCACCCTCCTTGGTGTCCAAGTGGGCAACTAGAAGGATGGCGGGTGGCCTTGAGAAAGAATATGACCAAATTCCAATTGAATTTGGTCAAAAGATACTCTTTGACCTTGGGGTAAAGTGGTCATTTGGCCTTGATTTTGATTTGGGTAGATTTGAAATGATTCAAAAGTGGGTTGGGCCAAATTTCAAGTGATTTGGAGTTCATTTGGTTTGAATTGGTTGTCAAGTTAGGTCAAATTGGGTTAGGTTGTCCAATTGGTCAAATTGGGTCAAACTGTGGGTTAGGTCAAGTTCAACTGATCATCTGGAGCCTATGGGTATCATTGGTTTGGTTCAATTTGGTTTATATTTTATTTTGGTTCATTTAGGTTCATTTAGGTAAAATGGGTCAAGTTGACCAATTTAACCCATTTGACCTAATTGGGTTAGGACTTGGGTTAGTTTAGGCTTGGTTGATCATTTAAAATGTCTTACAAGCTTTAGTTTTAATCAATTTTGGTTTAGTTTAATTTCAAGTTGATTTGACCTTTTAGGTCAAGTTGGGTACATGGGCAATTGGGCTAGGTTGGGTCTAGTTGGACAATTGAACCTTTGTTCAAGTTCAACAATCAATTTAGAATGAGTTTGACCCATTGGTTGCAATCAATTTGGCTTAGATCAAAATTTGATGCATTTTGACTTTTTTGGTCAACTTGGGTCAACTTAGGTCAAGTGGCCAATTAGGCTTGGTTTGGGTCAATTGATGGCTTGGTCAAGGTCAATCATTCATTATGAACTGGTTTAGATCGAAGGGCAGTCAATTTAGCTTATAGTGAATTTTAGCTTGTTTAGGTTTCATTTGGGCTTAGTGTTGACTTGGTGAAAGGCTAGGTTTGACTTGGTTTGACCCAATTTTAGTGATTGATCATCCTAGGATGATTGTTGCTCACAATGTGAGTCTTAGATGGGTTAGTTCAATCCAATTTGGGTTGGATTAGAATTTAGCTCGAAATGGTCCTTTAGGTCACTTTGGGTCAAGTGAGCCTAAGTGGGGCTTGATCAAGGCTTGATTCAAGTTTAGTTGAACTCACATATGAACTTATGATTGAAATATAAGTCCAATTGCAAGTGATTTGGAGTCAAATGGATTTTGGTTCATTTGATAATATCAAGTTCAAAGGATGAACATGGGTTTGATTTAGGTTAGTTTATTTTGGTTTGATGATTATAGTTTATGTTTATATTTGGGCATGTGATTGAAGGAATGATTATTTGAAGAGAAAATCCAAGGATTTGGATTGATTTGAGAAAGGTTTGGCTAAGTTCAAGGATTTGAATTGAAAGAGTACCAGTTGGATTTTGGTTAAATTTGGAGTTAAGTTTTGAATTTATTTTTTGTTATTTGAATTCATATTTCATTTATATTTGTGAATATAAATGAGAATATAAATGGGTTATGAGAAAATCTTTTGAGTTTGGAGTGATTTTGATTTGATTTGAGCTAAGTCCATAAGATGAAATCAAAAGGGCTTAGGAAAGATTATGGATTTGGAATTGATCATGGTTTCAATTATTTGAATTGATTCATGATTTGAGTTTTGGAATTGATTTATGATTTGAGAAAATCAATAAGTTTATTAATCATTGCCTAACAATAACTGAACTAAGGAATAGGGTTGGGGCCCCTTTCCCTAAGTTCATTTCACCCTTTTTTAAAATAAAATTACTTAAGATTAAACTAATTAATTAGATCACATAATCAAATCAAAATCATAATCACATCAGACATTAATTAATTAAATCATGGGGTAGATCTTTAGGTGTTTAATAACTTAAAGGAGTTTAATGAAATTATGGTTAGTCCACATTTGTGGGAAAACCATAAGAGTAATTAATTAAGTCCCCTAATCTAATTAACTATTAATCATGAGCTACTTGCATTAGGCCCCTTTTATTTCCTACGACCATTGCAAGTTTAATTTCCATGCATATCATGTTGGCTCATAATTATTTAATTAATTACTTTAAGGTGACATTGGTAAGGGTAATTAATTCATCTAATTAAGGGTTCAACTTAATTAGCCCATAAAATCAACTTAATCACATTTCCTTAAATAAAATCAACTCACAATATGGGACTGGGTTTAAAACAGCAAGTGAAGATTTCTCTTCCCCTCTTTAAATCAAATCAAATCCAAAACTTAATTAATAAAGATGCATTAGTTTTCTTTAAATAATCTTATTTTATTTTATTGCCCTTAAGAACTAGTTTGGTTGAATGAATCACATGTTATATTTGATTGTCCTCTTTCTAATCATGTTAAATTTGGTATGTCATTTGAATTCATGCATCCATCTTTTCAAAATCAAGTAAAATAAAATGGATTTCCTTTATGTCAGCTTGCATGTGTTGAATTAATTTACTATATGCATGGCTATTATGACTATTAAATCCAAACATATTTTCCAAAAGCTTATAAATGAATAATAATATGTGTTATGATGCTAGTTATAAATACATAAGAAGTGCATGTGCTTATAGCTTAAGTGTATGAATGTTGAGTTCTATTTTCTCTATTCATGTGTCAATTTATATAAGATTGAATTGTAATTGGTATATAGTCTAGACATCCCAGGAACACAAGGCTTTAGCTAGCCCCAAGGAGGTCATTTGATTACCTCACTTCCCTGGTTTGTTATTTGGTTGATGAAATCAAAAAGAAGAAATGTTGAATCAAAATTTTGTTCTCCGTTAAAAAAAACTAAAAACCCAAAACCCTAAATTAAAATCTAAACCCTAAACATAAAACCTAACTGCTAAACTATAAATCCAACCCTAAACCCTAAACCTAAACCCTAAAAACCTACCTAACCTAAATCTAAAACATAAACCCTAAACCCTAAACCCTAAACCCACAAACACTAACCCAAAACCTAAACCCTAAACCCTAAAGACCTAAAAACCTAAAACCTAAAAACCTAAACCTATACTAAATAAAACCAAAAATAACATATATAAAAAAACCTAAACCTAAATAAAATAAAATAATAAAATAAAATAAAAGATAAACTAAAACCTAAACCTAAACCTAAAATAATGAAATAAAAAAAATAAAACTAAAAAAATAAAATGAATAAAAAACTTAAACTAAACTAAAACCAAAATAAAATAAATAAAATAAACTAAATAAATAAACTAAATAAACTTAAACTTATTATTTTACTTAATTTAAAATAAAATTTAAAAATAAATAAATAAATAAACCCTAACCCTAAGCCCACCCCTGTCCCAGGCCCTAAACTCTAAACACTCCTGCGTCCTAAAACCCTAAAAAACCTAAACTAAACCCTAAACCCTAAACCCTAAACCATGTAAACACCCACTAAACCCAAACCCTAAATTGTCCACCTTAAACCTTAAACCCCAGGCCAAATTCTAAAACTCTAAACCCTGACCCTTTAACCCACAACCTAAACCCTAAAAATCCTCCCTAAAGTTTAAACGGACCTTAAACCATAAACCCTAAAACTAAAACTTAAACTAAATAAAACCAATAAATAACATAAAAAAAACAAAAACCTGAATAAAATTAAAAAATAAAATAAAGGAAAAACCTACACTAAAACCTAAACCTAAACCTAAAAATAAAATAAATTAAACTAATAAAAATAAATTAAAATAACACAAATAAAAACCTAAACTAAAGTAAAAAATAAAATAAACCTAAGAATTAAAAACCTAAATAAAATAAAAACTAAACATAAAATAAAAATAAAATATACTTAAAATAAACCAAAAATAAAATAAAATAAAATTCCAAACCTAAAAATAAATCCTAAAAATAAATAAAAAATAAAACCTAAACCCTAAATTAAGAAAAAACCTAATCCTAAAAAATGAAATATAAAAAATAAAATAAACATAAATTAAAACTAAAATAAACTAAACTAAAATAAATAAAACCTAAACCTAAACCTAAAATAAACTAAACTTAAAAGAAACTAAACCTGAACCTAAACCTAAACTAAATTAAATAAAATAAACTAAAATAAACTCAAACCTAAACTAAAATATAAAACCTAAATCTAAACCCAAAATAAAATGTAAATACAAAATCTAAAATAAAATAAAATCAACTAAAAAAAACGAACCTAAAAAATAAAATTAAATAAAATTAAACTAAAAATAAACATAAACCTAAACCTAAAATATACTAAAACCCAAAATAAACCATAAACCCTAAACTAAAATCCGGGACCCTAAACCCCTAAAACCACAAAACCTAAACACACAAACCCTAAACCTAAACCATAAACCCTAAATCAAAACCCTAAACCTAAACCCTAAAACCTAAACCCTAAACTACCCAAAAAAACCATAAACCATAAACCCTAAAAGGATAAATAACTAAACCTAAAATTAAAATAAATAAAAAAACCTAAAGATATAATAAAATATAAAATAAAACAAAACATAAACGAAAACCTGAGCTAAACCTAAAAGAAAATAAAATAAAATAAAATCTAAACAAAATAAAATATATAAAATATAAACTAAATTAAAAAAGAAAATTAAATAAAACTAAACCTAAAATAAAACTAAAATAAACCTAAAATAAAATAAAATAAAATTGAAACCTAAACCTAAAAGTAAACCTTAAAACAAAACCTACAAATAAATAAAATTAAACCTAAACTAAGAAAAAAAACCTAACCTAAAATAAAAATAAAAATTAACTACACTAAAATAAGCTAAACTAAAATAAATAAAACCTAAACCTAAACTTAAAATAAAAAAAACCTAAACATAAACCTAAACAAAATAAATAAAATAAAATAAAAATAAACCTAAACCTAAACTAAAAAATAAAACTTAAAAATAAACCTAAACCTAAAAATATAAAATAAAAACCTAAACCTAAACCTAAAAATAAAAAATAAAAAATAAAGTAAAAATAAAACTAAACTAAAAAAATAAACCTAGACCTAACACATAAATTAAAATAAAAACCTAAGCTAAAATAAATAAATGTAACATAAATAAACTAAACTAAATAAAAATAAAAATGAACTGAAATAAAATAAAAAACAAAATAAACTAAAATAAATAAAAAGTAAACTAAATAAATCTAAACTTACTAGTTTACTTAATTTTAAAAAAAATAAAAAAATAAAAATACCCTAACCCTAAACCCTAAACCCTAAACCCTAAACCCTAAACCCTATAACCTTATACCCTAAACCCTAATCCCTAAAAACTTAAACTTTAAACCCTAAACCTCCTCCATTTTTTGGTGCTCTAGCGAATTCTATATCCCCTGTGGAGTCGCGTATCCTTTGTGGCTTTTCCTATGGAATATTTGGCTGGTGATTCCTTCTTGTTAGTTTTGGTTAGCTTTTGGCTTCTTTTATCATGTGCCACTATTGATAATGGCTTTGGTTTCTTCTTCCCTGTGGGGAAATCCTGAGATTTTGGCTATTCCCGTTTAGATTTCTGACTCCTTGGGGGTCTTTGGATTAAATCCATCATTAGCTTCAAAGTTTTTTATGGATGTTCTTGCTGGTAAGGCCAATTATCCTGGTGAGCCTCTCTAGCTTATCTTTACCTCCTTCTGGGGTGTCCCTGCAATAATGTGTTCTAATTCTATTATGGAATGACTTGCGAGACTGTTTGAATTTATGTTAGTGGGTAAATTTGCTTTATGTCATCCTACTTTAGAGAACATTCAATCATTTTTCCATAGCTTGAAACTCTGGTATTTTTTTCTGTCCGATTGATCGATTCTCGTCATGTCTTGATTCAACTTTCAAATGACTTAGATTATTCACGGGTTTTTTCATGACGGTCATATTTTGTTTTTAATTGGCAGATGATATTGTTGAAATAGATGCCTCATTTTTATATTAAGGAGGAATCTCCTATTATTCTGATTTAGATCTCTCTTCTCAATTTGCATGTCCATTTCATTAATCATGAGTTTCTTTTTGCTGTGGGTGCATTGTTCAGTCATCCTCTTCAAGTTGATCAATTCACTACTTCTAATACCCGGCCATCTGTTGCTCGGATTCTAATCGAGTTGGATATAACTAAAATATTTCAAAAGGAAATTTGGCTAGGATTAGAGAAATATGGATATTTGCAAAAAGTAGATTTTGAGAATTTTCTTATTTTTTGTTCCCATTGCAAAATTCATGGTCATGGAATTTCAGATTACTTTGTGATTCATCCTCACCTTAAGAAACCCAAACCCATTCTTAAAAAATCAGATCCCAATCTTAAGGTGCCCTCAGTTAAACTATAAAAAGTTATTCTAATGGATAACTCCTTACGGAGGGTCAATATCCTCCCCGCTCCTTTGGACAATGCTGCAGTTCTTAAGCCTGATCAGCTTTTGGATGTTAGTCATGTTAATAAAGATGCATTACCTTGCAATGGGCCTATACATTTGAATCCCACAAATATTGGTAATAATATGGACAATAATATGTTTTTGAAACTTATAGATGATGATTCTATCTCAAATGATTCCATTCCTGCTTCTTTGCCACCTTTAATTAAAGAAAATGTGAATCCTTATGAGGGTTTGAATGGTGAGCAAACTATTGATAAAGTTTCTAATCATGATTTGGGAACTTGTGCTTTAAATGGTTCTAATCCTTCTACTACTTCTTCATCTAATTTTGAACTCATTTCTAATCCGATACTTCAACAAAATAATGATTTGGAAGAAGGTGAAGTGTCTTGCAATGTTGTTTTAAATGTGCAACCTTATTGCAAACATATCCTGATCAATCTCTATTGGATGGTGATGTTATGGATATGACTAATAAATTTCAAATAATTTTTAGAAAGAAAAATAAAACTCCTAAAACTAAATTTCCTAACTTTGACAGAGTCACTAGGTTTGGCTCTTCTGCCCAAAAATAAATGGTTTCTTTCTTAATTTGGAATGTGAGAGGGATTGGTATCCGCTCTATTAGAAATAGAGTTAGAAATTTAGTTTGTTAGAGAACATCTCCTTTTTGATATATTGGAACCCTTTATTCTTCCTTTTAGCATTTCTTTTATTGCTAGAATGATTAGTTTTGGTAATTTTTTTGCAAACTCGAGCTGTATAAAATTTGATTTTTTTGGAATAGTCCCTATGTTATGTAGGTTTTAGATGATCTATCCCAGGTTGGGAATGTTAAGATTACTTATGATAATTGGTGTTGTTTTGGTTCATTTGTTTATGCTTCTCGTAATATAAATGACAGACGGCTTCTTTGGGAGGATCTTATTAGTTTTTCTTCTTCTATTGATGCTCCTTGGTTTGTGGGTGGGGATTTTAATACTATCTCTTCTTCCTCTAAACGGGTTGGTGGTAATGCTCCGAACTTATTTTCTATGGAAGATTTTAATAACATGATCCTTGATTATCATCTTACTGTTATTGGCTTTAGCGTGTCTCAATTCACTTGGAATAATTATAGACTCTGGCAAAGGCTTGATCGAGTTCTTTTTAATCATTTATGGATTAATCTTCTCCCTAGTACTTATGGAGCACTTAACCTTTTGGACCATTCTCCCATGCTTATCACTTTGAATTTTATTGCTTGTAAATCCTCCTCCCCTATCCCTTTTGCTTCCAAAATATGTGGCTCATGGATGATAGATTTTGGATGTTGTTGCTAATGCAGGTGAACCTCTCCAACCTAATGATTCTATTTTTGGGATGACGAGATTGTGGTTCAAATTAAAAAGACTTAAGCAATGCCTTAATTGGTGGAATAAACATTATTTCAAGAACCTTTTTGTCAATATGAAAGAAATGGAGAATGAGGTTATAGTTTTGAAAGATGCTGTTATTATTGATCCTTCTAAAATTCATCTATTGGCTCAAGCTAAAATTGTTTAACATGTTTTCAAGTCATGGAGGAGACCTATTGGTGACAAAAAGCTTTTATGAAATGGATCTCTGATGGTGATTGTAATACTAAATATTTTATGCCATGGTTAAAAGAAAAGGCTTTAAATCACATTCACAAAATTAAAATTAATGATGGAGTTTGGTGTTTGGATAAAAGGAGCATCGATTCTACTATTTCTTTTATAAAGAGCCTCTGAATAAAAATGTTACTTATGATGATATTTCTTCGCTTGATGTTATTCCTAATCTAATTTCTCATGATGATAACAATATGCTTTCTTCATAACCTTCTGAGTCTAAAATTACTGACACTTTGCAGAGTATGAATAAAGACTTCATGGCTGCTCCTGATGGTTATACTACCTTTTTTTCCAAAACTTTTTGATTATCATCAAAGAGGATTTGGTTAAAGCTATTCTTGATTTCTTTAAGGGTAGCACCCTTCCCAAATATTTTACTAGCACCTCCATTATTTTAATTCCTAAAAAAGATAATCCTGAAGTTTGGAGTGATTTTAGGCCGATAAGCCTTTATTCTTTTTTTAATAAACTTGTTTCTAAGATTTTGGCTAAAAGGTTGAGTATCTTGCTTCCTAAAATTATCTCCCCAATCAAACCAATTTTGTTAAAGGGAGATCCATTTCTGATAATGTTCATGATGATCCAAGATTTAAATGCCAAAGTTCATGGTGGAAACCTGCTTTTTAAGCTTGACATTTCCAAAGCTTATGACAATATTGGTTGGGACTTCCTATATAAAATTTTTTTCTTTATTTGTATTTTCTAATCAATTTATTGCTTTAATTAAGAATGGGATTGAGAATTCTTAGTTTTCATTACTTCTCAATGTTTAAGTGCATGGTTTCTTCTCTTCTTCTCATGGGCTAAGGCAAGGGGATCCTTCTCTCCTGCCCTTTTCTTTATTGTTGTGGAATATATTTGTAGATGTATTGAGCAGATGTTTAGTACAATGCTTAACATGCACTACAAAACTATTGGTGGGTTTCCCATTTCTCACCTTAGTTTTGCTAATGATTTCATTATATTTTACAATGCCTACTCTTTATATTAAAAAAAATGTAAGTTCTTAAGTCTTTTTGGTAGGGAGAGTGGCTTAAATATTAATCCTGATAAAAGTTGTTTTATTACTAGCTCTTTTATTTCTTTATCTAAGATCAATGTTATCAAGAATATTACAGGTTTTTCATATCAAATTCTCCCTATCAAGTATCTAGGGACTCCCTATATAGAGGAACAAAAATATCTTCTTTATTTGATGAAGTTATTCAAAAATAAATAAGAAAACCTCCTCTTGGGAGTTTCATTTACTTTCCTTTGGTGCTAGACTTATCCTAATCAAATGTACCCTTTGCTCTCTGCCTCTATACATTTTGTCTACTATTGTTCCTACCCTATCAACTATTTTTTGTGGTTTTTTCTCCTGATGCTAAAAGGAGTTTTGTGACCTTGAGGGCTCTCTATTT
Organism: Cymbidium sinense; assembly: GCA_021442155.1. NCBI lineage: Eukaryota > Viridiplantae > Streptophyta > Magnoliopsida > Asparagales > Orchidaceae > Cymbidium > Cymbidium sinense. The sequence continues at coordinate 32,882,010 of CM038216.1, read as the reverse complement.
TTTGGTTGTAGCTTGGAGAACTATTTTCCTGTAACTATTTATCCTTTCTTTAGTGTTGTTCTGGATGAGTGTTAGATTGGATGCTTCTAGATTATTATATCTTCTAAATATTAGGTGTGCCTCTATAATACTATGGTTGTGTTTTTAATTTGTGTTCTCAATAGGAAGGCTACTAACTAATGGTTGGATGTTTTTGGACTTGGCTAATGATGAATTTGTTGGGGTTCTTATTTGCAGCTATCCTAGTTGTTGGATTATTTGTGATTCTAAATGGCTTTTACTTTGTCTATTTTTGGTTGTTGTATCTAGCTCTTTAAACTAGATTCTCCTGTCCTTGGATTAGGATTGGCGGCTGCTGGTTAAGAATTTCCCTTAGGATTATTTTAATATTTGTGACTGGATGACTCTTTCTGTCTTTCATCTTGATGGTTCTAAGTCTAATGATTTGAATCCTTGGCTATCTTGGTGGCTCGCAGGGTGGACTGTGCCTTACTGGCTGTTTAGATTGGGTGCTCTAGCTCACTGGTTTGGTCTAAAGAGGTTTAACTTTCCTCATCTTTTTGAATCTATGTTTGGAACCGGCTACTTACTTTCCTTTTCTTCTCTTCTGGTTTCTACCTGCTTGATTTTTTATTTCTGGATAGTGGTTGAACCTCTCCCCTTGCCGGTTTTGATGGTTGCCTTGCTTCCTAACAATCTTGATATTAGTCTCACTATTACTCTGAATATTATTATTTCTGGTTCTTTGCATGTCCTTTTAATGAAAGACCATATCAACTAGGGTCCTCCTTTTGCCTTTATTTGGTCTCTGATTAGTCCTTTTTCCCATATTATGAGGTTTGGTCTTAGCAACTGTATTTGCATTTCTTGGTGGTGGCTTTGGTGGTGCTCCGTCGGGTATAATGCTTTCCTGATGGTTTACCTCCTTATTTGCATCACTGAGTTTTATATATCTGACTACTGGGTTTTTTGTGGCTATATTTACTGTTTGAAGTTTTATGCAGGTTTCGATGATGATCGTCATTGGATAAGGTGCTATAAGAGGCATGCTGGTAGTGATGGCCTTGATGTTTCCCACTCCTTTTTTTTTATAGTAGTCTATATGTAGCAACCCTTCACTTAGTGGATGCTTACATATGGTCCTGCTCCTTAAGATGTTTATAACTGAGCCTAAGCCTTTTCTTTATTTTTTTTACTTCTATCCACTCTTATATTTTATGCTTAATTAACTATTTCATTATATGTACTAAACCCTTTCTAAGCTTGTTGCAGATCTATGGTACAGGTTGGGAGACTTTTGCTGTTATATTGTGCTTGTTTCAAAAGGAGTAGAGGAAGTTTGTTGCTGATTTCAAGGATTATTTTTTGTGGATCTCTGTTTCTTTTCATATTAGCTTACTTTCATTATCTATTGTATTAGCTAGGGGGCTTATCTCCTTATAACTTTTTGCAGCTCTTTGAGCATTTGGTTAGAGATTTGCATCCACTAAGGACTTCATACATTTTCTTTTTGGAAATAAAATTTCTCTAATTTTCTAGAAAAAAAACCTAAACCCTAAACCTTAAACCTTAAACCCTAAACCCTAAACACTAAAACTACCATAAACCCTATACTCAACCCTAAACTCTTACTAAACCCTAAACCCTAAAATCATAAACCCTAAACCTTAAACCCTAAACCCTAAACCCTAAAAAACCCTAAACCCTAAACTAACCCGAAACCCTAAACCCTAAAACCTAAACCCTAAACCCTAAACCCAAAACTCCAAACCCTAACCCTAACCATAAACTATAAACCCTAAACACTGAACCCTAAAACCCTAAACCCTAAACCATAAACCCAAACCTAAATCCCAAATATAAAACCTAAACTAAACCACAACACTAAACTCTAAAACCCTGACCTAAACCATAAAACCCTAAACCTCTCTCTCCTCACCCACGTGGCTCTCTGTGGTAATTTCATGTTCCTTCTCATTTTCCATGGTTTGGCCACCTCGCCCTTCATCATTTTGGTTTTTTGCTCTCGGTTTAGCCGCTTATGTGAGTTTACCTTGACCTCCAATGGCGGACATGCTGTCTTCTGTGCAACCGAGCTCTTCGAACTTGGAGGCATCAGCTATGGCTCCCAATTTACAAGGTATTATGGACCCGAATCAATCCGTTACTGTGCCTGTTGTTAAATCCTTCAAAGATGCACAATCTGGTAAGAACACTTGCTCTAATGCTTCAGTCAACTTAATTTCTACTTCTTTTAGGTGGAATGCCTAGTAATGTGCTCGATCTTGATGTGGATAAATTGGCAAATCCATTTGAGTTTTCATTAGTGGGTAAATTTTCATTATGTCGTCCGACTCTTGATAATATCCATTCCTTCTTTCATAGCCTAAAGCTCTCGGGTGTTTTCACTATAGGATTGATTGATCCTAGGCATATCCTTATTCAGCTATCGAATGATTTAGACTACTCTAGAGTCTTTGCTCATCGCTCCTATTTTGTGTACAATTGTCAAATGAGGCTCTTTAAATGGTCACCTCTCTTTGATGTCAAAGATGAATCCCCTATTGTTCCTTTATGGCTAGCCTTTCCAAACATGAGGATACATTATGTTACCCATCAAGTCTTATTTGCAGTTGGGGCTCTCTTTGGTAGGCCCCTTCAAATCGACCAAGCCACTGTTGAGAGATCTTGACCATCAGTTGCACGTATCTTGGTTGAGATTGATATTACCAAAAAGTATCCTAAAGAAGTTTGGATCGTTCAAAAAAATTTGGGTATAATCAGAAAGTGGAATTTGAAAATTTCCCTATTTTTTACACCTTTTAAGATCCATGGTCATGATCACTCTAAATGCTTGTGAATAAAATAATAAACCTCTCTCAAAATACTACTCAAAATGGAAACTCACCCTACTCCTTTTTCTCTAATTTTGAGAGAACAATAAAAATAATGAGGTTTGTGAGAAAACTAATGATTTAACATTACTCCTACTTGTAAACCCATGGTGGAAATCTATCACTCACTGAATTACGGTTGGGTGAAAATCACCAGTTGTCACCTCCTTATACCATCTAACTTTGCATCACCATTAGGAATGCTTTTAATGGTGTCACAACCTCTATTAAATATCAACCACTCCCTTTCTGATGGAGATACATTGGACATAGATAGGCCTTTTCAAACTGTTATTAAAAAAAATCCCTTATAGCTAGAATGCTCACTAATAGCTCCATTAGAACCACTCGACCTTCTCTAACTTCCCACAAATAATTGCCTCATGCTCTCTTTTTCTTCTCCTTCAATTTTTCAGTTATCTCTTTTCATTTCTTTCCACCATTATGATGAATTTTCTTATTTGGAATGTTCAGGGTATTGGGACTCTCACTATCCGCAATCGTGTTAGGAGCTTTTGTCACACTCATAACATAACCTTGCTTGTTGTTATTGAGCCTTTCATTCACTCTTCTAGGATCACACATGTTGTTAAAATGCTTAGCTTTCAAAATTTCTTTTATAATATTAGTAATAAAATTTTGTGTTTTTAGATTAATTTAATCAACATTTCTATCCTTGATGATCTCGAACAATTGGTTAATGTTCAAATCTCATTGGGTGAATTTTTTGCTCTTGGTTCCTTTATCTATGCTTCTTGTAATAGAGCTAGTAGGAACATCCTTTGGGATCACTTAAGAACCTTTGCCTCCTCGATTAACAAACCCAGGTTGGTTGGGGGTGACTTCAACACTATTATCGCTTCTTCAGAAAGGAGGGGAGGCTGCTCTCCTAACATCCATTCCATGGAAGACTTCTCTAATATGATTCTCGATTGCAACCTGATTGATATTGGTTTTATGGCTCTATCATTGGCATAACTCTAGACTTTGGCGGCAGATAGGACCCTCTTTAATTCCCTTTGGATCAATCAATGGTCCTCCACGAGCATTTGAGCAGAACTTTGTTGGACCATGCTCCTCTTTTGATCTCTATCAAAACCTCTTCCAGTAATCTTTTCTCCCCTTCTCCTTTTAGATTCCAAAATATGTGGACACAATATTGTGATTTCATTATTATTGTTTCCACTAATTGGATGGCCCCTATTCACCCAGACAATTCCGTTAAAGGCATGATTCGGTTTTGGCTTAAGCTCAAAAGGCTTAAACAAAATCTAAATTGGTGGAACAAGCATCACTTTAAAAATCTTTTTGCCAATCTCAAAATTATGGAACAATTAGTTTGCTCCCTTGAAGATCTTTCCTGATCCTAGTAAGCTTGATGAGTTGAACCGCTAAAGATAACTTGATCAATTATCAGAATATGGAGGAAACCTACTAGTGTCAAAAGGCTGCTAGCAAACGTATTACTGATGGTGACAGAAATACAAGGTATTTCCATGCTCTTTCCAACAAAAGGAAAGCCTTAAACTCTATTCAAAAAATTAAAAATATTAACGGTAGCTGGATCATTGATAAAAATGAAATTAAAGATTCTATCATACAACATTTTCAAAATTTATTAAACAAAAACCCTCCCTTAGAAGCTCTCTCCAACACACACCTGATCCCCTCTATGATTACTAATGATGAGAATCATTTACTCACTTTGCATCCTACATAAGCTAAGATTAGTAGTACTCTCAATAGCATGAACACTGACTCTGTTGTTGGCCCTGATGGCTACACGACCCATTTTTTTTGGCATTGTTGGCCTTTTATTAAGTCTGACCTTGTTGATGTTGTTGTTGACTTCTTTGATGGCATCCCTTTACCTAGATACTTTTCTAGCACTTCCATTGTCCTCATTCCCAAAACAATCCGATTCTTGGGAGATTTTAGACTATCGCCTTTGCACCTTCTTTCAAAACTCATTGCTAAATTAATTAATAATAGGATAAGTCTGCTCCCTAAAATTATTTCTCCTAACCAAACGGCTTCATTAAAAATAGAGCTATATCTGACAATATCCTTCTTTCCCAAGAGCTGGTTCATGACATTGATGTTCCTACTAGAGGTGGCAACATCCTCCTAAAATTGGATATCTCTAAAGCCTTTGATAATCTCTCGTGGGATTTCCTCTTTCAAATCTTACATTTGTTTGGGTTTTTTGATAATTTCATCTGCCTCATCAAAAACTATATTACCAATGTTTGGTTCTCTATTATCATGAATGGTGAGTCCCTCGATTTCTTTATGTTAAGGCATGGCTTGAGACAAGGAGACCCCCTATCACCCTCTCTTTTTTATTCTTGCTGTTGAATATCTTTCAAGGATCCTGAATGATCTTTTCAATAAAAATCCTACCATGTTCTTTAAAACTCATGGTGGTATCCCTGTTTCTCATCTCAGTTTCGCTGATGATTTTATAAACTTTTGTAATGCCTCTATTCAGCACATTAAAACTATTAAGAACCTTTTAAATGAATTTGGCAAAGAAAGTGGCCTCTTTCTCAATGATGGAAAATGTTGTTTCATTCCTTCCACCAAAATCCCTACCAATAGGCTCAACCAAATCTCGATAATTATTAATTTTTTACATCAACTTCCAATTAATTATCTGGCTCACTTTTAAAGGTTCAAAAAGATCTCATCTTTTTGATGATCTTATCCAAAAAATCTCCAATAAAATTTAAATTTGGGAATTTCATTTACTCTCTTTCGGTGGTAGGCTCACCTTGATTAAGAGCACTCTTAATTCCATGCCTTTATATCTCATCCAAACCATTATGCCGACCATTTCTATCATTAATAGAATTGAGCATCTCTTTAACAAATTTTTCTGGGGCTCTAATAACTCTTCTAAAGAATGCACTAGACCTCTTGGGTTAAAAGTTATGGCACTCTCGCTGAAGGTGGTCTTGGATTGTAATCCAATCAAAGAAGCTATCACCCTTTTCGTAAACTCGGCACAATTTTAGGAGTAACAATATCTTTGGGCTAATTTCATTACTATTAAATATTGTCGGTAAGCACCCCCTCATTTGTCCCTATAAAGCGGGAGACTCTCCTATTTGGAAAAGACTTAGTTCCGTCAAATGGGATGTCGAATCTTTAATTTCTTGGGGGATTAACTCTAGTTTCTCATTCTTTTGGCAAGATAACTGGAGTGGATGTGGGTCCATTGACAACTTACTCTCCACCCATTCCACTGCCGCTATTAAAGTGAAATCTTTCTGGTAGAATAATATGTTGAAAAATAGTAAGCTTATTGAATATATTCCTTCTTTTCTCTTGAAAAAACTCACTATTATTCTTATCATTCCTACCAATCAAGATCAGATCTTTTTTAAGCTCTCACATAATGGTGATTTCAACTTTAAAAATGTTTGGCTTCACATTAAAGAAACTCATGTTTCTTCCAATGTGTTTCTCAAACTTTGCAATACTATCCCCTTACTTATTCTATTCTTTACTTGGCATATTTTGAAAAACTTCATCCCTGTTGACTCCTTGTTGTGGGATAAAGGTTTTCAATTACCTTCAAAATTCCAATGCTTCTTTCACATTGAGAATGTGAACCATGTCTTTGTTAATGGGGCCAGTGCTTCTAAACTCTAGATTTGGTATGATGATCTCTTTAACATTGTCATTTTCAATGGCTCTTTAACTTTATATCAACTTCTTGAAGTTTATTTTGACAATACTATTAAAGGTCACATTAAAGTCATAACTGCTATCACCCTTATTTGGTTCATATGGATGGATAGAAATGATGCAAAACATCGTGAGATCCCTATGAACCACATGAGAATATTTGCTAGAACTAAAAACATAATTTGTGACTTGTTTAATGCCAATCTTATTCACTACAAATATTTCAAAGGTTGTAAATTTGTGGCCAATAAACGGGTCTTAACTTAGGATCAACCCTGTAGAAATGACAAGATTGTTTATTGGGTAAAACCTCTTGATCATACTATTAAAATTAACACTGATGGCTTTGTCTCTCATAAAGGTTCAGGTTGTGGTGGCATTTTTAGAAATCTTCAGGGTAAAGTCTATGTGCTTTTGCCTAACCCCTTAATTCTTGCTGTTCCTTTCTTGAGCTTATGGCGATGTACAAATCTCTTGAGATTTGCCTTCAAAATGGTTGGCTCAATATTTGGATTGAGGTGGATGCCCTTCTGCTAATTGATCTTTTGACTTCCACCAAAATGAGCAACACTGAATTGTACTACCTTCTCAAGCAAATGAGAGCTCTTCTTTCCCAACTTAATTTTAACATCACTCATGTATGGCGTGAAGGTAATGCATGTGCTGATTACCTTGCCAATCTTGGAGCTAGATTGGATGGTATAATCTTCTTTGATCAACTCACCCAACCCAAACATTTATGTGGCTTGGTTAATTTGGACAATACTGGACTCCCTTATCTCAGAAATTAATCTAGCCCATGGAATTATTCTGGTTCAATATCGGTTTAACTGCATCCCCATTTTATATTCAGTGTTGTTACTTTCTTGGTTTCTGCTGATGCATCAATATGATATCCCTTGTTGCTTACCAGTTGATCTCAGTGTCATGTGTTGTTGGTTTAATTGCCTTAGCTCTAATTGGGAGCCTACTGCTTATATTTTTTTTACTGTTAATGTGCTAATTCTCCTTTGGAATTTCTTAATATCTTATCCTATTACTCCTTGTTGGCCCTTTGCTGAGCTATGTGGCATCTGCTATTGGTTTAACTCTCTCACCCCTGTTTGGGGTCTTGTTGTTACTGGTAAGATGTTGTAAGGTTGTTAGAGGGAGATATATTACTTAGTGCTCTATTTTTTGCTCTATTTATTGATAAATGGGGACATCTGGAATTATATTATGGGTCCCTTGCCTGAATGCTTATTTGTTATACGTTTGTATAACTTTCTTCTTGTCAGAGCTCTTGGGGTTGGTTTAATGTATTTGTTGAATGTCTTTCAAACCTTTGCTTTTCCTAATTTGAATAGGTGGTCTTATGGCCAACTTGATATAATTTTCTACCAGGATGTTGATCGGATCATTGCATCTTATGTTCATCATCGCTACTAGGGTTGTCCATGATGTTCGTGGTGCTTTTGGAGTTATTTTCGATTGTTTTGTAACCTCATATCCCCAACCCCAAGGAGTGTAGCGTAATTTCCTATTTATTTCTTCTATCTCTTTACAGGATTGGACTTCCCTCATGGCTTATCCATTTGCCTCTACTGAGGATGTGGGATTTGTTGCAAGCCTAATCATCTTTATCGGGATGGTTATTTATGTTCACTCCCTTTTGAACTCATTTTGCTATTATTTTACATCTCTAATTTTTTATGGTGTTCTATCTGCTGGGTGTCTTATTTGCAATATTGTTTCCACTATTGGCCTCTAGTTTTGTGGGTCATTTGTCCAGCAGGTTGTCTTTATGGTTGTTGGTTGTTTCTTACCTTTTGATTTTATTTGTTTGTGTTGTTGTCGGGATGTTCTTGACTTCACTTGTTTTTTCCATCTTGGTTCAACTAGTCTTGGCGAGACCACTTCCTTCGCTATCTAGGAATTACCTTATGCATTGTCTACTTTGAATGGTTGGACATATGGCCAACTTGCTATTATTTTCTTTCTTGGTTGTTGCTATTATGGATCATTGATTCTTATGTCCGACATCTCTTCTAGGATTTTATCATGTTTTGCGGTGTTTTGGAGTTATCTTCGATTGTTTTGGCCAACCTCATATACCCAACCTACCAGAGAAATAAGTTCAATTTTATTATTCCCCAGTTTGGACTTCCTTAATGGCTTATCATTTTTCCTTTTCAATGGATGTGGGTTTAGGTACTAGCTAATCATCTTTATCTGGAAGGTTTGGATATTTGCATATGCTCTATTTACTCTGAATGGGTGGACTTTTGGCGAGCTTGTTGGTAATTACTGTCTCTTGAACTAGATTAATACTCTGAAAGCTGCTTCTAGGGTTTTGGTTTATTTTGTTCAGCAAACCTCTTTTGATGTTGTTGACTGCTTGGTGGCTTTTGCTTTAAATCCTCTGCTTTATTTTATGCGATCATCAATTATGGACTACTTTACCCCTACTATTTTTTCATCTTATTTCAGTTAAACTTGTATCTATTGCACTGTTTATTCTGAATGGGTGGTTTTATGGCCAGCTTGCTATTTTTTGTTGTCTTCGTTGTTTGTTGCCTTGGATATTTGCTATCTTGGTTTTTCAAGATTCCAATGTTGGCTCTATCTTTGTTGGTTGTAGGACTTTAGGGTCCTATGTTCAAAAGTTGTTTCCTATTGTTGTTCTGATTGTCTTTGATGATTGTTGTCTGGGCTGCTGCTTCTCAGATCCTTGTGTTTAGGGTCTACCTATTTGGTTACTAACTATTGCAATGTCTATTCAATGAGAGTTTTATGGGCTAGCTATCTTTCTTTGTCTTGGCCGTTTGTTGTCTTGGTTCTCTACTATCTTGTTTTATCTGGAATCTAATGTTGACTATCATTTGAATCACCTTTTTGATTTTTCTTCTAGTGGGTTCCATTGTTGCATTAACTATTTTTCTATTGGAGTTGGATTGCTGATTGTCCTTGCTGTTTGTATCTGGGCAGTGATCTACCTTATCTGTTGCTATTTCTTTTCCCATCTTGGTTCAGTTAGTCTTGTGATTAAGCATCTATCCACTTGGTATGCACTGTCTATTCTGAATGGGTGGTACTATGGGCACCTGCTACTTTTTGCAGTCTTGTTGTCTTGGTTGTTTGTTGATCTGGATTATTTGATTTTTTTGTCCAGCTTGCTGCTACTGGGGCTGTAGTTCTGACTGGCTTTATTTGGTGCTATTTTTGGTGGGATGCAGCCTATTCCCTGTGTTGGGTTATGTTGCCTTCCTTTACAATTGCTTTTTGCCACTACTATTATGCATATTTATATGGGGGTTGTTCACATCTACATTCATTATTATGATTGGGTTCATTTTTAGGATTCCAATGTTGTCTCTATCTTTGTTGGTTGTAGGACTTTAGGGTCCTGTGTTCAGGAAGCTATTTCTGACATTGTTGTTCTGATTGTCTTTAATGATTCATGCAGGCCGCTTCTCAGATCCACGTGTTTATGGTCTACCTATTTGGTTACTAACTATTGCAATGTCTACGAATGAGAGTTTTATGGCCTATTGTCTTTTGTCTTGGTTGTTTGTTGTCTTGGTTATCTGTCTTGTTATCTAGATTCCAATGTCGACTCTCATTTGAATCCCCTTTTGATTTTTTCTCGGTGGGTTCCATTGTTGCATTAATTGTTTTGTTATTGGGGTGGGATTCTTGATGCCGCTATTTCTATCCGGCGTGATCTACCTCATATGCTGTTGTTTCTTTTCCCATCTTGGTTCAATTAGGCTTGTGCAGATCATTATGATTAAGCACCTATCCACTTGGTATGCACTGTCTATTCTGAATGGGTGGTACTATGGGCACCTGTTGCCTTTTGCTATCATGCTATCTTGGTTGTTTGTTGATCTGGATTATTCAATTTTCATCCAAAGATGGTGCTCTTCAGTTTTGATTGTCTTTATTTGGTGTTATTTTTAGTGGGATAGTCTATTTCTGTGTTGGGTTATGCTGCCTTCCTTTACAATTGCTTTTTGCCAAATACTGTTATGAATATTAATAAGGGGGTTGTTCACATTTGCATTCATTATTATGATTAGGTTCATTTTCTGGACTATGCTTCAAGGCTGTACTCCTGGCTAGAAAGATTCATTATATATGTCATATGTTTGGGATGGTGTTATTTATAGGCACATTGACTTGCTTAGCAGAATTTCAGTAGGCTGCCTCTTCTGCTTTTTTCTTATGGTGGGTTTTATATTATTACCTCTTGGCTATGATTTTTCATGAGGTTCTAGCAAAGATGGCTCATTCTCATATGGATAAGTATTCTCATGTCATGGTGACTATATTGATGATAATTTTCCTGTATGGGATCCCTAATCTTACTGCTCTTTGCAATTTCCTCTCTATTTTATCTATGGTTTTGTTTAGGTTTGCAAGTAACAAAGCCCATAAGACTTTCAACAATTGGCTGCTATCTTCTCACAGGTTTGTTGGCTATGATGGTTGTGATGATTTCACTCCCTTTTGGCTTGGTAGTAGCTCTTGTGATGTAACTTCCTTAACCATGGATGCTCATATTTGCATCCGTGGTGTGTGGCCGAAAGAGCCTTCTATCACATTTCTTTACTATCATTCTCAGTTATGCGTTTCGTTATCATTTTGTCTGTATTACCTTGCTCTAACTTCTTTTGTCTACATTTTTGCGGTGTTTCTCTCTTGTCCTCTTAGGTTTGCTCGAGTGTCTTGCATTCTCACATCCTGCAGAGCACTGGCCCTAATCTTCCATTGGCTTATTATGTTAACCAATTTGTATCTTTTGATTGCTTTCTTGTTTTCTTTTGCTTTTGGCTATACTTAGATAGGGGATTTACTCCCTAGGCTGATTGTAGCTCTTTGAGCAATAGTTTTGGAGTTTATCCCCTTTAAGGACCTTGTAACCCTCTTTTTGTGGCAATAAAATTCCCCTACATGGGGTTTCCCAAAAAAACCAACTAACCCCTAAACCAAACCTAAACACCCTAGAGCCTAAACCATAAACCATAATCCCTAAAATCCTAAACCCTTAACCCTAAGTACTAAACCCCAAACCCCAATAACCTAAAAACATAAAGAAATAAAAACTAAAAATAAAATAAACAAAAAAACTAAACTTAAATAATAAATATATAAAATAAAATAAAACCTAAACTAAAACCTAAACCTCAACCTAAAAATAAAATAAAATAAACTAAAATACAACAAGAAAAACCTAGACTAAACTAAAAAAATAAAATAAACTTGAGAATAAAAAACATAAATAAAATTAAAACTAAATGTAAAATAAAAATTTAAGAAACCTAAAATGAAATAAAATTAAAACTAATTAAAAACCTAATCTTAAAAAATAAAGATAAAAAAAAGAAAACATAAACCCTAAAGTTAAAAAAAACCTAAACCAAAATTAAAAATAAAATATACAAAATAAACTAAACCTAAACCTAAACTAAAATAAACTAAACAAAGATAAATAAAACCTAAACCGAAACCTAAAATAAACTAAACCTAAATCAACCTAAACTAAATATAAACTAAACTAAAATAAACCTAAACCTAAACAAAAAAAAATAAAACCTAAAACAAATCTAAATTAAAACATAAAACAAAACCTAAAAATTTAATTAAAACCTAAACCTAAACCTAAAAATAAAAAATAAAACCTAAACCTAAAAAGTAAAATAAAAATTAAACTAAACTAAAAGTAAACCTAAACCTAAACTTAAACAATAAACTAAAATAAATAAACCTAAGATAAATAAACTAAAATAAATAAAAATAAACCTAAATAAAAATAACATATAAAATAAACTAAAATAAATAAAAAATAAACTAAATAAACCTAAACCTATGAGTTTACTTAATTTAAAAAAATTAAAAAGTAACTACCTAAAATAAAAACCTAAATTCTACCTTAAACCTTACCACCCTGACCCCCTCCTCCCACTTGACCACACCCTACCCTGACCCTAACCTGACCTTTTACCCAACCCAGGCCACAACCTAAACCCTAAACTCTACCACAATGATACCACCTAAACTCCTAAACTAAATCTAAAACCCTACTAACCTAACTTAAACTATACCTACTGAACTCTAAATCTAAATCACCTTTAAACCATCTATTAACTTTCCTTCCTAAACTCTAAAACCAGAACCTAACCACTCTAAATCTAAATATAATCCACCTAAAAAACTCTACCACTGACCCAGATCAAACTACCTAAACTACTTAAACTCCTAACCTAAATCTTAAACCTAACTGACCCTTAATCCTAAACTAAAGGCCACAACCTCCCTACCCCACCCTACCCACCTAAATCCTAAAACCTAAACATTAAACCCTAAACTTACCCACCCTAAAACCTAAACTAAACTAAATAAACTTAAAAATAATATAAATTAAACCTAATAGAATATTAAAATAAAATAAAATAAAACTAAACTAAACTTAAACTTAAACCTAAATAAATCAATCTAATTAAAATAAAACTAAAATAAAATAAATAAATACTTAAACTAAACTAAAAAAAATAAAATAAAACTAAAAATAAAATAAAGTAAAATAAAAATTGAATAAATAAAACCTAAACCTAAACCAAAAATAAAATTAGAATAAACTTAAACCTAAACTAAAAAATAAAACTTCAAAAGAAAAACATATAACCTAAGCCTAAAAAAATAAAATAAGAACCTAAACGTAAACCTAAAAATAAAAAAATAAACTTAAACCTTAAAATGAATTAAAATAAAACTAAAATAAAAAATAAACTTAAACCTAAAAAAATAAACTAAAATAAAAATCTAAACTAAATTAAATATACTAAACTAAAAAAAATAAAAATAAACATAAATCAAAATATAAAGTAAAATAAACTAAAATAAATAAAAGATAAACTATATAAACAAAATAAAATCTTAATCCCTAAATCCTACAACCCTAAACCCCAAACCCTAAATCCTAATCCCTAAATCCTAAACCCTAAAACCTTAAACCCAAAATCCTAAATTAATCTTAATCCCTTAACCCTAAATCCAAAACCCTAAACCATAAGAACTACAACCTTAAACCCTAGACCCTACAAACCTAAAAACCTAAACCTAAACAAAATAAAACCTAAAAATAAAATAAATAAATAAACCTAAACCTAAATAGAATGAAATAAAAATAGAATAAAACTTAAACCTAAACCTAAATCTAAAAATCAAAAAAATATAAATAAAAACTAAAAAAATTAAAATAAATAAAAACCTAAACTAAAGTAAAATATAATAAATAAAACCCTAAAATAAACTAAAAAATAGAATAAAACTAAAAATAAAAACATAAAAAATATAAAAACGTAACTTAAAATAAAAATAATAAAAATCTAAAGTAAAATAAAATAAAAACTAAATAAAAACCTAAACCTAAAAAATAAACCTAAAAATAAAACCTAAAATTAAATAAAAATAAACCTAAACTAAAATAAATAAAAATAAAATAAACAAAATAAAATAAACCTAAACCTAAACTAAAATAAACTAAACTAAAAAAAATAAAGCCTAAACCTAAACCCTAAACTAAATAAAATAATATAAAAAATAAAACATAAAAATAAACCTAAAATAAAAACCTAAAACTTAAACCAAAATAAATAAAATAAACTCATAAACCTAAACCTAAAAATAAAAAAAATGGAACCTAAACCTAAAAAATAAAATAAAACAAAAACTAAACTAAAAAATAAACATAAACCTAAACCAAAACCAGAAAAATAAACTAAAATAAAAAACCTCAACTAAAATAAATAAACTAAATAAATAAAATAAAATATAACTAAAAAAGAAATAAAATAAACTAAAATAAATAAAAGATAAACTAAATAAACCTAAACTCTTGGTTTGCTTAATTTTTTACCATAAACCCTAAACCCAAATCACCCTAAATCTTAAACCCTAAAAACTAAACCCTAAAACTAATCCTAAACCCTAAACTTTTACACATACAACCTAAACCTACAACCATAAACCTAAACCTAAAAGATCTTAAACCCTAAACTAAATCATAAATCTTAAACTTAAACTAACCTAAACCCTATCTTGAACCCTAAACCCTAAAACCATAAAACTAAACCTAAACCCTAAACCATAAAATAAACCCTAAAGCCTAAACCCTAGCCACATAATGCCCTAAACCCTAACTTGAAACCTAAACCTAAACTAAAAACCTAAAATTAAATAATTAAAAAAAACATAAACATAAATAAAATAAAATAAACTAAACTTAAACCTAAACCTAAAAATAAAATAAAATAAACTAAAAAAAATAAACTAAGACAAAATAAATAATAACCTAACTTAAACTAAAACATAAAATAAACCTAAGAAAAAAACTATATAAAATATAAACTAAACGTAAAATAAAAAATAAAATAAACCTAAAATAAAAACTAAATAAAGACTTAAACCTAAAAAATAAGCATAAAAATAAAACTAAAGTAAATAAAAATAAAGCTAAATCCTAAACTAAACTAATAAAGAAAGTAATCAAAATAAATTAAACTAAATGTAAACTAACATAAAAAAACCAAAATAAATAAAACCTAAACCTAAACCTAAACCTAAACTAAATAAGATAAAATAAACTAAAAATAAACCTAAAACTAAACTAAAAAAATAAAACTTCAAAATAAACCTAAAATAAAAACCTTAAACCTAAACCTAAAGATAAAAATAAAAAATAAAACATAAACCTAAAAATAAATAAAAATAAAAGTCAACTAAAAAATAAACCTAAATGTAAACCTAAACCTAAAAAATAAACAAAAAAAATCTAAACTAAAATAAATAAACCTAAAATAAATAAACTAAACTAAATAAAAATAAAAAATAAACAGAAATAAAAATAAACAATAAAATATGCTGAAATAAACAAAAAATAAAATATATAAATTAAATAAACTTAAACCTAACGATTTACTTAATTTAAAAAAAATTGTAAACCGGAAGCTAACCCTAAACCCTAAGCACTAAAAACCCTAAACCTTAAAGCATAAACCCTAAACCCTAAACCCTAACCCTAAACTCTAAAAACCCTAAAAAAACCACAAACCTAAACCCAAAACCTAACATAAAACCCAAAACATAAAACCTAAACCTAAACTAAATAAAACTTAAAAATAAAATATATAAAAAAGCCTAAACCTAAATAAAATAGAAAAATAAAATAAAATAAAAACCTTTAGTAAAACCTAAACCTAAACTTTAAAATAAAATAAACTAAAATAATTTAAATAAAAACCTAAATTAAACTAAAAAATCAAAGAAAAAACCCTAAACCCTAAACCCTAACCCTAAACCCTAAAAGAATAAACCCTAAAACCTTAAACCCTAAACCTAAACTAAATCCTAAACCCTAACACTAAACCACAAACCTAAACCCCAAACCTTGGACTAAACTGGGATAACTCAAATTAAAAAAAAACCCAAACCCTAAATCTAATAAACTTAAACCTAAACCTAAACCCAGAATGGTGAACCGATTGTAGGAACTTCATCATCAACCAGGCTCAGCCTAGATATGGTGGTGGAAGCGAAGGAGAAAGCATTGTCACTGATGGTGGTGGGGTTCTAGAGTGCTGGGATATGGAGGTGGTGGTCAGAGTAGTGTTGGTTATGGAGGCGGGGGGAGCGATGGAGGTTACAGCCGTGGTGGTGGTAGAGGGAGAGATCGGGGATATGATGGTGGATCCCACTACTAGAGAGGCCAGAGTGGTTCTGATGAGAACTGGAGAAATTAAAGAACGGTTGATCTGATCTGATGCTTATGGAACTGTCTTTACAGTAGAGGCAGTTCTTGCTATCTAGGGCACTTGATTTGCTCTATGCGTGCTCCTTTTTGATATATGTCATTGCTTGTGTCTTAGAAAACTTGGCATGATACTTGGTTGATGAAATCAAATAGAAGAAATGTTGAATCTGAATTTTTTCTCAAAAAAAAAACTATACAAAAATAAATAAAACCTAAACCTAAACCTAAAATAAACTATACCTAAACCCTAAACTAAATAAAATAAAATAAATTAAAAATAAACATAGAACTAAAATAAAAAATAAAACTAAAAAATAAACCAAAAATAAAACCCTAAAACCTAAACCTAAAAAAATAAAATAAAAAACTAAACCTAAACATAAAAAATGAAAAATAAAACCTAAACCTAAACCAAAAAAAAGAAACTAAAATAAAACTAAAACTAAAATAAATAAACCTAAAATAAATAACCTAAATTAAATAAAACTAAAATAATAAAAAAAAATAAATAAAAAGTAAACTAAATAAACTTAAACCTACCGGTTTACTTAATTTTTTAAAAAATTCTAAACCTTAAACCCTAAACCCTAAACCATAAACCTTAAAAATTGAAACCCTAAACCTTAAAGCCTAAACAGTAAACCCTAAATCCTACAACCCTAAACCCCAAACCTTAAACCCTAAACCCTAAACCCTAAACCCTAGTCCATAAAAATCAAAAGACCTAAATCTAAATTAAATAAAACTTAAAAATAAAATAAATAAAAAACCTAAACCTAAATAAAATAAAATAAAATAAAAGAAAAACCTAAACTAAAGCCTAAACCAAAACCTAAACCTAAACCTAAAATTAAAAATAAAAGAAATAAAAACTAAACAAAAATAAATTAAATAAAAACCTAAACTAAACTAAAAAATAAAATAAACCAAAAAATAAAAAACATAAATAAAATAAAAAGTAAATGTAAAATAAAATAAAATAAAATAAAAAACTAAATAAAACCTAAACCTAAAAAATAAACCTAAAAAAATAAACCTAAACCCTATATTAAAAAACCTAAAAATGAAATAAACAATATAAAATAACCTAAACTAAACCTAAAAAACTAAACCAAAACCCTAAACTAAATAAAATAAATATACTAAAAATAAACCTAATCTTAAACTAAAAAATAAAACTTAACAATAAACCTAAAAGAAAAGCCTAAAACCTAAACATAAAAAAACCTAAACCTAAAAAATAAAATAAAAATAAAAATAAACTAAAAATAAACTTAAACCTAAACCTAAACAAAATAATAATAAATAAAATAAATAAATAAAATAAATAAAATTAAATAAAACTAAAAAAAACTAAAATAAATAAAATTAAACTAAACAAACCTAAACCTACTGGTTTATTTAATTTAAAAAAACCTAAAACAAACCCTAAACCCTAAACCTAAATCTTAAACTCTAACCACCACACCCTCCCCCACTTACAACCTTACCAACCCTAAAAAATCCTGGGCCCTAAACCCAAATCCTAACCATAACCTGGGCTCTATAACTGACCACTACCTGTGACCAGGCCACCCACACTGGGCCCTGAGCTATGACCTGAGCCACCCTAAAACTAAAACTAAACCTAAACTAAATAAAACATAAAATAAAATAAATAATAAAACTTAAAATAAAACCCTAAACTAAGGCCTATAAATGAAATAAACTAAAAAATAAACTAATATAAAATTAATAATAACCTAAATATCTAAAATAAAATAAACCTAAGAATAAAACTAATAAAATAAAAAACTAAAATAAAATAAAATAAACCTAAAGATCCTTAATATGAAATTAAAACTAAATAAAACTAAAACCTAAAAAAACTTAAATAAAATCTAAAAGAAATAAAAAATAAATCATAAACCCTAAACTTTAAAAAAAAAAATTAAAATAAAATAAACTAAACCTAAACTAAAATAAACTAAACTAAAATAAATAAAACCTAAACCTAAATGAACTAAATAAAATAAAATAAAATAAAATAAACCTAAACCTACTAAAAAAATAAAACCTAAAAATAAAATAAAAACCTAAACCTAAACATAAAAATAAACCCTAACCCTAAGCTAAACCTAAGTCCAAAAACTAAACCACAAAACTAAAACCTTAAACCCTAAACCTAAACTCCAAATCTTAAACCTTAAAAAAAACAAAACCCTAAAATAAAAACTAACCCTAAAACTTAAAACCTAAACCTAAAATAAAATAAAACCTAAACTAAAACCTAAACCTAAACCTAAAATAAAATTAACTAAATAAATAAATAAAAAAACTAAAATAAAATAAATAAAACCAAAACTAAACTAAAATAAAATAAACCTAAGAGTAAAAACCTAAATAAAATAAAACTAAATGTAAAGGAAAATAAAATAAACCTAAAAATAAAACTAAATAAAACCTGATCTTAAAAAATACCTTAAAATAAACCTATATATAAAAATAAAATTCAATCTATAAACTAAAATAAAACTTGGCATTATAAAAAATAAAATAACCAAATAAAAATAAACCAACCCTGGACCTGTACACTACCTGACTCACCAACCCCCCCCTGAGCCTGTGCACTAAACCCTAAACTCTAAACCTTACCCTGACCCTAAATCTCATATCCAGACCCTGAGCCCAACCTGATCCTGATCCTAAATCCTAAACCTAAACCACTGACCTAAATCACTAAACTAACCATAGCCAACCTCCACCCTAACCCTACCACCACCTGACCCCTAAACCTACCACCCCTAAACTCAACCCCAAACCCTAAACTCTAACCCTAAACCCTAAACCCTAAACCTAAATCTAAACCTAAAATAAAATAAAACCTAAAAATAAAATAACTAAAAGACCTAAACCTAAAATAAAATAAAATGAAATAAAACCTAAACTAAACCTAAAAAAAAATAATAAAAAACTAAACTAAAATAAAATAAATGAAAACCTAAACTAAACTAAAAAATAAAATAAACCTAAAAATAAAAAACCTAAATAAAATAAAAACTAAACAAAAAATAAAAGGAAAATAAACCTAAAAGAAAATGAAATAAAAACTAAATAAAGACCTAAATCTTAAAAAAACATTAAAAAAAATCTAAACCTTAAACTAAAAAAAACCTAAACCTAAAATAAACAAAATAAAATAAACCTAAAGCTAAACTAAAATAAACTAAACTAAAATAAATAAAACATAAACCTAATCCTAAAATAAACTAAAACTAAGCTTTAAATTAAATAAACTAAAATAAACTAAAATAAACTACAAATAAACCTAAACTAAAAAATAAAACTAAAAATAAACCTAAAATAAAAACCTAAAACCTAAACCTAAAAAAATAATTAAAAACCTAAACCTAAAAAATTACATAAAAATAAAACTAAACTAAAAAATAATCATAAACCTAAACCTAAACTTGAAAAATAAACTAAAATAAAAAAACCTAAACTAAAATACATAAAACAAACTAAATAAAAATAAAAAATGAACCTAAATGAAAATAAAAAATAAACTAAACTAAAATAAATAAAAAACTAAAAAAAAACTTAAACCTACTAGTTTACTTAATTTTTTTTAAAGAAACCCTAAACCTTAAACACCAAACCATGAACCCTAAATCTTAAACCCTAAACCTTAAACCCTAAAACCTGAAAGCCTAAATCCTAAAGCCTAAAGATAAAAACCTAAACCTCCCCGCTCTCGGCCGCGACGCTCTCTGGCGATTCCGTGTTCCCTTTCATTTTTCTTGCGGCTTGGTCAATCTTCGATCCTTCTCGATCATAATTTTGATTATTTGTCTCTGATTGGCCGCTAATGTGAGTTTCCCTTTGCTCTTTTAATGGTGGAGGAGTCGCTTTCCACGCAGCTGAGCCTTTCGAACTTGGAGGCATCGGCTAGGGCTTCTGATTTACAAGGTATTATGGATCTAACATCATCCGTTACTATGCCTGCTGTTAAGTCTTTCAAGGATGCATTATCTGGTAAGAACTCTTCTTCTAATGCTACGGTCAATTTGATCTCAACCTCTTTTCATGGGATGCCTGCTGTTATGTGCTCGGATCTTAATGTGGAAAAGTTGGCGAAGCCTTTTGAATTCTCTTTAGGTGGTAAATTTTCTTTACGTCAGCCAACTCTCGATAACATCTGATCATTTTTTCATAGCCTAAAGCTCTCTGGCATTTTGACTGTCAGTTTGATTGATCCTAGGCATATTCATATTCAGCTCTCTAATGACTTAGATTACTCAAGAGTTTTTGATCGTCGCTCCTATTTTGTGTATAATTATCAAATGAGGCTTTTGAAATGGTCTCCTCTTTTTGATGTAAAAGAGGAATTTCCAATTATTCATTTATGGCTAGCTCTTCCTAATATGAGAATACACTACGTTTTCAAGTCCTCTTTGCGGTTGGTGCTCTCTTTGGTCGGCCTCTTCAAATTGATCAGGCCATCGTTGTGAGATCACGACCTTCAGTTGCTCGTGTTTTGGTTGAGATTGCTATTACCAAAAACTATCCTAAAGAAGTATGGATCGACTCTAAGAAATTTGGTTATAATCAAAAAGTGGAATTTGAAAATTTTCCTATTTTTTGCACACATTATAAGTTTCATGGTCATGATCATTCTGAATGCTTTTTGTTGCATCCTCATCTTGAAAAGAATAAATTTTTGGATCCTAATCCCTCTCTAGCAAATGAAAAATCAATAAAATTGCTTATGTGCCTAAAGTCACTCAAAATGACTCATCCCCTACCTACTCTTTTATTATCTACTAATTTTCCTATTGAAGTGCATTAGGCATGTTAAAATAATGCTTATGAGGTTGTGAGGCTAATGATAACTTACCTAACATTGCTTCTATTTGTAATAATTTGGCTCCTCAAGGGAATACCTTGACTCAGTCTAATCTACCCCTCTTGGCTAGTGAACCTGAGAAGACTCATATGAACCCTAGTGGTGATTTGAATGGAAACTTCAGGTTGGGTCAAAATCTAAAAAACAAATTCGCAATTGTTCATCGATGAAAGAACAAAATCTAAAAATGGTGATCCTTTGGTCATGGAACAAAATCAACGTAATTCTAAAATTGAGCATAAAATATGTGCTATTAATGGCTTCACAATCTCTCCTTTCCCTACAGTGATACACTTGCTAACCTAATTTCTCAACTTAATTGACCGAAGAAGGGAAATTACCATTAGGAATGCTTTGATCGGTCCTATTAAATATCACAAATCACTCTCTCTCTCTGATGGAGATAATTTGGACATAGATAGACCTTTTCAAACTGTTATTAAAAAATCCCTAAAAGCTAGATTGTTCACTAATAGCTCCACCAGAACCACTAGATCTTCTCTAACTTCCCATAAATAATTGTTTCATGTTGTCTCTTCTTCATGCTTTTTATTTTTTCAGTTATCTCTTTTCCTTTTCTTCTATTTTATTATGATCAATCTTCTTATTTGGAATGTTCGGGGTATTGGAACTCTCATTGTCCATAACCGTATTAGAAGCCTTTACCATACTCATAACATAGCCTTACTTGTTGTTATTGAACCATTCATACACTCTTCTAAGATCACCCATGTTGCTAGAATGCTTGGCTTTCAAAATTTCTTTTATAATATTAGCAATAAAATTTGGTGCTTTTGGAATAATTTAGTCAACATCTCTATCCTTGATGATCTTCAATAATTGGTTAATGTTCAAATCTCATTGGGTGAATTTTCTGCCCTTGTTTCCTTTATTTATGCATCTTGTAATAGAGCTGGTAGGAACATCCTTTGGGAAAACTTAAGAACCTTTGCCTCCTCTGTCAACAAACCCTGGTTAGTTGGGGGTGATTTCAACACTATTCTTGCTTCTTCAGAAAGAAGGGGAGGCTGCTCTCCTGACATTCATTCCATGGAAGATTTTTCTAATATGATCCTTGATTGCAATCTGATTGATATTGGCTATTCAGGCTCTGACTATAAGTGGCATAACTCTAGACTCTGGCAGTGGCTTGATAGGACCCTCTTTAATTCCTTTTGGATCAATCAATAGCCCCTTACTTCTAAACATTTGAGCAGAACTTTGTTTGACCATGCTCCACTTTTGATTTCTGTCAAAAATCCTTCCAGTAGACTATCCTCCCCTACTTCTTTTAGATTCCAAAATTTGTGGATCCAATACAGTGATTTCATAAATATTGTTTGGATTTATTCATCTAGATAATTTCGTTAAAGAAATGATTCACCTTTAGCTTAAGCTTAAAAGGCTTAAATAAAACCTAAATTAGTGGAACAAGCATCATTTTAAAAATCTTTTTGCCAATCTCAAAAATATGGAGCAATTAGTTTGTTCTCTTGAAGATGCTATTTTAATTGATTCTACTATGCTTGAGGAGTTGAATGCTACTAAAGATAACTTGATTAATTATCAGATCATGGAGGAAACCTACTGGCGGCAAAAGGCTGCTAGCAAACATATTGCTGATGGTGATAGAAATACAAGGTATTTCCATGCTCTTTTAAAAAAAAATCCTTAAACTCTATTAACAAAATAAAAAATGATAATGATAGCCAGATCACTGACAATAATGATATTAAAGATTCTATCATACAACATTTTAAAAACTAATTACACAACAACCCTTCCTTAGAAGCCCTATCTAACACACACCTGATTCCCTCAATGATTACTAATGATGACAACCAGTTGCTTAGTTTGAATCCTACGGAAACTGAGATTGGTAGTATTCTCAATAGCATGAACGATTCATTGGCCACAAGGCTACGACTCAATTCTTTCGACTTTTGGCCTATTATTAAGTCGACCTTGTTGATGATCTTGTTGTTGATTTTTTGATGGCAACCCATTACCTAGATATTTTCTAGCACTTCCATTGTTCTCATTCCCAAAATTAATAATTCTGAATCTTGGGGCGATTTCAGACCTATCAGCCTTTGCAGATTCTTTCATAAACTCATTGCTAAATTAATTGCTAATAGAATTAGCCTACTGCTACCTAAAATAATTTCCCCCAACCAAATTGGCTTCGTTAAAGGTAGAGCTATATCTAATAACATACTTCTAGCCCAAGAGCTGATTCATGACATTGACATTCTATCAGAGGTGGCAACAACCTTTTCAAACTGGACATCTCTAAAGCTTTTGACAACCTCTCTTGGGATTTCCTCTTTCAAATTCTTCATTTGCTTAGGTTTTTTGATAATTTTATCCACCTCATCAAAAATTGTATTACCAATGTTTGGTTCTCTGTTATCATGAATGGTGAGTCTCTTGGTTTTTTCCCTTCGATGCATGGCTTGAGATAAGGTGATCCCCTTTCATCCTCTCTTTTTATTATTACTATTGAATATCTTTTGAGGAGCCTGAATGATCTTTTCTATAATAACCCTAGCATGTTTTTTAGAACTCAAGGTGGTCTTCTAGTCTCTCATCTTAGTTTTGCTGATGACCTTATAATCTTTTGCAATGCCTCTATTCTTCACATTAAAATTTTTAAGAATCTTTTAAATAAATTTGGCAATGAAAGTGGTCTTTTTATTAATGAAGGCAAAAGTTGTTTCATTCCTTCCTCTAAAATCCCTAGTAATAAGATCAACCAAATCTTGATAATTACTAATTTCTAGCAACAACAACTTCTTATTAAATATCTTGGTGCCCCACTTTTTAAAGGTCAGAAAAGATCTCATCTTTTTGATGAGTTAATCCAAAAAATCTCTAATAAAATGTCTGCTTGGGAATTTCATTTACTCTCATTTGGTGGTAGGCTCACTTTGATTAAGAGCACCGTTAACTCCATGCCTTTATATCTCATTCAAACCATTGTGTGCCAATTCTACCATTAGATTGAGCGTCTCCTTAACAAATTTTTCTGGGGTTCTAATAATTCCTCTAAAAGAATGCACTGGACCTCTTGGTATAAAAGCTGTGGCACTCTTGCTGAAGGCGGTCTTGGATGTAAGCCTATAAAAGAAGCTATCACTATTTTTCCTATAAACTTTGGTGGAATTTTAGGAGTAACAATAGTCTTTGGGCCAATTTCATGATTGCTAAATACTGCCAGGGTAAGCATCCTCTCATTTGCCCTATATGAGACTCTCTGTTTGGAAAAGACTTTGTTCCATCAAATGGGATACCAAATCATTAATTTCTTGGGGGTTTAACTCTGGCACCTCTTTCTTTTGGCAAGATAATTGGACTAGAGGTGAGTCCATTGATGATTTACTTTCTACCCATTTCACTGTTGCTATTAAAGTGAACTATTTCTAGCAAAATAATATGTGGAACAATAGTAAGCTTACTGATTATATTCCTTCCTCTCATTTAAACAAGCTTACTATTATTCCTATCATACCTAGCAATCATGATCAGATCCTTTTTAAGCTTTCTCAAAATGGTGATTTCAACTTTAAAATGTTTGGATTCATATTAATGTGTTTTTCAAACTTTGGAATAACACTATTCTGCTTCTTTTCGTTCTTACTTGGTGTATTTTGAAAAACTTCATCCCTGTTGACTCCTTGATGTGGGGGAAAGGTTTTCACTTACCTTCAAAATGCTACTGTTGCTTTCACATTGAGAATGTAAATCATGTTTTTGTTAACGGAGCCATTGCTTCCAAACTTTGGATTTGGTATGATGATCTCTTTAACATTGTCAAATTCAATGGCTCCTTGACTTTATACCAGCTTCTTGAAGTTTATTTCAATAACACTACTAAAGGTCACATTAAAGTCATAACTACTATCACTCTTATTTGGTTCGTATGGATGGACAAAAATGATGCAAAATATCATAGGATTCCTATGAATCATATGAGGATAATTTCTAGAATTAAAAACAAAATCCGTGACTTATTCAATGCCAATTTAATTAACTACAAAAAATTCAAAGGTTGTAAATTTATGGCCAATAAACCGGGTTTTAACTTGTCGGACCAACCCAACTGTAAAGATGACAAGATTGTTTATTGGGTAAAATCTCATGTTAATACTATTAAAATTAACACTGATGGCTTTGTCTCTCAAAATGCTTATGGCTGTGGTGGCATTTTCAGAAACCCTAATGGTAAAGTCCTATGTGCTTTTGCATAACCCCTTAATACTTGCTTTGTTCTTTTTCTAAGCTAATTGCAGTGTACAAAGCTCTTGAGATTTGCCTTCAAAAAGGTTGGCTCAATATTTGGATTGAGGTGGATGCCCTGCTGCTGATTGATCTTTTGACTTTCACCAAAATGGGCACTGCAAAATTGTACTATCTTCTCAAGCAGACTAGAGCTCTCCTTTCTCAACTCTATTTAAAAATCTCTCATGTATGGTTTGAGGGTAATGCATGTGCTGATTACCTTGCCAATCTAGGTGCTAGATTGGATGGTATAAAATTCTTTGATCAACTTACTCTTCCTAAACATTTGTGTTGATTGGTGAATGGACAATCGGACTCCTTATCTCAAAATTAATCCAACCTATTGGATTGATCCTATATTACCGATTAGCGCATGATCATTTTCTATTTAGTGTTGTTGTTTCTTGGGAATTTCTGATGCATCATCCTGATATCCCTTGCTGTTGGTTTAATTACCCTAGCTTTAATTGGGGGCTTACTGCTTCTACTGTTCCTACTATTAATGTGTTGATGTTCATTTGGAATTTTCTGATGCATCCTGATACCCCTTCCCGGTTATTTGCTGATCTCTATGGCATCTACTGTTGGTTTAACTCTCCCAACCTTAAATGGGGCCTTGCTGCTTCTGTTGCTTTCACTTTTAAGGGTAAGGTGTTTTCTGTTTGTTTGAGGGAGATGTATTACTTTATGCTTTATTTTTTGATCAATAGGGATAGACCTCTTGCCATCAATATTTTGATTATGGATCCTACTATTTATGTTTCTCATTTTATGATTAAAGTTATGTTCTTCCTCCTTTCCTCTTTCTAGAACTATATTATGGGGCACTTGTCTCAATGTTTAAATGCTATACTTCTGTATAACCTTATGGTTGGCCCAAATTTATCTGTTATTCTTCTCCTTATTATGGTTGTGGCCCTCCTATGTTCCATAACCATACATCCACAACCTATAAGGAGAGAAATTGCAATATCTTTGCTATTATTACTTCTTTTTTGTAGGATTGGAATTATTTCTTGATTTTCATCCAATCTGTTATTATTGATGCTGTGGGATTAGCTGCTGGCCTGATATTATGTGTCTTGATGGATCTTAAAGATGGCTTTCCTTTGGACCACTTTATAACCGATGTTGTACCATTATTTTTTACTGGCTTTTCTTATGGTGGGTGTAATATCTGTATTGATGTTTTAATTGCTGGCTATTGGATTTCTGGGCCTTTTGTCCTGCAGGCTGCTCATGGGGTTGGTTTGTTGATTGTATTTGCTAACCTCATCTCCCCAACTTGTAAGGAGAGAAACTGCAATACCCTTGTTATTATTATTGTCTCTTTGCAGGATTGGACTTACTTAATGATTTCCTTTCAGGCTATTTTTTTAGGATGGTAGTTCAGCTACTAACCTGCTCTCCTTTATCTTGAAGGAACTCATCGATGGTTTACATTTGAACCCTTTCTGTGGCTATGTTGCCCCACTGTTCTTTTTTGGCTTATCCTATGGTTGGTGCAATAATTGTAGTGCTATTTTTTTGTTGGCTGTTGGATTATCGGGTGCATTATCCAGAAGGCTTCCTTTGTGGTGGTGCTTTGTTACTGTTGTTTTTTTATTGTTTAGAGTTAGGAATTACTTCTTATTTGTTGCCCACTATTTTTTCTTTGTTGCAACGGTCTGATCACGATGTTTGAAGACTACTTAATCTATTCTTTTTTTCTGTTAGAATTATGCATCCTTGATTATGCTATTGCCAAATTGGATATTAACCTATGCACTGTTTACTCTTAATGGGTGGATTTTTGGCCAACTTGTTGGTAGTTCTTGTCTTTTGTTGAACTGGATTAATGCTCAACAAGGCTTCGGGTTTTGGGATCTTATCACCGCAGCCTCTTTTGAGGTTTTGGTCATGGTGGCTTTTGCTTTTCTTATTATTGTTGTTTGCAATAGAGCTGTGATCATCACATGTTTGAGGCCTATCTAAAGCGCTATTTTTCCATCTTGGTTTAGCTAGACTTGGCCAGACCACTTCATTATCTACCTGGAATTTATCTTTTGCATTGTCTATTTTGAATGGGTGGTTTTATGGCCAAGTTGCTATTTTATCCTATCTTGGTTGTTGGCTGAACTGGATCATTGGGTTTATGCCCAACAAGCTGCTGGGCTATCTATCATGATCATCAGGGTGCTTTTGGATTTGTTTTGCTGATTGATTTTGCTAACCCCATCTTCCCAACCGTCGAGAGAAAGCGTAATTTTGGTTATTTTATTATCTCTTTGTAGGATCGGTCTTACTTTATGGTTTCTTTCCAGTCTACTTTTCTTGAGGATTTTGGTTTAGCTACAAGCCTGGTCATCTTTACCTTGAAGGATTTCAATATTGACTATCTTTTGAACCCATTTTGTTTCTTTTTTACATCTTTGCTTTTCACTGGCATATCATATGGTGGGTGCAATAATTGTATTGTTGTTTTCATTGTTGGCTATTGGATTTTCGGGTCCTATGTCCAGCAGGCTATCTTTATGGTTGTTGGTATTTATTTGTTACTGTTGCTTTTGAATGTTTTCTTGATTGCAATGTCTTGTTGATCACGATGTTTAAGATCTACTTAACACTATTATTTTCTTCCTCTTAGTTCTATTAGATTTGTACAGATCACTAAGATTATGCTTTTGCCTAATTTGATTTTAACCTATGCATTATTTACTCTGAATGGGTGGATTTATGGCCAACTTGCTGGCTATTACTGTCTTGGTTGTAGGCTGAACTGGATTACTAAGTTTTCTGCTTAGCAAGTTGATTCTGGGATTGTCTCTCTGATTGTCTTTACTTGGAGTTGTTTGTGGTGGGGAGCAGCTTATTACCTGTGCCTTAGGGTTCATCTAATCTACTGTTGCATTCCCATCTCCTCTCTAATAGAATTCTGCAATTCCTGTGGTTATTTGGGCTTGGGATATCTGTCTTGCCTTACACTTGCTGGTTACTAACTTCTATAACAAGGAGGTTGTTAACTTCTGCATTGCTTTCTTTCATTGCACTTCTTTTTTTGGGGTATATCCTTGGGCTGTTTACCAGGACTGTTTGTTTAATATTTGTCCCATTTGTTTGGGATGGTGTTAATTCCATGCTATTTTATTTGCCTTGCTGGATTTCAGCAGGTCTTTCTATTGGTCTTTTATGCTTCTTACCTATGCGTGGCCTTTTCTGCTGTTTTCCTGTGGTGGGTCTTCATCCTGATCTAATTAAACCCTTGGACTGATTAAAATATGGTTGACCTAACAATGATGGTTCACTTTCATTTGTGTTGGGATTCTCATGACATGGTGCCTAATATGATGACATTTACTCTGCATGGGATCCCCTTAATTTAGAAAAAAAAAACAAAAAAAAATTGAAAAAAAAAACCCTAAAAAACCCTAACCTGACCCTAAACTAAAACCCCCTAACTAAACCCTAAAACCCAAACTAAACATTAACCCTAAACCCCAAACCTAAAACCCACCTAAACCTTATAACTCCATGAACTAAAGCATCTATGACCTACCCTGACCCTAAACCCTACCTGACCCTACCACACTCTAAACCCTAAACCTCCTACTAAACTCCACAACTCACACCTACCACTAACCTCACTCCCTGTACTGACTCTGACCCTACCCACTCTACCACAAAACTGATCCCTGACCCTAAAACCATCTACTAACTACCTAAACCTCTAAACTACCAAAACTAATCTACCTACCCTAAACCACAACCTCATTACCCTAAACTACCAAACCCCAACCTAAATCATAAACCCACCAAAAAACTACTAATGAGATAAACCTAATAAATAAATAAAATAATAAATTTATGACTTAAACTAAAACTTAAACCTAACCTAAATAAAATAAAACTAAACTAAAATAAAATTAAACCTAAACTAAACTAAAATAAAATAAAGAATTAAAACCTAAATAAAATAAAACTAAAAAATAAAATAAAATAAACGAGAATAAAATAAAATAAAATTGGTTAAAACTAAACCTAAAATAAACCTAAATACAAACCCTAAAGTAACAAAAAAAAAACATAAACTAACTAAAATAAAATAAACTAAAATGAATAAAACCTAAACCTAAACTTAAAATAAACTAAACCTAAAATAAACTAAATAAAATTAAATATACTAAAATAAACCTAAACCTAAAATAAAAATATAACATAAAAATAAAATAAAATGAAACCTAAACTTAAACATAAAAAATTAAAATAAAAAACTAAACCTAAACCTAAAAATAAAAAAATAAAACCAAAAATAAAAAAATAAGAAAAAAATAAAACTAAACTGAAAAATAAACATAAACCTAAGAAATAAACTAAAATAGATAGACTTAAATTAAATAAATAGAACTAAATAAAAAAATAAACATAAATAAAAAAAAAGTAAAATAAATAAAAAATAAACTAAATAAACTAAACTGTCGGTTTACTAAATTTTATTTTAAGAAAACTAAACCCATACCCTAAACTAACCCTAAACCCAAACATAAACTAAAACCCTAACCTAAAGCCTAAACCCTAAACTAACCCTAAACTAAACACTGAAACCACAAAAGCCCTAAACCCTAAAGTGCCTAAACCCTAAACTAACCATAAATCCTATTGTAAACCATAAAACCATAAAATCACCAACTAAACCTAAACCCTAAAGCACAAAATCTTAAACTTAAACTAAATAAAACCTAAAAATTTTATAAATAAAAAAACCTAAATCTAAATAAATTAAAAAATTAAATTAAATTAAATCCTAAACTAATAACTAAACCTAAACTAAAAAATTAAATAAAATAAAAAATAAAAACTAAACCAAAATAACATAATTAAGTACTTAAACTAAACTAAAAAATAAAATAAACCTAAATATAAAAACTTAAATAAAATAAAAATTAAATGAAAAATAGAAATAAAATAAGAAAAACTAAATAAAAACTTAAAACTAAAAATATAAACCTAAAAATAAATAAAAAATAACTTTTAAATCTTAAAATAAAAAAGAACCAAAACATAAAATAAAATAAATGAAATAATCCTAAACCTAAACTATAATAAACTAAACTAAATTAAATATAACCTAAACCTAAACCTAAAATAAACTAAACCTAAACCCGAAACCCTAAACTAAATACAATAAACTAAAAATGAACCTAAACCTAAACTAAAAAATAATATATAAAATAAACATAAAATAAAAAGCTAAAACCTAAACCTAAAATAATAAACTAAAATAAATAAATTTAAAATAAAATATCTAAAAAATAAACTAAATAAACATAAACCTAATAGTTTAGTTAATTTAGAAAAAAAATAAAAAAATAAAAAAATAAAATTAAATAAAAAAAACCCTAAACCCTAAACCCTAATACGATAAAACCTAAACCCTAAACCGTAAATCTTAAACCCTAAAACCTACAACCCTAAACCCTAAACCCTAAACCCCAAACCCTAAACCCTAAACCCTAGACCCTTAACCTTTAAAAACTAAAAACCTAAATCTAAACTAAATAAAACCAAAAAAATAAGAAATAAATAAATATAAACCTAAATAAAATAAAAAATAAAATAAAATAAAAATAAAAACTAAAACTTAAACCTAAAAATAAAATAAAATAAAATCTAAAAAATAAAATAAAATAAAATAAATAAAAATTAAAGCTAAACAAAAAAATAAAATAAACCCAAAAATAAAAACCTAAATAAACTTAAAATTAAAATTAAAATAAAATTAAAATAAAATTAAAATAAACCTAAAATAAATAAAAATAATAAACTAAATAAAATCCTAAACTTAAAAAATAAACTAAAAATAAATCATAAAATAAATAAAAAGAAAAACATAAACCCTAAACTAAAAAAAATACTAAACCTAAAATAAACAAAATAAAATAAACCATAGCCTAAACTAAAATACACTAAACTATATATATAAAACCTAAACCTAAACCTAAAATAAACTAAACCTAAACCCTGAACTAAATAAAATAAAATAAACTAAGAGTAAACCTAAACCTAAATGAAAAAAAAAAGCTAAAATAAAAACCTAAAATCAAAACATAAAAATATAAAATAAAAACCTAAACCTAAACCAAAAAATATAAACTAAAACCTAAACCTAAAATATAAAATAAAAATAAAACTAATTAAAAGTAAACATAAACCTAAACATAAATAATAAACTAAAATAAAAAAAACCTAAAATAAATAAATCTAAAATAAATAAACCAAATAAAAAATTTAAAATAAGCATAAATAAAAATTAAAAATAAAATAAATTAACATAAATAAAAAATAAACTAAATAAACTAAATAAACCTAAATATATTAATTTGCTTAATTTATTTTAAAAAAAAATAAACTTAAACCCTAAACCTTAAACCTACTACACTGAACTTACAACTCTAAACCTACAACACTGAACTTACGACCCTAAACACTAAACCCTAAACCCTAAACCATAAAAAACCCTAAATCCTAAACCCTAAACTCTATACCCTATACCCTAAACCCTAAACCTAAACCCTAAACCCTAAATCCTAAACCCTAAACCCTAACCCTAAACCCTAATCCCCATACCTTAAACCTAAAATTAAAGGTTTTATTTTTTATTTTGAACAATATCATTCCCATTTCTTATTCTGGTTTAGCTTGGAGGATTTTGAATTACTTCATCACTGTTGATTCCTTGCTATCTTAAAGGGTTTTATTTACCTTCTAAGTGCTATTATTTCTTTCATATTGAAAATGTTAATCATGTTTATATCAATGGTTCTATTGCTTCCAAACTTTGGATATGGTATGATGATTTATTTAGCACTAACTAATTTCACAGCTCTCTTTCATTATATCAACTTCTTAAAGTTTATTTCCATAAAACCGTGAAAGGACATATCAAAGTTTTAATTGCTATTACCCTTATTTGGTTCATTTGGATGGATAGAAATGATGCTAAATATCATGGTATCCCTATGAACCATAAAAGGATCCTTGCTAGAACTAAAGAAAAAATCCATGTTTTGTTTAATGCAAATTTAATTAGTAATCTTCACTTTAGAGGTTATAAATTTTTGGCTAAAAAATTGGGTATCACTTTGCATGGTGATCCTTCCTACGAGAGTATTAGGATTATACATTAGATTAAGCCTAAAGAAAATTTTATGAAGATCAATATTGATGGTTCTGTTTCCCCAAACAAATATGGCTATGGTGGAATTCATTGGGATCTTAAAGGTACTATCTTTTGTGCTTTTTCCTACCCCCTCAAAGCTTGTTCTGTTATTTATGTTGAGATCATGGAAATTAACAAAGCTATTGATATTTGTTCAAGCAAAGGCCTCTTTAATATTTGGATTGAAATTAATGCTCTTCTATTACTTGATATGCTCAATAATAATAAAATGGGGAATGCTGACATATTTTATCTTCTTAATCACACTAAAAAGCTTCTTCCACATGTTTACTACAAAATGTTTCACATTCTTTGTGAAGGTAATGCTTGTGCTGATTTCCTGGCTGACTTGGGAGGGAAATTAAATGAGCTCACTTTATTTAATAACCATAGATTAACTAAGCATTTGCATGGTGTAGTCAATCTGGATAACAGTAGATTGCCTTACCTCAGATTTTAACCTTCTACTATTTTGTTAATTTTTTTGCTATGGTGGTTTTATTCAGACTATTTTTTGGTTGTTTATTTTATTCTTCCCTCACCAAGAAGTGGTTTTTAATTGGTTTCCCTATCCTATGAGATTGGTGGTTTTCTATGGCTCATGCTATGCTTCATTTTTCACACAGCTAGTTATTTTTTGAGGGTCTCCTGTTGGGTTGTGGCTGTGCTGATTTTTGGCCTATCCCTTTTGTTAATGGATGTTGGGTTTGCCTTTGGTTTTAGCTGGCTATGGCCTAATTCGAATTGGATTTTCAGATTCTATGGTTGGTTCTACTGGTTACTGCTATTTGCTTCTTCCATCTTCCTGGCTATTTTGGGTGGTTATTTTTTCATGGCTGTCATTGGCCTGTTCTGGCTTGACTTAGTTTTGGGTTTTTTGGTGGATAATGTTCTCCTTTCCTGGTTTGGCTTGGTGGCTTCTGCTAGTTGGTTTTTCCCTCTATCTTATGGATTGGAGGTAGCTATTCTGTCATTGTTGTCTTCCTATTTTTTCCTTCATGGTGACTATCAACTCTTTGGGATTTGGAAGGGTTTTGTTTTCCTTTGGCCTTGTTCCTTTCCTTACAGGTTTGCTATTTGTGGTTGGGTGGTCCTCCTTGGCCTTTATCTGGTAGGGTGACTACCATTTTCGTTTCTTGGTTATTTTGGAGATCTCCAGGTGGGTTATGGTTTTATCTGCTGTTGTTCTTTCCCTCTTTTTTGGGCTCTATATTGGCTTTATCTGCTGGTTGGATTTGTTGGCTGACTAAGCTGGTTTGCTATTTTGGCTGGTTGGGTTGGTTAGCTGGGTGGATGTGTTGGTTGTGTTTGATGGTTGGTTTAGGTGCTTTAGGTTTGGTTTCTAGTCTGCTCTTGGGTTGGTTATCCTCTCTTGGGTGCAGCTGCTTTACTTTATTTTTGCTCCTAGTTTGGGTGTTAGTTTTTCTACTGCTCTGATTTCTCCTACTGTTCATCTTATTGGCTGCAGGCCTAGGTTATTTTATTGGTTATTTTGTTGGTGGAGGATATGAGCTCTTGTGGTTTCTTGGTCCTATTTTAGGACTTGTTATTCGGGGTTGGCTGCTTAAGGGGTTCTTTCTGGCTGCTATCTTACCTTGGATGCTTGTGTCATGGCTTGGTGTTTTGGGATTTGGCTCTTGGTATTGACTCCCTATGGTCTTTGCCTCTTGATATTTGCCTCTTGGTTGGTGGTGGATTTGCTATTCTTTCTACCTTGGTGTTTTGATGGTAATTTTGATGCCCTCTGCTCTTTAAATTTTTTTTGCCTTGCTTCATATGTTTCCCTGTTATATGCTAATTTTCTCTTATTGTGGGTGATGATTGTTTTGCTTATTGCTTGATATAACAGATGTTGGCTTTATTGACCATTTATTGTGTTTTGTTTGGTTTTGTTGGTATTTTTGCTGTTGTTTTATCTATTTGTTTGGTGGAGGAATTGAATCACTATGGGCTGTTTTGCCTTGGATGGTTGCTTATATTAGGTATGCTGGCTATGATGGCCTTAATGTTTCCTCAAATCTTTTCTCTGGTTGGTAGCATGCATATGATTGTAACTCTTCTCATAAAGTTTGGATGCTCATATGTATTGTTGCCCCTTGAGATGATCTTAATTGAGCCTGAGCCTTCTCTTTCTCAGCTGTTTCTAAATCTTTTTCCCTTGAGCTATGACCATTGCCTTTGTAGTGTTTTGTAGATTTCTTTTACAGGTTGGAACTTCATAGATGGAATGATCTTTACTCAGTAAACTCAAGTACTGTTGATGTGGATCTTGCTTATCTTGACTTTTCAAAGGGACCATGAGCTGTTGCTCACTAGTCTTTTTACTACTTTCTTGAGTTATATTAGTCTTATTTTGTGTCTTTTCTCATTTTCTTTTAAGATGTTGTATTTGCTCTTTAATTTTTTTCCATTGTACTTAGATGGGGTTTGGCTCTTTAGGTTTCTTGTAGCTCATGAGTAGAACTTTGAACTTTACACCTTCTAAGGACATTCTATCCTATATTTTTATGGTAATAAAATTATAACTTTCCCTTAAAAAACCCTAAATACTAAACGCCAAACCCTAAATGCTAAACCGTAAACCCTAAAAAGCTAAAACCTAAACCTAAACTAAATAAAACCTAAAAATAAAATAAATAAATAAACCTAAACATAAATAAAAATATATAAAATAAATTAAAAACCTTAACTAAAACCTAAACCTAAAAAAGAAAATACAATAAAAAATAAAAACCAAATTTAAATAAAATAAACTAAAACCTAAACTAAACTAAAAAATAAAAAAACCTAAATAAAATAAAAATAAACCTAAAATAAAATAAAAATAAACTTAAAATAAAATAAAATAAAAACTAAATAAAAACTTAAAAAATAAACCTAAAAATAAATAAAACATAAAACCTAAACCTTAAACTAAAAAAAAACCTAAACCTACAATTAAAATAAAATAAACCTAAACTACACTAAAAAAAGTTAACTAAAATAAATATAATCTAAACCTAAACCTAAAATAAACTAAACCTAAACCTCAACCTAAACCTAAAATAAACTAAACCTAAACCTCAACCTAAACTAAATAAAATAAAATAAACTAAAAATAAACCTAAACCTAAACTAAAAATAAAACCTTAAAATAAACCTTAAATAAAAACCAAAAACTTAAACAAAAATAAAATAAAATAAAAACCTAAACCTAAACCTAAAAATAAAAAATCAAACCTAAACTTAAACAAATAAAATAAAAATAAAACTAAACTAAAAAATAACCCTAAACCTAAACCTAAAACTTAAAAATAAACTAAAATAAAAAACCCAAAATAAATAAACTAAACAAAATAAAAATAAAAATAAACCTAAACAAAAATAACAAATAAAATAAACTAAATAAACAAATAAACCTAAGCCAAACAGTTTACTTGATTAAGAAAATAAAAACTAAATAGATAAAAAACAAATAAAAAAATCCTAAACCCTAAACCCTAAACCCTAAAACCTACAACCCTAAACCCCAAATCCACCTTAACCTTAAACTAAAACCCTAAAATCATAAAAACCTAAACCTAAACTAAATAAAACCTAAAAATAAAATAAATAAATAAACCTAAACCTAAATAGAATAAAAACCAAACTAAAACCTGAACCAAAACCTAAACATAAACCTAAACCTAAAAATAAAATAAAATAAAAAATAAAAACTAAACTAAAATAAAATAAATAAGAACCTCAACTAAACTAAAAATAAAATAAACCTAAAAATAAAAAACCTAAATGTAAGAAAAACTAAACATAAAATAAAAATATAATAAACCTAAATTAAAGTAAAATAAAAACAAAATAAAAACTTAAACCGTAAAAAAAACTTAAAAATAAATAAAAAATAATACCTAAACCCTAAAATAAAAAAACTTAAACCTAAAATAAACAAAATAAAATAAACCTAAACTTAAACTAAAATAAACTAAAATAAATAAAACCTAAACCTACACCTAAAATAAACTAAACCTAAACCAAACTAAATATAATAAAATAAACTAAAATAAACCTAAACCTACACTAAAAAATAAAACCTAAAATAAACCTAAAATAATAACAAAAAACCTAAATCTTAAAAAATAAAATAAAAACTTAAACCTAAACCTAAAATTAAAAAACAAAACCTAAACCTAAAAAATAAAATAATAATAAAACTAAAAAAATTAAACTTAAACCTTAAAAATAAACAAAAATAAAAAACCTGAACTAAAATAAACAAACTAAACTAAATAAAATTTAAAAATAAACTTAAATAAAAATAAAAAATAAATAAAACTAAATTCAATAAAAAATAAACTAAATAAATGAAAACCTACCAGTTTAAATAATTTTTTTTTAAAGAAAAACCTAAACCTAAAATAAACTTTAAACCCAAAACCATAAACCCTAAACCTTAAACCCTAAACCTTAAATCCCAAAAAAATATAAACCCTAAACCCTAAACCTTAAACTAACCTACATCCTAAACCCTAAACCCTAAGCCCTAAACCCTACAATCCTAAACCATAAACCCGAAACCCTAAACCCTCAAAACCCTAAAACCTAAATCCTAAACACTAAACCCTAAATCCTAAACCCTAAACCCTAACCCTAAACCCTAAACCCTAAACCCTAAACCTTAAATCCTTAATCCTAAACTTTTTTTTCACTTTTTTGACTGAACTAGGTTATGTTTTTGACCTCTAACTTTTGGGTTGGCCTGGTGGTTGCTACCTGGTGGTTCTTATCTTTCCACTGGGTTGGGTTGGCTTTTTCGGCCTGGTGGCTGCTGTCTTCTCTACCTTGTTACTCTGGTTGTTGGTGGATAAGATGGTTTCTACTCTGGCTTTATTTTTTTTTGCATTGGATGGTTTGTTGGCTCTCCTCTTGAACTCAAATTACTTTTTCTTAGTTTTTCATGATTGGATGGGTGGCCTTCCTAGTGGGAACTACTGTTGGTTGTTGCCTTTCTAGGCCTTCTTTTGGAGAATTTCTTGGCTGCTATTTTGGGTTGGCCTCCCAATTCATTATTGTTTATTGTTGGATAATTCTTTTGCCTTGGTTTTGCATTTGGTTATTCTCCTGGGACTAGCCTCTATTGGGCGCATTATTTTCAGCACATTTTGTGTTGTTATTATCTTCCTGTCGATTTACTCTTTATTTCTAGGGAAGTTTGGTTTTTTGGCAAGTCCTGACTAGCTACTGTTGTTTCCTTTCTATGGTTGTTGTTCTACTTTTGGAACTCTATTGTGTGGTGCTTTGTTGGTTTCCAGCTTTTCCTTGGCTGGTATGGATGATTCCTTTGTTGGTTACTTAAGATGGGTTGTTCTCTGGTGGTTTCCTTAAGGCTGTTTTACTTAGTTGGTTTGGTTGGAGGACTTTTTATCCTAGGAATCTTGGTTAGTTGATTTTTTCCTTGTTGGTCTTTTTCTTCTTCTTGGACAATTTGTTTAAGCCTTTTGCTATGCTGGCCAAACCTTTGTTGGTCCTTTTGGATTGGACTTTTTGGTTTCTGGTGGTTGGCCGCTGCCTTTAGCCCCCTTTTGTGTGACTGTTTGGCTTCTGGTGATTTGCATTAACTGCAACTTATGTTTCCTTCAGTTGATGGTTTCATTTTTGTGTTGTTTAGTCATTTGTGGTTGCTCATCGTGGTTTGGTTTGTTGACTGCTACTTGTTATGCCTTTGGCTTCAGGGCTCCAATCTTGGTTTTGTTGATTGTTTCTCTGTTAATTAGCATGGGTCTGGTGATTCATGACAGTTGGTTCTGGTTTTCCTGAGTTTGTAGCTTGGATGGGTATAAGGATAATGGTTGTTGTTGGTGTTCTGACTTGTTTCTGGCCTCTCTCTAGGTTATTATGATTAGTCTACTGTGGTTTTTGTTTGGTGGTTTGATAGGTAGCTGGTTGCTGGCCAGTTGTTCTTTGTTTAATGGTGCAAGATCAAGAACTCTAAGGATTATTGGCCTTGGATGTTTTCTTATATCAGGTATCTTGGCTATGATAGTTTTGATGTTACTCACCTATTCTCTCTGGTTGGTAGCATTACATAAGATTGTAACCCTTCTTTATGAAGTTTGGATGCTCATATGTATTGTTTCCCTTTGAGATGACCCTAAATGAGCCTGCGCCTTCTCTTTCTCAGCTCTCACCTTTTCCTGTCTTCATCCTTATCCTTTTTAGCTATGACTTTTGCCTTTGTAGTGTTTTGCAAATTTCTTTTATAGGTTGGAACTTTATATATGGAATGGTCATTACTCTGTTAACCATAGTGTTGTTACTGTGGATCTTGTTTATCTTGGTTTCTTAAAAAAATCATGAACTGCTACTCAATTATTCTTTTACTATTTTCAATATTTGTTTTAGTCTTACTCTCTGTCTTTTTCTCTTATGCTTTTTAGCTATTGTATTTGCTCTTTTGTTTTGTTTTCTTTTTTAGGTTACTGAGCAGTAGAATTTTAGAGCTTTTCCCATTTTAAGGGCATTATATTTTTTCCTTTTATGGTAATAAAATTTTAACTCCCCCACCTCCTAAAAAAACCCAAACCCTATACATTAAACAACCTTAAACCCTAAACCCTAAACCCACAAACCCTAAACCCTAAACTCTAAACCACCAAACCCAAACCTAAAACTTAAACTCTAAATCATAAAACCTAAACTAACCCTGCACTAAAACCCTAAACCCTAAAGCCTAAACACTAAACCCTAAACCCTAAACCCTAAACCCTAACCCTAAACCCTAAATCCTAAAAGCATAAAACCTAAAACCCTAAACCCTAAATCCTAACCCTAAACCCTAAACCCTAAACTCCAAACCCTAAACCTAAAACTAAAGTAACTAAATAAATTAAAAATATACCTAAACCACATAATAAACTTTAACCTAAACCCTCGATGGGTGACCTATCACACCTGCCTAGTCAGTGCAGTGGTGGAGTCGATGGTGGAGGCGGTGGTTATCATAGTGGTGGGGGGGGATCTGGAGGTCCTGGTGGATATGGAGGTGGTGGTGGGAAGGCGTGGTTATGGAGGCGGCAGAGCGATGGAGGTTACTGACCATGGTGGTGGCGAAGGGAGATCGAGGATATGATGGTAAATCCGCACTGATAGGCGAGGTGGTTCGATGGGAACTAGCGAATGGATTCGATCGATCCATTTGCTTATGGAACTGTGTCTTTATAGTAGAGATAGTTCTAGTTACGTAGGGTTTTTGATTTGCTCTATCTGTGCTCAATTATCATCTATGCTATCTCTTCCCTCTTAAAAAACTTGGTGTGTTACCTGGTTGATGAAATCTAAAAGAAGAAATGTTGCATCTAAATTTCTTCTCTATTAAAAAAAAAGAACCAAAATCCCTAAACCCTAAAACTTGAAAACACACTAAACCCTAAACCACACCCAAACCTTAAAACCCTAAACCCTAAATCTAAACTAAACCTTAAAACCTAAACCCTAAATCCTAAACCCTAAACCTTAAACCCCAAACCCTAAACTCTAAACCATAAACCCTAAATTAACCTTAAACCCTAAAATACTAAAAATCTAAAGCTAAACTAAATAAAACCTAAAAATAAAATAAATAAATAAACCTAAATAAAAATAAAATAAAAAAATAAAATAAAATAAAATAAAACCTAAACTAAAACCTAAACCTAAACCTAAACTTACACCTAAACTTAATAGGAAAAAAAATAAAAACTAAACTAAAATTAAATAAATAAAAACCTAAACTAAACTAAAGATAAAACCTAAATAAAATAAAGCTAAAGCTAAAAAACTTAAAATAAATTTAAAACTAAATAAAACCTAAACTTAAAATAAGCATAAAAAAAACCTAAAATAAATAAAAAATAAAGCCTAAACCTAAACTAAAAATAAAACCTAAACCTAAAATAAAAAATAAAATAAACCTAAACCTAAACTAAAATATTTTAAACTAAAATAAATAAAACCTAAACCTAAACCTAAATAAACTTAACCTAAACTTAAACTAAATAAAATAAAATAAATTAAAAATAAATCTAAACCTAAACTAAAATAAAACCTTAAAATAAATCTAAAATAAATACCTAAAACCTAAACCTAAAAAAAAAAAAACCTAAACCTAAACCTTAAAAAAACATAAACCGAAAATAAAATAAAATAAAAAAAATAAACCAAAATAAAAATAAACAAAATATAAAACCTAAACTAAAATAAACAAACATAAAATAAAATTAAACTAAATAAAAATAAGAATAAAAATAAAATAATTTAAATAAACCTAAGCTACCATTTACTTAATTAAAAATAAAATAATAAAATTATGAAATAAAAAAAACCCTAACCCTAAACCCTAAACTAACCCTAAACCCTAAAACCATAAACCTAAACCCTAAAAACCTAAACCTAAATAGAATACAAACCAAAGTAAAACTAAACCTAAACCTAAACTTAAAAATAAAATCAAATAAACTAAATAAAACTAAATGAAAATAAAATAAATAAAACCTAAACTAAACTAAAAAAAATAAAACTAAAAATAAAAACCTAAATAAAAACTAAATGTAAAACCTAAAAATAATAAAATAAAACCAAAGAAAATCCTAACCCTAAAAATAAACCTAAAAATAAATAAAATAAATAAAACTCTAAACTATAAAAATAATGTAAACCTAAAATAAATAAAATAAAATAAACCTAAACCTAAACTAAAATAAATAAAACAAAACCTAAGCCTAAAATAAAACCTAAATCCTAAACTAAATATAATAAATTAAACTAAAATAAACCTAAACCTAAACTAAAACCTAAAATAAACCTAAAATAAAACCCAAAACTTAAACCTAAAAATAAAATAAAAACCTAAACTTAAACCTAAAAATAAAAAATAAAACCTAAACCTAAAAAAATAAAATAATAATAAAAGTAAACTAAAAAATAAACATAAACCTAAAACTAAACTTAATGAATAAACTAAAAAAAATCAACTAAAATAAATAAACTAAACTAAATAAAAATTAAAAAAACCTAAATAAAAAAAATAATTATAAAGTAAAATAAATAAAAATTAACTAAATAAACTGAATAAACCTAAACCTAAACCCTAAAAAACCGTAAACCCAAAAACTCTAAACCCAAAACCCTAAATCCTAATAAACCATAAATCCTAAAAGCAAAACCCTAAATCCCAAACCACTAACTAAACCATAAACCCTAAACCCCAAACCTACCAAACTCTAAACACACTACAACCTAAAACCTAAACCCAAAATTCTAAACACCCCTACAACCCTAAACCCTAAACACTAAATATTAAACCCTAAACTCTTTTGCCTTGGTTTTGTGTTTGGTTATTCTTCTGGGATTAGCCTCTGCTAAGTGTGCTGTTTGTGACACATTTTGTGTTGTTATTATGCTTCCTGTTATTTCTTCCTTTGTTGGTTACTTATGATGGGTTGTTCTCTAGTGGTTGCTTTATGGTTGTTTTACTTAGCTGGTTTGGTTGGAGGAATTTTAGTTGTCCTTGGAATCTTAGTTGCTTGATTTTTTTTCCCTGTTAGACTTTTCCTTCTTCTTGGAAAATTTTCTAGAGCATTTTGTTGTGCCTCGAACCTTTGTTGGTCCTTTTGGGTTGGTCTTTTGGTTTCTAGTTGTTGGTAGCTGCCTTTATTTTTTGTGTCACTATTTTATCTTTTGGTGATTTACACTGGCTGTAGCATATGTTTCCTTTAGTTTATGGTTTCATTTCTTAGCTATTTAATCATTTGTTGTTTCTCACCCTAGTTTGGTTTGGTGATTTCTACTTGTTGGTACTTTGGCTTGAGGGCTCCTATCTTGGTTTTGTTGGTTATTTATTTATTAATTGGCATTGGTTTGGTGCTTGTTGATTGATGGTTCCAGCTTTCCCTAGTTTGGAGCTTGGATGGGTATTTGGATAATGGATGTTGTTGGTGGTCTGACTTGGTTCTAGACTCTCTCTGGTTAGTCTATTGTGGTATTTGTTTGGTGGATTGGTTGGAAGCTTGTTGCTGGCTGATTGCTCTTTCTTTAATGGTGCAAGATCTGGAACTATAAGCACTGCTGGCCTTGGATGTTTGCTTATATCAGGTATGCTGGTTATGATAGTTTTGATGTTACTCACCTCTTCCCTCTGCTTGGTAGCATTACATATGATTGTAACCCTTCTTTATGAAGTTTAGATGCTCATATGTATTGTTGCCCTTTGAGATGACCCTAAATGAGCCTGAGCCTTCTCTTTCTCAGCTCTCTCCTTTTCCTCTCTTCATCCTAATCCTTTTTAGCTATGACTTTTGCCTTTGTAGTGTTTTGCAAATTTATTTTACAAGTTGGAACTTTATAGAGGGAATGGTCGTTACACAGTCAACCCAAGTGTTGTGGCTGTCGATCTTGCTTATCTTGCTTTCTCAAAGGAATCTTGAACTGATGGTGACTCATCCTTTTATGATTTTCAAGATTTCTTTTAGTCTTACTCTATGTCCTTTTCTCTTATGATTTTAAGCTGTTGTATTTTCTCTTTTATTTTCTTTTCTTTTTCTAAAATACTTTGATGGGGGTTTAACTCTAGGTTTTTTGTAGCTTTGAGAGCAGTAGAATTTTATAGCTTTACCCCTTTTACGGACATTGCATCTTTTCCTATTATGGTAATAAAATTATAACTTTCTGAAAAAAAAATTCCTAAACCCTAAACCCTAATCCCTAAATCCTAAACACTAAACCCAAAGCCCTAAACCCTAAAACCCTAAAACTCAAACCATAAAAATACAAAACCCTAAAGCCTAAACATTAAACCCTAAAGCTTAAACACTATCCACTAAACCCTAAAGCCTCAAAGCATAAAACCTAAAACCTAAAACCCTAAACCCTAAACCCTAACCTAAACACAGCCAAACCCTAAACTTAAGCCTAAAGTAGCTAAATAAATTAAAAAATAAACCTAAACCCTAAAACCTAAGAAACCTAAACCTAAACCTAAACCCTAATAATGGGTAAAACCTTGACGATGGGAACACCACCGTTAACCAGGCTCAGTCTAGATCTGGCTGTGGAGGTGAAGGTGGAAGCGGCGGTTATCAGTGGTGGTGGGGGATCTGGAGGTGCTAGTGGATATGGAGGTGGTGGTCGGAGCACTAGTAGTTATGGAGGTGGGAAAAGCGACGGAGGTTACAGTCGTGGCGATGGCGGAGGAAGAGATCAGGCATATGATGGTGGATCCCACTACTCGAGAGGCTGGGGTGGTTC
Source organism: Cymbidium sinense (assembly GCA_021442155.1). Lineage (NCBI taxonomy): Eukaryota > Viridiplantae > Streptophyta > Magnoliopsida > Asparagales > Orchidaceae > Cymbidium > Cymbidium sinense. The sequence goes on along the minus strand of CM038216.1, from coordinate 32,838,016 downwards.
TGCTCGAAATTGGAGAAACTGAAGAACGGTTGATCCGATCCTGCTTATGGAACTGTCTTTACAATAAAGCAGTTCTAGTTATCTAGGGTTTTTGATTTGCTCTATTTTTCCTCAATTTTGATCTATGTTGTCTTTTGTGTCTTAAAAAACTTGGTGTGCTACTTGGTTGATGAAATTGAAAAGAAAAAATGTTGAATCAAAATTTGTTCTCTGTTAATAAAAAAGAACGAAAAGTCCTAAACTAAAATCTAAAGCCTAAACCTAAAACCCAAACCCTAAACCCTAAACTAAACCCTAAACCTTAAAACCCCAAACCATCCCTAAACCCTACCTAAACCTAAACCCTAAACCCTAAACCCTAAACACTAAACCATAAACCCTAAACCCAAAGCCTTAAACCCCAAACCCTAAACCCTAATCTAACCCTAAGCTCGAAACCTTAAACCCTAAAAAGCTAAAAAGCTAAACCTAAACTACATATAACTTAAAAATAAAATAAATAACAAAACCTAAACCAAAATAAAATAAAAACATAAACTAAAACCTAAACCTAAACCTAAAAATAAACCTAAAAAGAAAATAAAATAAAAAATAAAAATTATAATAAATCTAAATAAATAAAAACCTAAACTAAACTTTAAAAATAAAATACTCAAATAAAATAAAAACTAAACCTAAAATAAAAATAAAATAAAATAGAAACTAAATAAAAACTTAAACCTAAAAAGTAAACCTAAAATAATAATATTAATACAACAAAAACCCTAAACTAAAATAAAACTAAACCTAAACCTAAACTAAAATAAATTAAATTAAAATAAATAAAACCAAAACCTAAGCCAAAAATAAATTAAACCTAAACTATAAACTAAATTAAATAAAATAAATAAAAATATACTAAAACTAAAAAATTAAAACCTAAAATAAAGCTAAAATAAAAAAATCTAAACCTAAAAAAGAAAAAAAACTTAAACCTAAAAATAAAACAAAAATGAAATTAAATTAAAAAATAAACATAAACCTAAACCTAAACCTAAAAAATAATACAAAATAAATAACCTAAACTAAAATAAATAAACAAAAAATAAATAAACTAAACTAAATATGTATAAAAAATAAATTGAAATAAAAATCAAAAAATAAACTAAAATAAATAAAAAATAAATAAATAAACTAAATAAACCTAAACCTACTAGTTTACTTAATTTAAAAAAAATATCCTAAAAATAAAATAAACCATAAACCCTAAACCTTAAACCCTAAACCACAACCTTAAACCCTAAACCTAAACCCTAAATCCTCCCTACCCTAAACCCTAAACTAACCCCTGACTAACCCTGATTGGGACGTACCCAAATACCATACAATACTAAACTGACCCTAAACCTTATGCCCTAAACTTTCCACTTAAACTGACCTAAACTAAACCTAAAAACACTAAACCTTAACCTCCTCCTGGGCCCTAAACCTTCATCCCCTCCCTCCTCCCAACTAACCTGACCATAATCAGGCCCAACCTGACCCCAGCCACTCCCAAACTCCTCTCTCCCCCACCAACCCTGATGCTGAGCCTCCTAACCTACTGATCCTGATCCGGACCTGGGCGTTATACCCCAGACCACTAAACCCAAACTGAGTCCTATTCTCTAACTAGACCCTAACCCAAACACTAAAGCCTAAACTTAAACCCTAAACCTAAACCCTGACCCTACCTATGACCATCCATCCCTCAAACCCTAAACTAAACATTAAACCCTAAACCCTAAACCCTAAATCCTAACCCTAAATGCTAAATCCTAAAGCCCTAAACTCTAAATAAAAAAAAATAACAAAAATAAAAACTAAATAAAAAGTTAAACCTAAAAAAATAAACCTAAAAATAATACCTAAAATAAAACTTAAACCCTAAATAAAAAAAGCCTAAACTTAAAATAAAAGTAAAATAAAATAAAATACACATTTAAACCTAAACTAAAATAAAACCTAAAACCTAAAATAAAGTAAACTTAAACCTAAACCTAAACTAAATAAAATAAAATAAATTACAATAAACTAAAAATAAAACCTAAATAAACCTAAAATAAAACCTAAACCAAAAATAAAATAAAATAAAAACCTAAACTAAAATAAAAAACTAAAATAAAAATAAAACTCAACTAAAAAATAAACCTAAACTTAAATAAAAAACTAAAATAAAAAATCTAAACTAAAATAAATAAACTAAACTAAAAAAAATAAAATAAAATAAACCTAAATAAAAATAAAAAAAATAAACTCAAATAGATAAAAAATAAATGATAAAATAAATAAACCTACCTGCTGGGTTTTAATTTTAAAAAAAACTCAGAATCCTAAACCATAAACCCTAAACTCTACTAACCTAAATCTACCCTAAACCTGTAACCTAAACCCTACTAAACCACTAAGCTCACCTAAACCTACACAACCCTAAACTTTAAAGCCTAAACCATAAACCCCTAAACTCTAAACCCTAAATCCTGACAAACCCTAAACCACCTACCTAAACCTAAACCCTAAACCCTAAAACTCTAAATAAATCATAAACCCTATTCCTAAAACCTAATACCCTAAACCGGGACCATATAACCCTAAACCCTAAACCAAAATAAAATAAAATAAAATAAAATAAAATAAAATAAAATAAAACCAAAATAAAACCTAAACCTAAACCTAAAATTAAAATAAAATAAAATAAAAATAAAATTGAACTAAAATAAAATAAATAAAAAACCTAAACTAAACTAAAAATAAAATAAACCTAAAATAAGAAATAAAAGAACTAAACCTATAATAAAAATAAAATGAACAAAAAATAAATATAAATTAAAACCTAAACCCTTTACTAAAAAAAACCTAAACCTAAAAAGAACAAAATAACATAAACCTAAACTTAAACTAGAAAAAACTAAACTAAAATAAATAACACCTAAACTTAAAATAAACCTATACCTAAACTAAAAAAAAATCTAAACTAAAATAAAAAACACTTAAACCTAAACCTAAAATAAACTAAACTTAAACTATAGATTAAATAAAATAAAATTAACTAAAAATAAACCTAAACCTAAAAAATGAACTAAAAAACACCTACAATAAAAACCTAAAACCTAATGCTAAACAAATATAATAAAAACCTAAACCTAACCTAAAAATAAAAAATAAAACCTAAACCTAAGCTAAAAAATAAACAAAAACCTAAACCTTGACCTAAAAAATAAACTAAATAAAACACCTAAAATAAATAAACTAAACTAAATAAAAATAAAAATAAACCTAAATAAAAATAAAAAATAAAAGAAACTAAAATAAATAAATAATAAAGTAATGAAATTAACTAAACTATTGGTTTACTTAATTTAAAAAAAAAAAAATCCTAAACCTAAAATAAACCCTAAACCCTAAAAAAACCTATACTTTAAACCATAAACCCTAAAAACCTAAACCCTAAACCCTAAATCCTAAATCTAAAAACCATAAACCTTAAATCGTGATCCCTAAAACCTAAACACTACATTAAACCTCAAACCCTAAACCTAAAGCCTAAACATTAAGCCCTAAACCCTAAACCTATTGGTTTTAATATAAAAATAAAAAAATGTAAAACCCTAACTCTAAACCATAAACCCTAATTCTTGCCATAAACCACCCTAAACATAAAACCCTAAACTCTCATCTTAAACCCTAAACCCTAAACCATGAACCCAATCTTAAACCTAACCCCAAACCTAAACCCCAAACCCTAAACCCTAAACCATAAACTAAACCCTAAAACCTAAAACCTAAACCTAAACTAAATAAAACCTAAAATAAAATAAATAAATAAAACCTAAACCTAAAAATTAAAAATTTAAAATGTTAAAACTAAACTATTAAACCTAAACCTTAAACCTAAAAATAAAATAAAATAGAAAATAAAAACTTAACTAAAATAAAATAAATAAAAACCTAAACTAAACTAAAAAAATAATATAAACCTAAAAATAAAAAACCTAAATAAAATAAAAATAAAATAAACCTAAAATAAAATAAAATAAAAACTAAATAAAAACTTAAAGCTAAAAACAAACCTAGACATAAAACTTAAAAATAAATAAAAAATAAAACCTAAACCCTAAACTAAAAAAATAAAACTAAACCTAAATTAGATAAAATAAAATAAACATAAACCTAAACTAAAAAAATAAACTAAAATAAATAACACCTAAACTAAATCCGAGAATAAACTAAACCTAAACCATAAACTAAATAAAATAAAGTAAACTTAAAATAAACCTAAACCTAAATTAAAAAATAAAACCTAAAAATAAACCTAAATTAAAAAATAAAACCTAAAAATAAACCTAAAATAAAAACCTAAAACCCAAACCTTGAAAATAACTTAAAATAAAAAACCTAAACTAAAATAAATAAACTAAACTAATTAAAAATAAAAATAGACCTAAATAAAAATAAAAAACAAAATAAACTAAAATAAATAAAAAAATTAATTAGATAAACTAAGTAAATCAAAACCTACTAATTTTATTTTTTTTTTTAAAACCCTAAACCTAAAATAAACCCTAAAATACCTTAAAAGCCCTAAACCTTAAACCTAAACCAAAAAAAACCTAAACCCTAACCCCCAAATCCTAAACCCTAAATCCTAAACCCTAAAAAACCTAAACCCCCAAACTAACCCCACTAAAACCATAAACCTACACTAAACCTAAACCCACCTAAAACTAACCTGAAAACCCTAAATCTAAACCATAAACCCTAAACCTACTTGGTTTGCTTAATAATAAAAAATAAAAAATTTAAAATATAAATAATAATAAATAAATAACTAACCCTAAACCCAATTAAACCTAAACACTAAACCCTAAACCTAAAACCCTAAACACTAAACCACTATGAATCACACGTGTAACCTTAAACCCTAAACCCTAAACCTTAAACCCTAAAAACCAAAAAACCTAATCATAAACTAAATAAAATCTATAAAAAATAAAATATATTCTAAACCTAAATAAAATTAAAAAAAAACCTAAACTAAAACCTAAACCTAAACATAAACATAAAATAAAATAAAAATAAAACTAAACTAAAATAAAATAAATAAACCAAAATAAAACTAAAATAAAATAAACTTAGAAATAAATAACCTAAATAATGTAAAAACTAAACATCAAATAAAAATAAGATAAACCTAAAACAAAATAAGATAAAAACTAAATAAAAACCTAAACCTAAAAAAATAAACCTAAAAATAAATAAAAAATAAAACCTCAATGTTAAATTAAAAAAAAACCTAAACCTAAAATAAACAAAATAAAAAATAAACCTAAACTAAACTAAAATAATTAAAACTTAAAACAAAACCTAAAATAAACTAAACTAAACCTAAACTAAATAAAACAAAATAAACTAAAATAAACCTAAACTAAAAATTAAACCTAAAATAAACCTAAAATAAAAACCTAAACCTTAAAAAAATAAAATAAAAACCTAAACTTAAACCAAAAAAAAACATCAACATAAAAAATAAAAAAAAATAAAATTAAGCCAAAAAATAAACATAAACCTAAACCTAAACTTAAAAAATAAACTAAAACAAATAAAACAAATAAATTAACAAAACTAAATAAATATAAAGTATAAACCTAAATAAAAATAAAAATAAATAAAAAATAAATTAAATATACTAAAAAACCTAAACCTACTAGTTTACTTAATTTAAAGAAAAATCCCCAAACATAAAAACTCCCTAAAAAACCTAAACCTTAACCCTAAACCCTAAAACCTAAACTAAACCCACTAAACCTAAATCCTTACCCCCCAGACTAACCTAAAACCTCCTAAACCTCTAAACCTCCACTCTAAACCTAAACTCCTAAACCCTAAATCTAAACACTGAGCCTTCCTCCACACCCTGATCCTACCATGACCACTAAACTCCCTGGGCCCTAAACTGGGCGTTTTAACCCAGGCCCACAACCTACCCTAACCCACACCCAACTCTCAACCCTTGAGCCTGGGCCACTACCCTGATCTCTAAATGTTGACCCTAACCTGAGTCATAAACTCCACCAAATCAAACCCTGGGCTCTAACCCCACTTACCTATATTAAACCTTGACCAGGTACACTAAACCATCCAAAACTGGCTCTAACCCTAAACCTTAAACTCTAAAAACCCTAAACCCTAAAGCCTAAACCATAAACCCTAGACTAACCTTAAACCCTAAACCCTCAAAGCCCTAAACCCTAAAGCCTAAACACTAAACCCTAAACTCTAAAACCCTAAACCCTAAATAAAATAAAATAAAAATAAAATAAAAACTAAACATAAAATAAAAATAAAATAAAACTAAAATAAAATAGAATAAAAATGAAATAAAAACCTAAACCTAAAGAATAAACCAAAAACATCTAAATCAAAATCAATCAATCAAATTCTTAAACAAATTTTAATTCTAAATTCTAAACCAAGTAAAATGAATAACATAAATTCAAATGGGCTAATTAAGATACTTAAGGACCTTAGTTAGACTCTTTAGGAGTTAGGATGTAGAATAAGGTGAGTTTCATCTACAAATGGAATTCGTTCTACTCTTTATTCTTGAAAGCTTAAACATCACTTTAACCAAATAAAAGTGAAATTAAAATGAAAAGTAAATCATTTAATTTGAAATCACCCAAAGGTAAAATTTAAATAAATTCAAGTTCCAAATTGAAACTTAAACTAAAGAAACCTAGTAAAGTCTTCCCACACAAGACTTAAGCACACATCAGAATACTAAGTCACCACTTCTAGTGCTAAGTTAGGGTATTGTATTTATGATGTTGTGTTTTGTTTTGTGATGCAATGTTTTACATAAGATGTTAGGATGTATGTTTCGTAGATTGGATGTTAGGCCGTTATTAGCCTAATCATATTTTCTACGGGGGTTATGCTTAAGGGCCCGCTGTAATAAAAATATAAATGCATTTGCTGTGCAGGTTTCTTATCCCCTAAGCGTAAACCATGTTAGGATAGGTGGGCTTGACTACCCGTGTATGGGGTGCTAAGTCCAAATTATTCTTATAACTGCTTGGGTTGTATGGTGCGTTTAGCTATCATTTATTTTGTAGGTGTAGCTAGATTTACTTTTCCTATTTTTAAGTAATTTTGCATTAGGAATTAGGATTAGTGTTATGGGGAATTAGGATGAACAGTGGCCAGAAGGCTTAGTCCCTAGGGTGCCCTGTGATGCCTTAGGAGCAAATCAAAATCAAAAGGAAGAGAAGGAAGAAATGAAGAAAAGAAGACCCCATAGCATATATTATTTTTGTAATCCGGGTTGTATAAGGGTAGAGCTCGGCCACCCATCTTTTTTCTCTTTTTGGGGTGTACATTAGAACATGACCGTACTGGCCTTTTATTATTTTATGGTAGCCTATAAAGTTATTTGATGTTGTGGTTAGATTGTGCATTAGAACATCATGCTTTTAATAGTTTCTTTATGATTAATGCTTGAATGTGTGGCCTGGATGTGGTAGGCTCTTAGGATGAAATTAATTATGATACCCCAATTAACAACTCATAATTAAAACTTAAAATAACTCATAACCTCACCATAAAGCCTAAGAATTAAATCAAGATAATAAATTTTTAGCAACCCCTTAGCTAGATGAATTAATGTATAATATCATGCATGTCATATTCTTCCACTCTTGTTAAGTGGGGGCTTCCATCTTTGCTAGAGAATGAAGGCTTAACATGTGAGAGCTTTTGACAGAAGAACACCCCTTTCTCTCTTGATTTGGCCCATAATCAAGTTCTCATGCATTTAGGCATACAAAATCCCATAACCTATGTTAAAATAAAGAGTTCAAAAGAATCAAATAAATTTGATAAAATTTGCATTAGATTAAGTCATGAATTCATACCACTCATGCTCTAGTCTCTTAGGGAGTGAGTTTAAAGACTTAGTCTCCTTTCTAAATAAACAAAAGCCTAGCCATCTTGCAAAGCATCAGACTTGCCTACATGGATTTAAAGAGTAGGAGGAGTTAGTTGGCTGCCACTCTAAGTGGTAATAAGTCAAATAGTCTAGTAGTTTATTCTCTCTTATGGAGGTAAACCATATACCCATTTTTGCCTTAGATTTAAGTCATGCTTTAGCCCTCACCAAAGCTCCCTAGATTAGGATCTGAGGTAGTTGTTTCCTCTAGGATATAAGGATAAATCCTCACCTCTTAGGCATTTCCACAATCTTATGTTATGGAATTATAAGCCTTAGCAATCTAATAAAATGTCAATTCAAATAATTAACTCTCTTCAATTTTAAAAATATAAAGCCCAATTATATGGTAGATTGGAATGCTCACTAAGCTTCCTAGTATCATGAGCATTTCCTACTTTCTCCCATTGGATTCCAAAAATAAGTCCTCTCCTTAATCTATCCCATTTAATTTTCTAAAATAGCCAATCATTTGATAGTCTTAACCTTGAATCCTTTGGAGACCCTAATTATCTACTTTAATCGAGAGTATTCTTATGGAATTCCCATTCATTAGGATGTAATTAACTATGGGGGATTGCCTCCATTGGGAACTTAATGAATCTGGATTAAAAACTTTACTTTTTCATGTAAAGTAGGGGAAAGATCTCTGGTATATTCGAAGACCCATCATGCCTTAAGAGTCCTTATTAGGTTATTAGGTTCATTATAGGGTGGTGATTTCTATCTTTCTTGATAGTACATCATTCCTTAATGTCGTACCTGATCATTTCAATTAGTATCCCCTAAGATCTGTGTGGTGTCCCACATCCTCAAAAATAAACACCACACATGCATAAAATAAATCAAAAACCCTAGATAACTAGAATTGTCTCTACTATAAAGATAAAGTTCCATAAACAGTAGATCAAATTGATCATTCTTTAGTTTCTCTAGTTCCCATCAGAACCACCCTTGCCTCTCGAGTAGCGAGATCTGCCATCATATTCCTGATTTCTCCCTCTGCCACCATCATGATTGTAACCTCCATCACTCATCCCTACTCCATAAAGGCGACCTCCATATCCACCAGCACCTCCAGATCCCCCCACCACCACTATGATAACCACCGCCTCTACCTTTGCCTCCATGACTAGATATGACTTGAGCTCAATGATGTTCCAATAACCCTAAGGTTTAGCTTTAGGTTTAAGTTTATTGGCTTTTAGGGTTTAGGTTAATTTTTTACTTATTTAGTTACTTTAGCTTTGGGTTTAATTTAGTAAATGCAAGGTTGTGGTTTATGGTTTTAAAGGTTTAGAATTTAAGTTTGTGTGGATTTAAGTGGGTCAGTATACACTTTATAGGGATGGAAGTTGGCTTTAGATTAGAGTCAGTCAGTCTCTAGATTTGGGTAGGGTAATAGAAGTTAGGGTTAGAGGGAGGGTCAAGTTTAGGTTTAATATTAGGTTGTGGTAAACTCAGGATATGTTGGAGTAGAGTTATGGGATCAGTGGGCCCAGGGCTAGTTAGGTGGATATGGGAGTTTTAGTTATTAGGGAGTGGTGTGGTTTCAGGGTTGGGTTCAGTGATCAGGTCTAGCTCATATTAGGGTAGGTAGGGTATAGAGGGTATGAGATTTAGGTTAGATTTAGGATTTGTGGTTTAAGGTTTTGGGTTTAAGGGAATTTATTTTCTTAAATTAAGTAAAATATAAAAGTGTGTTTAGTTTATTCTTTATTTATTTTAGTTTATTTTATTTTCTATATTTACTTAGTTTATTTTTATTTTTATTTTATTTAGTTTATTTATGTTAGGTTTATTTATTTTTATTTAGTTTTATTTTTATTTTAATTTTTATATTTAGGTTTTATTTTTATTTTAATGATTTAGTTTTATTTTAATTATGTTTAGGTTTAGGTTTTATTTTAGGTTTATTTTTAGGTTTTAAATAGTTTAGGTTTGGATTTAGTTTATTTTAGTTTAATTCATTTTATTTAGTTTATGTTTAGTTTAGGTTTATTTTTATTTTAGGTTATTTATTTTAGTTTAGGTTTAGGTTTATTTTATTTTTATTTTCGGTTTAGGGCTTTTTTTTTAATTTAGGTATTACGTTTTATTTTTTATTTATTTATAGGTTTTAGATTACCATTTATTTTTCAAATTTAGGTATTTATTTAGTTTTTATTTTATTTTCTTTTAGGTTTATTTTATTTTCATTTTATGTTTAGTTTTTATTTTACTTTGGTATTTTATTCTTAGGTTTATTTTATTTTTTAATTTAGTTTACATTTTTATTTATTTTATTTTGGTTTATTTTATTTTATTTTAGGTTTATTTAAACTTAGTTATTTTCATTTTATTTTATTATTTATTTTATTTAGGTTTAGTGTTTATTTTATTTTATTTTGTTTAGGTTTTTTAGTTTTTAGAGTTTAGGGTTTAGTGTTTAGAGTTAGTTTAGGGTTTAGGGTTTAGGATTTAGGGTTTATTATTATTAGGGTTTAGGGTTTAAGGTTTAGGTTTTAAGCTTAGGGTTTATGTTTTAGTTTATGGTTTATGGTTTAGGGTTTATGGTTTAGGGTTTATGGTTTTTTTTAATTGAGAATAAATTCAGATTCAACATTTCTTCTTTTTGATTTCATTAAACAAGTAGCACACAAAGTTATGTAAGACACAAGCAATAACATAGATAAAAAATGAGCATGCATAGAGCAAATGAAAAACCCTAGATAACTAGAATCGTCCACACTATAAAGACTTAGTTCCAAAAGTAGTAGATCGGATCGTCTATTCATCAAATTCTCTAGTTCCCATCAGAACTACCCCCGCCTCTCGAGTAGTGGGATCTGCCAACATATCCCTGATCTCTCCCTCTGCCACCACCATGGCTATAACCTCCATTGCTCATCCTACCTCCATAACTGCCATCTCCATATCCTCTAGAACCCCTAAATCCCCTAGCACCACTATGATAACTGCCACTTCTGCCTTAGCCTCCTCGGCCAAATGTAGATTGAGCCAAGTTTTTAGGGTTTAGGGTTTAGTTTAGAGTTTATAATTTACAGTTTAAGGTTTCAGGGTTTAGGATTTTTTTAGTTTAGGGTTTAAGGTTTAGGTTAGTTTAGGATTTAGGGTTTAGGGTTTATGTTAATTTAGGGTTTAGGGTTTAGGGTTTAGGGATTAGAGTTTTGGGTTTAGGTTTTAGGGTTTTTAGTGTTTTTTGGGTTTAAGGTTTATGGTTTAGGTTTCAGTTTGGGGTTTAGGGTTTAAGGTTTAAAGTTTTTTTTAATAGAGAACAAATTCTGTTTCAACATTTCTTCTTTTCAATTTCATCAACAAAGTAGTAGACCAAGTTCTCTAAGATATAAGCGAAGACATAGATAAAATATAAGCACGCATCGAGAAAATCAAAAATTGTAGATAACTAGAACTGTCTCTACAGTAAATACATAGTTTAGGGTTTAGAAAACTTAGGGTGCTACTTGGTTGATGAAATAAAAAGGAAGAAATGTTGAATCTGAATTTATTCTCTGTTAAAAATAAAAACCTTAAACTCTAAACCCTAAATTAAAATTTAAACCATAAACCCTAAACCCTAAACCCTAAACCCTAAACCCTAAACCCTAAACCCTAAATCCTAAACCCTAAACCCTAAACCTTAAACCATAAAACCATAAAAACCATAAAATCTAAACCTTAATACCTAGAACCCTAAACCCTAAACCCTAAACCCCAAACCCTAAACCCTAAACCTTAAACCCTAAATCCTAAACTAAGCCTAAACCCTAAACACTAAACTCACCCTAAACCCTAAACCCAAAACTAACCCTAAACCCTAACCCTTGAAAAAAGATGTCATTAGGATTAGATCTAAAGAATGACCTATTCCTAACATACTTATGGTAGCTAAATAAAATGTCTTCAAGAGACTTTCCCTTGATTACTAGAGATTTGAATACCCAAAACCCTAACTTCAAATTTATTATAATACCATATATTATAGTACAATGTAGCATCATATATTTGAGCATGTAGTGATGTGTTTTTGGATGTTGTAAGATGTTTTGAAATGTTCTTGTATATTATGGTATTGTACTCTATAGTTTATATTAATATAAATCATAAAAAAATTGATTTAATAAATTAGATGATGAAATTTTTTAAATTTGAAGTAGCAATTAGGTTGTAGTAACAAAGGTGTGTTGCGCCACTTGTAGTCTAAAAAGTAAGATTTTATGTTCAAAATAAATATTATATGTTGTAGCAAAGTATAACATCATATATCATAATATAGTGTTATACTCATTTTAAATTCCTTTAGTATTTTTTAATCATGCAGTCGAGCCTACACTATTGTTATTTATAAAAATCTTGATTTAGACTTTAAAATGGTGGAATTTGGCCAAATTCATAATAGGTAGAGCATGGCATCATATTGTATTATTTCAATTTAAAATATGTGAGTGATATGACTAAAATAGAAAGTTTTTTATTGTTTAGACTAATTTTATGATTTTTTTTCTTAAGAAATCCCTTATGATGTGATATGCAATAATATAATATAATATAATATGTTATAGTGTATTATATTATAGGATGCCATAACATAGTGTAGCATCCTGCATTATAGCATACTATTGTGTATTACTACTTGTTGTTTAGCTATTTTAGTTTGTTATAGTATGATGTAGTAGAGCTTGCACTAGTATAATTCCTAAAAATATTGATTTATAGACTGAGATGATGGCATTTGGCCAAATTTAAGGTAAGGTTTAGGGAACATCATTGGGGGTGTGCTATGGTGTGTCATTTAATCAATAGAATGGAATTTTGCATCCAAAATAAATGTCCATTTTTCAACCAAATTTAAATTTTTTTTGCTTAAAGTGATTCATTTTAAGGTGTAAGGTAAGATAATATATTATATGAATGCATATTAAAATAAAATGTACATAACAATATAACTTCACAAAGATATGAATGTGGTGGTGTGTTACTAAATGTTATTGTACATTTTAGTATATTTTACTTTTATTATAATACATTAGGTCAAAACTCACAAAAATGTTAATTTGAAGGTTGAACGAATACATTATTGGGCATTTTCGTTGAAGTATTAAAGGTGTGCATAAGGGAAGAAAGAAGATTTGATTAGAATTCCATGCCAAGGACATGGAGGGATATTTATTAGGGGATCACACATGCATTGGACATGACATATGAGGGGTCTATGTCGAGGGCATAAAAGAAAAAAATATGTTGGGGATAAGGTTTGAATTTGAGTTGATTATATGATTTATAGAAAGAAGATCTGATGGGGATAAGAATCTATAATCCACCTGAGATTAAGATTGAATCAACTTTAATTGTTTTATTTTAATTGATGTGGAGGCATATCTGCTAGAGATATGGGCTCGAGTCCGCTCGAGATCAGGTATATGAACCTTCCACTAGTGAAACAGGTTCAGGCTATCCACTGAGGATTGGGATTTGAGTTTGATTTCATAGATTTGTTTGGTGATGTATCCACTAGGAATAAGAGTTTGGTTGGATTTCTTTGATTTAGACTCTACTATGGGAGTTAGTTTAATTTAGCTCCACTAGGGAGGTTGGTTTTGAATTTAATTTGTTTGCTTGACTTGTTTATATATGATTTGGGGCTCCACTGAGGAGAAGGGTGTGATTTAACTACACTGGAGGAAATCATATTGGGTTTAATTTAATCTATGTTAATGTATGAACCCTATCAGTGTGAGATGGACCCACTAAGAAGGGGCTATATCAGCCTTTACCTACCTCAGATTTACAAATCCAAAAGGATAGTCTATCGACTGCAAAGTAGAGCTAGCCAACCTTAGGGGTTGCCAGCCAACCTTATGGGTTGCCTTTTGTTGTGCAACAGCTGTTCTAGGAAGAAGTCATAACAAACCTACATCTTCCAAAGCAAGGAACAACATCTGGGGTGACCTTTGGATGCACAATAAATCAAATCTGACCTAGGGCACTACTGAGTTAATGCCACTTGGGACTTATGTCAACTCAAAAGTAGTAAGGATTAATTTTATCTAAATTTCAAGTGATTTGATATGGTTTGTTAGGTTTAGTTTGATTTTGAATTGAGGATATATCCGCTGGGGATGTGAGCTCAATCAAATTTGATAGATTGTTATGGACCATGTGAGCATGGACCCATTGAGAAGGGGCTTTATGGACTATCCTATCTCGATTTACAAATCCAAAGGGATAGTCTATAGGTGGGGTAGAGCTATCCAATCTAAGGGGTTGCCTTCTGTGCAATTGTGTAAGGAAGAAGGCATAACAAAATTACATCTTCTAAAGTAAGGAACTACCCCTAGGGTGACTTGATGGTAGCACAACAAATCAAACCCGACTTAGGTGCGACTACTAAGTGAATGCCGTTGGGACTTATATTAACTCAAGAGTAGTCAGACAATTCTTATAAGGAGTTTTGCTGACACTGTCCTAATGATAAGATGGCTGCTTGGGAAAAAGTACTGCTAAGGGTGTCCTCCGAATCCACAATAAAGGAATATATATATTTTTAATATGTTTGTGTGGACCTTATTGGTGTGCGAGGGACCATACTGAGAATGGCCTATATTAGCCTTGACTTATCTTAGAGTTATTGGACCAAGGGAGAATCTACGCATCCATAAGATGGATTCTCTAACCATAGGGATGGTTACTAGGAAAAGGGAACAATCAACTGAGTAACCCGTGTGTCTAAATGGGGTCGCAAAGGATGATCCAAATATCGTGCCCACAAGGGTTAGGTTATCAGAGCCTGGAAAAGCTTATATGTGTACGATGGCCAACTCAAGGAGAAAGTCTAGCAGACTTACATCTACCATGAGTGGTATATCCTAAGGTGCGAAAACCAACCAACCTAAGGTGTATCCATCAACATGAGTGGCATATCCATCAGCATAATGAGAACCAACCAACCTAAGGTGCCCATCAGTGTGTAACGATCAATCTGGAAAGAAAGTGTGTAGGCTTACAACTTTCCAAATAGAACTGATCATCGGGATAGTCTATCATTGGTGGGACAGATGCTATCTGACCTAGAGCGACTTGTAAGCGAGGAACCTCAATTAAAGACTGGACCCAGACTTGAAGCAGTCAAGTGGAGCTACTAGGGGACTTATTCTAAACATCAAATATACTTGACACAATCAATGCACAAAGGCTAATCCATAAAGAAAGCATAGCAGAATCACATCTTTTTAAACAAAGCCAACATGAGGTAGCTTACTAGCCACAAAGTAAGGCCTATCAAACTAACAAGGCACTCATCAGTGTGTAGTGGCCAAGTAAGGAAGGAAATTGTAGAAGACTTACATCCTCCAAAGCAAGAAGACCACCGGGGTGACACACTAGTAGGGTGTCACGTTAGCCCAACCTAGAGTAGCTACTGAGTGAGTGTCGTCATGGGTGTTATCTCAACTCAGAGTATCTTGAGATAAAAGATATGTGTTTGTTTTATATGTTTGTATGTAGTTTGTGTTTCTGTTATGTAGATGAAGGATAGAACTCTACTCGGGTTCCTTACACCTACCCTAGACACAATATGACAGATTCACAAATAAGAATAGTTTCAACATGGAAAAGCTTGAATTCGAAATAAAATTTTCATTGATGTTAATTATTTTCAAACATGATTTATTATATTTCTTTTAGAGAATGATTGGAAGCATTGGGTGCTCTCCTTATGATTAATAAGCTGATAAGATTCTATTTGGTAGGCCTTCTCTATGGCAAAAGGGCCTTCCCAAGTGTGTTCAAACTTTCCTCCCATCTAACGGGCAACAATCATTCTCCTTAGAACTAAAGTAAACTCTCCTACTTGAAAAGCTCTAGGACAGACCAACTTGTTGTGAGCTTGAATCATTTTAGCTTTATACAACTCAAGGTTTTGGCATGCCCACAAGCATCTCTCCTCTAAACCTTCGAGTTCTTCTAATTGTAACTTGTCATTCTGCTCTATTGTGATCTTTCTATGCACAACTATCCTTAGTGATGGGAGTTAAACTTCTAATGGTTGAACTGCTTTAGACCCATACAGTAAGGAGAAAGGAGTATACTGAGTTGGTGTTCTATATATGGTGCAGTAGGCCCACAAGGCTTCAACTAACTACTCATGCCACTACCATTTATTATTGTCGAGTGTCTTCTTTAGTATTTGGATGAGAGTTTTGTTGAAGGCTTCTGTTAAGCCATTTGCACTCGGGTAGTTGATGGTAGAATATTTCCAATCTATGTTATGCCTTTGGGCACAGTTGTTGATCTCAGTGCTCTTGAATGTAGTACCATTATCAAATATAATTCATCAAGGTACTCTGAACCTATAGATGATATGGTTCCTAAAAAACTAGAGCATATGCTAAGCTATGACCTCTCTGAACAGAGTCATCTTCACCCATTTTAGAAAGTAGGCAGTAGCAGCTAAGATGAACTGATGACCCTTGGAAGAATAAGGATCAATCCGACCCACAATGTCGGTACCCCAACACTAAAATGGTCATGAGGCCAATGTAGGATGTAGAATGTTAGATGGTTGGTGTAGGACCACACCATGTATTTGATATTCGTGGCATCGCCTAGCCATATCCATGTAATATTTGATTATCGATGACTACTAGTATCCTAGTCTCTTGATCTCATCTTCAGACGGGATTGGTTGGCTCCACATAATTTAGAGTGTACCTCGATCATTATCTTACGGACTTCATGCTTGTCTAAAAAACATAACCACATATGATTCAAATATAGTCGGTATAAGACACCATCCATAAGAGCGTAGGAACTTCTCTTGAGGTAGTTTGCCTTTATTAAGGTAATCCATGAATGGTTGCCTCCAATCTAACTCATCATCCTTCTTAGCAATGGCAACCTCCCCTTCAAGAGAGTACTTTTTAATGAGTTCAATATCAATAAGGGATAAGACTTGTGTATTTTGGACTTTTATTGATATGGACTCGTCCTTCGGATATGCCAACTCCTTGAAAAGCTTGGCTAAATCATATGCTATGACATTCTCTCTTCGAGGAATCTTATAAATGGTAACCTCTAGGATTTGGGCCAATAAATCCCTAGTGTACTTCAGGTAGTGATGGAGCTTGGGTTTCATAACCTTATAGGACCCAGAGATTTAGTTGACAATTAGCTGAGAATTCCAAATGATATTGATGTTTTAGATGCTTAAAACTAACTAACTCTACGACAATCGAGCCTCATATCTTCATTGTTGGTGCAAGGATTGGACAGATGATATGAGAATCTCATCACATCGTAGCCCAGCGTTAAGAGAACTATTCCTACCCCTACCTTTCCTGGAATAGTATATTATCGTTCTTCTCCTCTTTGAGAGAAAGCCACGCCATCAAAGTACATCTCCCAACAGTGAATGCTAGTATCGCTTAACTTCATGATTTGTTCATCAGGAAAATCATCACTAAGCAAGAGTCGCCAGAAGTGGGTGCCGCTAAGAAATCTGCTAGCTCTTATCCTTTCATCGTACGGAGGGGTACGAAGGTAATGTCAAACTATGAGAGGATCATGGACTATCATGCCAACCATCTAGATAGCGTCAGTCGTGTCATGAGATACTATAGTGGATTGATGATAGAGATTAAGTTCACCTTATGAGGATGCATGTAGTGGTGTAGCTTTAAGGATGTAAAGATTAAAGCTAGGCAATGCTTCTCAATGGGTTGATAATTAGCCTCAGTAGGGATTAGATAATGGCTGAGATAGTAGAGTGCATTTTCCTTCCCTTCATCATTGGCTTGGGCCAAAAAAGCACCAAGGGAGTCGTCTAACACAACAATGTAAAGTATGATAGACGTACTCAGGATAGGGGCTGCTAGAACCAACGACATCATTAGGTTATGCCTGATGTCTTTGAGGGCATGCTCACACTTATCATCCCACTTAAACTTGGCATCCTCTTTGACAAGTGAGATTACTTGGCATCTTCTCAATAAGTTGGAATGCATCTTAGAGATGCCCACCACCGAATGATGAAGTTGAGTTAAACTTGGTGGTAGAATTTCTAATTTCTATCTTTGATTTTGATTCCATGGTGTCAGACAACAAACCTATGGAATTTCCCTGAAGCTACTCTGATGCACACTCTATGGGGTTCATTTTGAGGTTAAATTTTCTTAACTACTCAAAAACTACTTTAAGTCAAAGAGATAGCCTTCCTTTTCTCTACTTTTGACCATGAGAACATCGACATAGCACTCAACTTGATGATGAATGAGTTTGTCAGCCATTTCCTTGTTTATGGTATGTATACCATCTTTATTTTTATAGAGCCATCCAAAGAGAAGACCGCATGAGATGAGGCAATGTCCACCATCATGTCCAGGATTGGTAGTGGAAATTCATCTTTTGGACATGCCTTATTTAAATCCCAAAAATTGATGCATATGTGAATTTGGTCATTCTTTTTCATAACAAGGATGACGCTGGCTAATAAGGTAAGGTATTTTTCTTCTCGGATGAAGCCAGCATTGATTAGTTTCTTGACTTCATAAATGACCTATTGTTCTATGTCTAATCGCATGCGTCTAGGAGCTTGCTTGATAGTGTTAGAAGTAAGCTCTATTGCTAGTTTATGGACTGCTACATCAGGAGCCAATCCAAGAATCTCTTCATAACTCCATGCAAAGTCATCCTTAAACTCAGTTAATAGCCTAACTAAGTCATTGGTTTCAATTTCATTCAATAAAGAATTGATGTATGTCGAGCATGGATCTTCTTATGTCCTAAGTTGATTTCTTTGAGCTCATCGATGGTTGACTTGATCTCTTCTTTGAACTATAGCAGTGCATGTTTGACTTTAAAATCATATGGATCATCTGAAGTTTCTAAGCACAACTCCTCATATGAGTTAATGTGATTTGAAAAGAACCTATCAGATTCCAAATGATTCGTAATAACTAAGCAGTAATCATCATCATCATCGACTGGATCCACTGTACTGAATCTTAGTTTTGGTCTTGATTGAGAGCTTTTGCATTTGTTCTTCCATATTCTTTCGAAGTACTTTGACCTATGCTTTGACCAAGTATGTGAGATTAAACCTTTCTTTGCTAAATTATGAACACAAGGAAAGTACCGACCAAAAGGTAATTCTATTAAATCTTCATATGAATCATCCTTGAGTTCTACATCAACTTCTTGACTAGAGGATGATGTTCCCAAAAAGAACCTCTAAGTCTTTACACCTATGAATGACTTAGGGACTTCCTTAACTACCAAACCCTTAGCTTTTTTAGTGGAAAGTGGGGTTAGAGCTAAGGTTCCCAACTGATACCTAACTATTTCACATATTGACTTGGATACAATTATGCTTTACTTTGGAGTTCGATCTTCATTGTATCTGGATCAAGTGTCACCTCCAATGGAATCTACTGCTGAGAAGGACGGACTAGTGTGCTAACCATATAAGCCTCATCCTATGAACTACATACTAAGTATATATGGATAGTAAGTGTACTCCTGATAGTTGGGACATATCTTCTATTGGGTGGCCAATAAGAAGGTTTTTCACTCCTAGGAATGCATATGAACTGGCCTCTTCCTCTGCCAGGTGGAGGTCAGGTCATCCTACCCATATGTTTGAATGGAGTAACGAACTATGAGTGAAATCTAATGTCAGGCTCCAGTTCCTCCTCCAAGTCTATTTCCGCTCCCTTTTATTTTCTTTTTCATCTTCTCTTTTCTTTTCTTTTTATTTTTCTATTTCTTTTTCTTTTTTATTTTTATTTTTCTTTTTATTTTATTTTTAAACTTTGGCCAAGTCCCTGAGAATAGACTTGTTGATTTTGAAGGAAGTACTAAGTCGCATCCTCATATATGTCGACCTCATGAACTGTAAATGGCTTGAGATCTCCTTTGACAAAGTCAATGATCCCACCTCTCACGAACTTCATACACTGATGTAGAGAGGATGGAGCTATGTTGTTCTAATGTATCCATGGTCTCCCAAGAAAAGTGTTGAAAGATGTATCTAAGCCTATAATGTGAAACTTGGCTTCGATCTTCCAATCATTTATATCCACGAGCAACACTATGGAGCCAAAGTACTGTTGACCTCACTTTTGGAGTGCGGATTCAATCTTTCCATCTTCGACTTAGAAGTCTTCTAGACACTAAGACTTCCCTAGTCATAAGACACCTCTAACAATTAGATAAACACTTAACCTAAGCCTAAAGACTTAGAACGGTTAACCATAGGATTAGGTTATGCCTTAGGGATTAAGATAATCGACCTACCCTACAACCCAAATCCAATCCATGTTCACCTTCTCAAACCAAACCTCAAGTTTAATTTAAATATCAAATTCAAATCCAAATCCAAACCCGAATTCCAAAACCAAATGATTGAAGCCCATGATCAAACCCAAACTTGAAACCCTTCCTAAGCCATATGACCTATCCCATGCACATAGCCAAATCTTAATCCAAATCAATCCAAAATCAATTGATTTTCTCATAATCAATTTTTATCTTTAATCAACTTCCTAAATATTAATCGAATCTACATTCAAATGATCAAAACTAAATAAAACTAAATCAAATTAAATCAAAACCCTTCCTAAGCCATATGACCTATTTCATGGACTTAGCCAAATCTTAATCCAAATCAAGTCAAACTCAATTGATTTTCTCATAAATCAATCATATTTTTAATCATGTTCACAAATTTAAATGAAATATACATTTAAATAATCAAAACCAAATCAAACAAAATCAAAATCCAAACCTAAGCCATATGTCACAATTCCATGGACTTAGCCAAATTCCTTCATTCCAAAACCTAAATTCAATTGATTTTCTCATGAATCAATCATACCTTCAATCATATTCACAAATATAAATGAAATATTCAATCATCAAGAGAAACCAAAAGCAACCCAAGTCAAACCCAACTTAACCTTTTTGACTTGAAATGTTCAAATGAACCAAAAACCATTTGAACCCAAGCCAATTGCAATCAAATTTATATATCCATACCAAATCCATATAGAAGTGCAACTAAATCAAACTCAACCCAAAATCAATGCCAACTAAACCCAATTGGTCCACTTGGCCCAAAGTGGTCAATTTGACCTAATTGAGCTAAGCTCTATTCCTACCCAAACTAGATTGAACCAAGCTGATCAAAACATCCCATCATGATTATTGATCACCATAGATTGTTCAATTATCACAAATTAGGTCAAACCAAGTCAACTTGCTCATTTTACCAAGTAAACCCCTTAACCCATATGAACCCAAACTAGCCAAATTACAACCTAAGCCAAATCTCTTGAAACTAATGATTCATACCAAATCAAAATCAATATTTGAGTATGAATTGACCTTCAATTGAGTCAAAGCAAACCAAATTAGCCCAATTGAACCAAGTTGACCCCAATTGACCTAAAAGACCAAATTGGGTCAAATTAAAATATAGACATAATTGATTACAACCAATGGCTCAAGTTCATTCTAAACTTATTATTGAACTTGACCAAAGCCATGATTGGACCCAATCGAACCCAATTGACCTACTTAGCCCAAATTGACCTAAGGTTCAAGTTAGCCTAAATAAAAACTAAATTCAAATTAATTGAAACCAAATCCTATAATCATCTTCAATTGGTCAACGAAACCCAAACCAACACCCAACCTAAGCCAATTTGGCCAATTTGGTCAAATTGTTCAACTTAACCCATTTGACCCAAATGAATTCAAATGAGCCAAAATCAAATCTAAGCCAAACTAAACCAAACCAATTAAACCAAAACATGCCAAATGATCATATGAACTTGACCCATCCCTTGCTTTGAACCAATTTAACTAATTGGTCAACCTGACCCAACATAACCTAATTTGACCAAAAATGTGTTAAATTGAGCTAAACCTAACCAAATCAACTCCAATAAACTTGAAATTTGGGCTA
Source organism: Cymbidium sinense (assembly GCA_021442155.1). NCBI lineage: Eukaryota > Viridiplantae > Streptophyta > Magnoliopsida > Asparagales > Orchidaceae > Cymbidium > Cymbidium sinense. The sequence goes on along the minus strand of CM038216.1, from coordinate 32,816,048 downwards.
ACCCACTTTTGGCTCATTTCAAATATGCCCAAATCAAATCCAATGCCAAAGGGACTTTATACCCTTCGATCAAGGGCATCACATGAGACAAATCACCTATGTAAGTCGTCATGTCCATTCCTTGGCTACTTGGTACTATCCCAATGATCCACTTAGGCACCTAGGGCACTACCCAACCTGACCCAAGGGGTGGTTGGGTCAGCCATGACCCATGGGAGGTGAAATCACCTCACCCTCCCCATTGGAGCATTTGAAACCCATAGGACACCCATGATTCCTCTTGGACAACCACCTCCACACCTTCAACCAATGAAGCCGAGCCAACTTACCTCCTCCCTAACACACACGGCTCCCTGAGATGGCCGGACGGCCAATAGAAGCCAAACCTGATCCCACCATCCAATCAAGATGAATGGGGGGTATACACCCCCTCTTTTCCACTCAGACACACCCAAAAATCATTCCTTACAGCCCTATCTACCCAAGACGTGCTGCTAGAGCCATTTCCTAAGCTCCCAAGCTCATTCCTCGATCTAAAACACAACTAAAAAATAAACCTAAACTTGAAAAATAAACTAAAATTAAAAATATAAACCAAAATAAATAGGCCTAAAATAAATAAACTAAAAAAATAAAAATAAAAATAAACCTAAATAAAAAATAAAATTAAAATAAACTAATGTAAATAAAAAATAAACTAAATAAACCTAAACCTACCGTTTATTTAATTTAAAAAAACCCTAAACCCTTGACCTTAACCCAAAAAACTAACCCTAAACCTTAAACCCTAAACCCTAAACCCAAATCTTAAACCCTAAACCCTAAAAGCATAAACTCTAAAACCCTAAACCCCAAATCAAACACCCTAAACCCTGAACCCTAAACCCTAAGCCCTAACCCTAAACCCTAAACCCTAAACCCAAAACCCTTAACCTCAACCTAAAGTAACTAAATACATTAAATAATAAACCTAAACCCTAACCCTAAACATTAAACCCTAAACTCAAACCTTAAACTTAAACATAAAGTAACTAAATAAATTAAAAACTAAACCTAAGCCCTAAAACCTAATAAACATAAACCTAAACCTAAACCCTAAGAATGAGCACAACCTTGACGGAAGAAACATCACCATCAGCCAAGCTCAATTAAGATCTAGCAGTGGAGGCAAAGGTGGAGGCGACAGTTATCATAGTGGCGGTGGGGGATCTGGAAGTGCTAGTGGATATTGAGGTGGTGGTTAGAGTAGTGGTGGTTATGGAGGCGAGAGGAGCGATGTAGGATACAGCCGTGGTGGTGGCGGAGGTAGAGATTAGGGATATGATGGTGGATCTCACTACACTAGAAGTTGGGGTGGTTCTGATGGAAACTAGAGAAACTAAAGAATGGTCATTCCGATCTGCTGCTTATGGAATTGTGTCTTTATAGTAGAGACGGTTCTAATTATCTTAGGTTTTTGATCTCCTCTATGCATTCTCATTTTTTATCTATGTCAACGCTTATGTCTTAGAAAAGTTGGTGTGCTACTTGGTTGATGAAATCAGAAAGAAGAAATGTTGAATCTTAATTTGTTCTCTGTTATAAAAAAAATAACCAAAAACCTTAAACCCTAAACAATAACCTGAACCTCAGACCTGAAACCCAAACCCTAAACCCTACACCCTAAACCCTAAAACCGTAAACCCTAAACCCTAAAACCAAAACCCTAAACCCTAAACCCTAAAACCTAAACCCCAAACCCTAAACACTCAACTCGAAACTCTCAACTAACTTTAAACCCTAAACCATTAACCCTAAACCATAAACCCTAAACCCTAAAAAGCTAAAAACCTAAACCTAAACTAAATAAAAAACATAAACCAAAATAAAATAAATAAATAAAATAAGATAAAAACCTAAACTAAAACCTAAACCTAAACCTAAACCGAAAAAGAAAATAAAATAAAAAATAGAAACTAAACTAAAATAAAATAAATAAAAACCTAAACTAAACAAAAAAATAAAAAACCTAAATAAAATTAAAACTTAACCCGAAACAAAAATAAAATAAACCTAAAATAAAATAAAATAAAAACCTGAACCCAAAAAATAAACCTAAAAAGAAATAAAAAAATAAAACCTAAATCCAAAAGTAAAAAAAAAAAACCTAAATCTAAAATAAAAATAAAATAAACCTCAACCTAAACTAAAATATATTAAACCTAAACCTAAACCTAAACCCTAAATTAAATTAAATAAACTAAAAAATAAACCTTAACCTATACTAAATAATAAAACCTAAAAATAAACTTAACATAAAAATCTAAAACCTAAACATAAAAAAATAAAATCAAAATCAAAACCTAATCTTAAAAATAAAAAATAAAACCTAAACATAAAAATAAAATAAAAATTAAACTAAACTAAAAAATAAACATAAACCTAAACCTAAACTGAAAAAAATAAACTAAACTAAATAAATATAAAACATAAGCCTAAATAAAAATAAAACATAAGCCTAAATAAAAATAAAAAACATTAACTAAAATAAATAAACCAAACTAAATAATAATAAAACATAATTCTAAATAAAAATAAAAACTAAAATAAACTAAAATAAGGAAAAAATAAATAAATAAACCTAAACCTACTAGTTTGAATTTTTTTTAAAATACCCTAAACCACTGGCCAGTACACAAATCATAAACCCACCCTAAACAAACCACTAACACTAAACCCACGAACCCTTCCTAAAACCTAAACCCTAAACCCTAAACACTAACCCTAACCCTCCATGACCCTAAACCCTAAACCCTACCCTAAATAAACTAAACCACTGAACCCAAACCTAAATCAAAACCCTAAACCATAAAACCCTAAACTTTAAAGCCTAAACACTTCTAAACCATAGGCCCTAAACCCCTAACCCTAACCCTAAACCCTAAGCCCTAAAAGGCTAAAGCGCTACCACTAAAAAACCTAACCCACTAAAATAAACCTAAAATAAAAAACCTAAACCTAAATATAGTAAAATAAAAAATAAAATTAAAACCTAAATTAAAACATAAACCTAAACCTATAAATAAAATAAAATTAAAAATAAAAATATACTAAAATAAAATAAAGAAAAACCAATACTAAATAAAATAAAATAAAATAAACCTAAGAATAAAAAACCTTAATTAAATAAAAACTAATTGTAAAATAAATTAAAATAAAAACTAAATAAAAACCTAAACATAAAAAAACCTTTAAATAAAACTTAAAATTAAATAAAAAATAAAACCTAAACTCTAATCTAAGAAAAAAACTAAACTTAAACCAAAGCCTAAACTAAATAAAATAAAATAAACTAAAAATAAATCTAAACTTAAACTAAAAAATAAAACCTATAATAACCTAAAATAAAAACCTAATGCCTAAACTAAAAAAATAAAATAAAACCTAAACCTAAACCTAAAATTCAAAGAAATTAAACCTGCACTAAAATTATAATAAAATAAAACTCAACTAAAATAATCAAAACATAAACCTAAACCTAAATAATAAACTAAAATAAAAAACCTAAACTAAAATAAGTAAACTTAAAATATATAGACTAAACTAAATAAACATAAAAAATAAAATGAAATAAAAAAAATAAAATAAACTAAAATAAATAAATAAAATAGATAAACTAAAGAAACCTAAACCTATCAGTTTACTTAATTTTAAAAGAAAACCCTAAAACCCTAAATCCTACAAACATAAACCCTAAACCTAAACCATACAACCTCCTAAACCCTAAACCCTAAAAGCATAAACCCTAAAACCCTAAATCCTAAACCCTAACCCCTACACCCTAAACTTTAAACCATAAACCCTAAACCCTAAACCTAAACCCAAAACCCAAAACCCTAAACCCCAAACCCTAGACTTAAACCTAAAGTAACTAAATAAATTAAAAAATAAATCTAAGCAATAAAACCTAATAAACCTAAACCTAAACCTAAACCCTAAGAATGAGCAAAACCTTGATGGCAGGAACAACAACGTCAACCAGGCTTAGTATAAATCAAGCGGTGGAGGCGAAGGTGGAGGCGGCAGTTATGGTAGTGGCGGTGGGGGATCTGGAGGTGCTGGTTGATATTAAGGAGGTAGTCGGAGCAGTAGTGGTTATGGAGGCTGGAGGAATGACAGAGGTTATAGTTGTGGTGGTGGCAGATGTTACAAACGTGGAGGTGGCAGAGGTAGAGATCGGGGCTTTGATGGTGGATTGTGCTCCTTGAGAGGCCGAGGTGGTTCTGATGGGAACTAGAAAAAATGAAGAACGGTTGATCCAAATGGCTACTTATGGAGTGTCTTTCTGGTTGACGATTCTTGCTTTTAGGATTTTTGATTTTCTATCGTTCTCATTTTTATCTATGTCATCGTCTTAGAAAATTTGGTGTGTTACTTGGTTGATGAAACCAAAAAGAAATGTTGAATCGAATTTGTTCAATGTTAAATAAAAAAACCAAAACCAAAACCTAAACCTAAAACCCCTAGACCTAAAACATAAACCCTAAACCTAAAATCCCCTAAACCTAGCTCAAAATCCTAAACCTTAAACCTTAAACTCTAAAAGTTAAATCCTAATCCCTAAGCCCTAAATCCTAAACCCTAATCCCATAACCATAAACCCAAAACCCTAAACCTTCAACTAACCCTAAATCCTAAACCTTAAAAAGCTAAAAACCTAAGCCTAAACAAATTAAAATGTAGAAATTAAATAAATAAAATAATTTGAACTAAAACTTAAACCTAAACCAAAACATCAAAAGAAAATAAAATAAAAAGTAAAACTAAACTAATATAAAATAAATAAAACCTAAATTAAAAAATTAAAACTTAAATAAAATAAAATTAAATAAAATAAAATATAATAAAATAAAATAAAATAAAACTAAATAAAACCTAAACCTCAAAATAAATAAAAAATATAACCTAAACCCTAAACTAAAAGAAAACCTAAACCTAAAATAAAAATAAAATAAACGTAAACCTAAACTAAAATAAATTAAACGAAAATAAATAAAACTTAAACCTAAACATAAAGTTAATTAAACTTAAACCTAAACATATCCCTAAATAAAATTAAATAAACTAAAAATAAACTTAAATGTAAAGTAAAAAATAAAACCTAAAAATAAACCTAAAATAAAACCTAAACAAAATAAAATAAAATTTAAACATAAATAAAGCATAAAACCTAAAATAAAATAAATATAAAACTAAACAAAAATAAACCTAAACCTAAACCTAAACTTAAAAATTAAATTAAAATAAAAAACCTAAACTAAATTAAATAAACCTAAAATAAATAAACTAAACTAAAAAATTAAAATAAAATAAATTTAAAAACTAAATAAACCTAAACCTATGAGTTTACTTCATTAAGAAAATAAAAAAAATGAAAAAATAAAAAAAGAAAAAAACCCTAACCCTAAAACTAACACTAAACCATAAACCCCGGACCACTACCACCCAGATCCTAAACCTTAAACCACTAAACCCTAAAACCCTAAAACCATAAACCTTAAACCTTAGGCCACAAACACAACCACACCTCCTACCCCAGGCCCCCTAAACCCTAAACCCTAAACTCTAAACCCTAAAAACCTAAAAAGCTAAACCTAAACAAAATAAAACCTAAAAAAAATTAATAAAAAAATAAACCTAAATAAAATAAAATAAAAACTAAAAACTAAACTAAAATAAAGTAAATAAACAAAAAAATAAAATAAACCTAAAAATGAAACTTAAATAAAATAATAAATAAATGTATAATAAAAATAAAATAAACCTAAAATAAAATAAAATAAACTAAATAAAACCTGTAAAGCAAAAAAAAATAAAATAAAATAAAAATAAATAAAAAAAAAAAATAAACCCAAAGCTTTGAAAAACCTAAACCTAAAATAAAAAAAGTAAAATAAACTTAAACCTAAATTAAAATAAATTATACCTAAACCTAAACCTAAAATAAACTAAAACAAAATAATAAACTAAATAAAATAAAATAAACTAAAAATAAACCTAAACTTAAACTAAAAAATAAAACCTAAAAGTAAAGATAAAACCTAAACCTAAACCTAAACCTTATTACAAGATAAAACCTAAACTTAAAAATAAGCATAAGTCTAAACCTAAACCTAAAAATAAAATAAAAAAATAAAAACTAAATAAAATAACTAAATAAATAAACTAAACTAAAGAAAAAAATAAACCAAGATAATAATAAAGATTAAACTGAAATAAAATATACTAAATAAAACATGAGCTATTGGTTTGCTTAATTTTTTTTAAAAGTTCATAAATAAACCCTAAAGCTATAACCCCAAACCTGGCCTAAACCTAAACTGAGCCCAGACACCTTTGGCCGATCAGATCCCCATCTTAAGCCAGGCCCTATCCCACCCCTGGGCTGAGCAGGCCAGGCTGGGCCCTGGGCCTAGGCTGACCTAGTGCTAACCTGGGCCCTGGGCCACTAAACCCTAAACCCTAAAGCCTAAAACACTGCCTAAACCCTGAGCCATAAACCTGGGGCCCAGATCCCAGGCCAGATCCTGGGCCCTAAACTGGGCCTAAACTATCCTAAACCCTGACCTGGGCCACAAACTTAGCACCCTGAGCTAAACTAAATAAAACCTAATGATAAAATTTTAAATAAAAAAACTTAAACCTAAATAAAATATAATAAAATATAATAAAATAAATAAAAACCTAAACTAAAACTTAAATCTAAACCTAAAAATAAAATAAATTAAAAAGAAAAATAAATTAAAATAAAATAAATAAAAACCTAAACTAAACTACAAAAATAAACCTAAATATAATAGAAAATAAACTTAAAATAATAATAAATCAAACCTAAAATAAAATAAAATAAAAGCTAATTAAAAACCTAAACATAAAAAATAAACCTAAAAATAAAAATTAAAAATAAATTAATAAACTAAACTAATAAATAAAAATAAAATAAAATAAAATAAATAAACCTAAACTGAAATCAACCTAAACCTAAACCTAAACTAAATAAAATAATATAAATACTAAAAATAAACCTAAGCCTAAACTAAAAAATTAAACCTAAAAATAAATCTAAAATAAAAAATCTAAAACCTAAACCTAAAAATAAAATTAAAGCGTAAACCTAAACCTAAAATAAAATTAAAGCCTAAAAAATAAAATGAAATTAAAACTCAACTAAAAATAAACTTGGACTAATAAACTAAAACAAAACCTAAACTAAAATAAGTAAACCTAAAATATATAAACTAAGCTATAAAAAATAAAAAATAAACCTAAATAAAACTAAAAAATAAAATAAACTCCAATAAATAAAAAATAAACTAATTAATACTAAACCTACCAGTTTACTTAATTTTTTATTTCAAAATAACCTAAACCCTAAATCTTAAACCCTAAACCCTAAACCACCCCCTAACACTGACCCTAAACCTGCACCCCACCCTGACCACGGACCTAACCACACTAAACCCTGACCTAAACCTAAACCTAAACAAACCCACTAAACCCTGACCTAAACCCTAAACCTTGAACCCTAATGCAAAAACCCTAAATCTTCCCACCTAAACCCTAAACCCTAAACCCTACAAACCTACAACCACTCACTAAACTAAACCCTAAACAAACCTAAACACCTAAACTCATACTCAACCCTAAACCCAGAATGTGATGGAAGGAACATCACCATCAACTTGGTTTGATGCTTTGGATAGAGCGAAGCGAGGTGATTATCGCAGTGGTGGTGGGGGATCTGGAAGTGCTGGTGGATATGGTGGTGGTGGTCAAAATAATGGTGGTTATGGAGGCAGGAGGAGTGACGGAGGTTATAGCCGTGATGGTGGCGGAGGGAGAGATCAAGGATATGATGATCCTGGTACTCGAGAGGCGGGGGTGATTCTGATGGGAATAGGAGAAACTGAAGAACGACTGATCCAATCTACTATTTTTGGAACTATGTCTTTACAATAGAGACGGTTCTACTTATCTAGGGTTTTTGATTTGCTCTATGGGTGCTCATTTTTTATCTATGTCATCGCTAGTGTCTTAGAAAACCTAGGGTGCTACTTGGTTCATGAAATTAAAAAAAAGAATTGTTGAATCTGAATGTGTTCTCTGTTAAAAAAAACCTTAAACCATAAACTCTTACCTATAACTTGAACCCTAAACTGAAAACCTAAACCCTAAACCCTAAACCCTAAAAACCCAAAAACATAAACCTAAACTAAATAAAACCTAATAATAAAATAAATAAAAAAACTTAAACCAAAATAAATTAAAAAAATAAAATAAAATGATAACCTAAACCTAAACCTAAAAATAAAAAAAAAATCAAAATCAAAATAAAATAAAATAAAATAAATAAAAACCTAAACTAAACTAAAAAATAAAATAAACCTAAGAATAGAAAACCTAAATAAAATAAAAACTAAACATAAAATAAACCTAAAATAAACATAAAATAAAATAAAATAAAAGCTAAATGAAAACCTAAACCTAAAAAATAAACCTAAAATAAAACTTTAAAATAAATAAAAAAATAAAATCTAAACTATAAATTGAAAATAAAAATAGAATAAACAAAATAAAATAAACATAAAGATAAACTATAATAAACTAAATTAAAATAAATAAAACCTAAACCTAAACCTAAAATAAACTTAAACTAAGCTATAAATAAAATTTTAAAAAACACTAAAATAAACCTAAACCTAAACTAAAATAAAACCTAAAATAAACTTAAACTAAAACCTAAAAAATGAAATAAAAGATCATAAACCTAAAAATTAAAAATAAAACAAAATCCTAAAAAATAAAATAAAATTAAAGACTGAACAAAATAATGAACTTGAACCTAAAAAATAATCTAAAATAAAAAAACCTAAACTAAAATAAATAAATATAAAATAAATAAACTAAACTAAATAAAAATAAAAAATAAAATAAACTAAAATAAATAAAAAATAAACTAAATAAACCTAAACCTACTGGTTTACTTAATTTTTTTAAAAACCTAAACCAAACCTAAAACTAACTCTCACCCTAAACCCTAAACCCTAAACCCTAAACCCTAAACCCTAAACCCTAAACCCTAAACCCTAAACCCTAAACCCTAAACCCTAAACTCTAAAACCCTAAACCCTAAATCATAATCCCTAAACCTTAAACCCTAAACCCTAAAACCTACAACCATAAGCCCTACACTAACCCTAAATCCTAAACCCTAAACAAACTCTAATCCCTAAACCCTAAACTACCTCTAAACCCTAAGAATGGGCAGAACCTTGATGGCAGGAGCATCATAGTTAACTGGGCCGATGGCGGTAGAGGTGGAAATATCATAATTATGGTGGGGGATCTGGAGGTTCTGGTGGACATGGAGGTGGTGGTCGGAGCAATGGTGGTTATGGAGGCAGGAGGAACAATGGAGGTTACGACCATGGTGATGGTAGAGGTAAAGATTGGGGATATGTTGGCGGATCCCGCTACTAGAAAGGCGGGGTGGTTCTGATGGGAACTGGAGAAACTAAAGAACGACCAATATGATCTGCTGCTTATGGAACTATGTCTTTATAGTAGAGACGGTTCTACTTATCTAAGGTTTTTGATTTTCTCTATGGGTGCTCATTTTTTATCTATGTCGTCACTTGTGTCTTATAAAACTTGGGGTGCTACTTGGTTGATGAAATCAAAAAGAAGAAATGTTGAATCAATTTATTCTCCGATAAAAAAAATTAAAAAAGAACTAAACCCTAAAAAAACCCTAAACCTAAAACCTAAATCCTAAACCCTAAACCCTAAACTAACCCTAAACCCTAAACACTAAAAAGCTAAAAACCTAAACCTAAGCTAAATAAAATAATAAAATAAAATAAAAATATAAACTAAAACCTTAACCTAAACCTAAACTTAAAAAGAAAATAAAATAAAAAATAAAAACTGAACTAAAATAAAATAAATAAAAACCTAAACTAAACTAAAAAGTAAAAAACATAAATAAAATAAAAAATAAACCTAAAATAACAATAAAATAAACCTAAAATAAAATAAAATAATAATTAAATAAAAACCTAAACTTAAAAATTAGCTTAAAAATAAAACTTAAATAAAACCTAAACCTAAACTAAAACTTAAACCTAAACCTAAACCTAAAAAGAAAGTAAAATAAAAAATAAAAACTAAACTAAAATAAAATAAATAAAAAACCTAAATAAATTAAAAATTAAACCTAAAATCCCTACCCTAAACCTAAACCTTAAATTACCACACTCCTAAACCCTAAACCTTAAATGACATCTAATCCTCCTAAACCCTTCTACCTAAACCCACAAAAACCTAAACCCTAAATTAAATAAACTTGGGTTTGCTTTAAAATCCCTAAACCTTAAATCCTACCACTCCTAAATCTAAAACCCAGCCACCCTAAGCCTAAATCAACCTTTTAACCTAAACTACCACCCTGCCTGCCCCAACCCTAAACTGAAACCATTGCCACTAAATAAACCCTAAACCCTTAAACCCTAAACCTATTCCTACCCTAAACCCTAAAAGCGCCCTAAATTGTAAACCCTGAGACCCTAAACCCTAAACCCTAAACCCCAAACCCTAAAACTAAACCTAAAGTAACTAAATAAATTAAAAAATAAACCTAAACAATAAAACATAATAAATCTAAACCTAAACCTAGACCCAAACGATGGGCAGAACCTTGATGGAAGGAACATACCCGTCAACTAGTCTCAGTCTCGATCTAGCGGAGCAGGCAAAGATGGAGGTGGTGGCTATCATAGTGGTGGAGGGGTATTTGGAGGTGCTGCTTGATATTAAGGTGGTGGTCGAAGTTATGGTGGTTATAGATGTGACAGAGGTTACAGTCATCGTGGTGGTGGAGGGAGAGATCGGGGATATGATGGTGGATCCTGCTACTCGAGAGGCTAGAGTGATTCTGATGGGAACTGGAGAAATTGAAGAACGGACGATCTGATCTATTGCTTATAAAACTGCGTCTTTATATTAGAAATAGTTCTAGTTATCTCAAGTTTTTGATTTGCTCTATGGGCACTAATTTTTGATCTATGTCATCACTTGTGTCTTAGAAAACTTAGTGTGTTACTTGGTTGATGAAATCGAAAAGAATAAATGTTGAATCAGAATTTGTTCGCTATAAAAATAAAACCAAAAATCCTAAAACTTGAACTATACCCATACCTAAACCACAAATCCATAAACCCTAAAACCAAACCTCAATCCTAAACCCTAAAACCTAAATTGTAAACCTATAACCTACCTAAACCCAAACCCTAAACCTAAACCCTAAACCTTAAACCCTAAACCCTAAACCTAAACCCTAAACCACTAACCTTCCCCAACCCTAACGGATCTCAACTAACCTTCCAAAAAAAGCTAAAACCTAAACCAAAACTAAATAAAACCTAAAAATAAAATAAAGAAATTAACCTAAACCATAAAGTAAAAGTAAAAAAATAAATAAAAAAACCTAAACCTAAAAAGAATATAAAATAAAAAATTAAAATTAAAATAAAATAAAAAACCTAAACTAAACTAAAAGTTAAAATAAAAACTAAACGTAAATAAAACCTTAAACCCTGACCAACCCTCCACCCCAAACCCTAAAAAGCCTAAACCAAAATAAATAAATAAATAAACACCACCGGGTTTGCTTAAAAACACTAAACCCTAAATCCAAAAACCTAATCCCTAAACCCTAAAATTAACCCTACCTTTAACCCTAAACACTAAATTCTAAGCACTAAAAAACCATAAATCCCAAACTATAAACCCTAAACCCTAAAAGCATAGACCATGAAATCCTAAACCCTAAACTCTAAACCCTAAAGCCTAAACTCCAAACCATAAACCCCAAACCGTAAACCTAAACTATAAGTAACTAAATTAATTAAAAAATAAACCAAAACCCTAAAACCTATTCAACCTAAACCTAAACCTAAACCCTAAGAATAGGCAGAACCTTGATGGCAGGAACATCACCGTCAACCAGGCTCACTCTAGATCTAGCGTTGGAGGCAAAGGCGGAGGAAGCAGTTATTGTAGTGGGGGGATTTGGAGGTGCTGGTGGATATGGAGGTGGTGGTCAAAGTAGTGGTGGTTATGGAAGTGACGGAGGTTAGAGTTGTGGTGGTGGCAGAGGGAAAGATCCGGGATATGATGGTGGATCCTGCTACTCGAGAGGCCAGAATGGTTCTGATGGGAACTGAAGAAATTGAAGAATGATCAATCCAATCTACTTTTTGTTAAACTGTCTTTATATTAGAGACAATTCTAGTTGTCTAGGGTTTTTATTTTGCTCTATGTTTGCTCATTTTTGATCTATGTCGTTGCTTATCTCTTATAAAATTTGGTGTGTTACTTGGTTGATGAAATTGAAAAGAATAAATGTTGAATCTAAATTTGTTCTCTAATAAAAAATAGAAAAGCCTAAACCTTAAACTAAAACATGAACCATATACCTAAAACCTAAATCGTAAACCCTAAACCTCAAACCCTAAAAATCCTAAACCCTAAACCCAAAACCCAAAACCCTAAACCCTAAAAACCCTAAACCATAAACCATAAACCCAAACCTGCACCCTAACCTAAACCCAAAACCCACCCAAACCCTAAACCCTAAACCCTAAACCCCAAAACCCTAAACCCTAAACCCCACCACTAAACAACCCACGTTAAACCTTAAAAAGCTAAAAACCTAAACCTAAACTAAATAAAACCAAAAAATAAAATAAATGAATAAACCTAAAATAAAATAAAGTAAAAAAATAAAATAAAATAGAAACCTAAACTAAAACCTAAACATAAACCTAAACCTAAACCTAAATAAAAAATAAAAAAATAAAAATAAAAATTAAACTAAAATAAATTAAATAAAAACCTAAACTAAACTAAAAATTAAAAGACTTAAATAAAATAAAAACTAATCCTAAAATAAAAATAAAATAAGCCTAAAATAAATTAAAATAAAAACTAAATAAAACTTAAACCTAAAAATAAACCTAAGAATAAATAAAAAATAAAACCTAAACCCTAAACTAAAAAAACTAAACCTAAAATAAAAACAAAATAAACCTAAACCTAAACTAAAATAAATAAAACCTAAACCTAAAATAAAATATAATAGACTCAAAATAAACCTAAACCTAAACTAAAAAATAATACCTAAAATAAACCTAAAATAAAATCCTAAAACATAAACCTAAGGAAAATAAAATAAAATCCTAAACATAAACCTAAAAATAAAGAATTAAACCTAAACCTAAAATATAAAATAAAAATAAAACTAAACTAAAAAATAAACCTAAACCTAAACCTAAAAAATAAACTAAAATAAATAAACTACCCTAAATAAAAATAAAAGTAAACCTAAATAAAAATTATAAATAAAAAAATAAAACAAATAAATTTAATAAACCTAAACATAGCACTTTACCTAATTTTAAAAAATAAAAAATATAAAAAATAAAAACAAATAAAAAAACATAGAATCCCAAACCCTAAACCTTAAACCATAAACCATAAACCATAAACCCTAAAACCCTAATCCCTAAACCCTAAACCCTAAACCCTAAACTCTAAAACCCTAAACCCTAAACTACCCAATAATGCCCAACCCTAAACAGCTTTAAACTCCAAACCCTAAACCATCTAAACCCTAAACCTAAACCAAAACCTACAAAATAAACTAAATAAAACCTAAAAATAAAAGAAATAAAACAAACCTAAACTTAAATAAAATAAAATAAAATAAAAACCTAAACTAAAACCTAAACCTAAATTGAAACCTAAACCTCAACCTAAAATAAAATAAAAAATAGAAACTAAATAAAAATAAAATAAATAAAAACCTAAAGTAAATAAAAAATAAAATAAACCTAAAAATAAGAAACCTAAATAAAATAAAAACTAAACATAAAATAAAAATAAACTAAACCTAAAATAAAATAAAATAAAAACTAAATAAAAACTTAAACTTAAAAAGTAAATCAAAAAATAAAACTTAAACCCTAAACTAAAAAAAACTAAACCTAAAATAAATAAAGTAAAATAAACATAAACTTAAACTAAAATAAACTAAACTAAAATAAATAAAACCTAAACCTAAACCTAAAAGAACAAACCTAAATCTAAACTAAATAAAATAAATAAATAAACCTAAACTTAAACTAAAGTAAACCCAAAATAACCCAAAATAAAACCTAAAATAAAGAAAATATAAAATAAACATAAACCTAAATCTAAAATAAAAAATAAAACCTAAACCTAAAATAAAAAACATAAACCTAATAAATAATAAATAATAAATCCTACTTTAAATCTCCTAAATCTATAACTCTGGCTGTACCCCTGATCACCACTTTAAACCACCTATCCCTCTCCCTGACCTAAAGATCCCTCCCATCCCCTAAACTAACCACCCAATCCAACCCCTGAATTCTTTATTTTCTGATCGGTGGCTGACAACCTAACTCCTAACCCCCTGACCCTCCTAACTAATTTAACCCTAACCCCACTAACCCCTGACCCCACTGACCTGACTTCTGCCTGACACAAAAACCACAAACCTAAAGCCTAAACAAACAAATAAACCTTAAACCCTAAACCCTTAACCTAAACCCTAAACCCTAAAAGAATAAACCCTAAAAGTCTAAACCCTAAATCCTAACCCTAAACCCTAAACCTTAAACCTAAAACCCTAAACTAAAACCTAAAGTAGCTAAATAAATTAAAAAATAAACCTAAACCCTAAAAATCTAATAAACTTAAACTCGAAGAATGGGAAAAACCTTGACGGTAGGAACATCATCGTTGACCACGCTCAGTCTAGATCTGTCGATGGTGGCGTAGGCAAAGGCAGTGTTTATCATAGTGGTGGTGGGAGATCTGGAGTTGCTCGTGGATATGGATGTGGTGGTCGGAGCAGTGGTGGCTATGGAAGCTGGAGGAGTAACAAAGGTTAAATTTATGATGGTGGGGGAGGGAAAGATCGAGGATATGATGGTGGATCCAGCTACTCGAGGGGCCGGGGTGGTTCTTATGGGAACTGGAGAAACTGAAGATTGGCCAATTCGACCTGCTACTTATGGAACTATGTTTTTATAGTAGAGATGGTTCTAGTTATCTAAGGTTTTTGATTTGCTCTATGCGTGCTCATTTTTTATCTATATTGTCGCTTGTGTCTTAGAAAAATTAGTGTGTTACTTGGTTAATGAAATTGAAAAGAAGAAATGTCAAATCTGAATTTATTCTCTGTTAAAAAAATTTAACCAAAAGCTCTAAACCCTAATCTTAAACCTGAACCTTAAACCTAAAACTTAAACCCTAAACCTTAAACCCTAAACCCTAAAAACCATTATTAACCTTACTTTTGGAGCGAATTCTCAACCTCTTCTTATTAGACCTGGAAGTCTTCTAAACACTAAAACTTCCTTAGCCATAAGACACTTCTAGCAATTAAATGAACACTTAACCTAAGCCTAAAGACTTAAAAGCGTTAACCATAGGATTAGGCTGTACATTAGGGATTAAGGAGACTCACCTACTCTATAGTCTAAATTTGACCTATGTTTACCTTCTCAAACCAAACCTCAAATTTCATTCAAATATCAAAATCCAAATTCAAATCCAAATCAAATGATTGAAGCCCATGATCGAGCCTAAAATCAAAATCCATCCTAAACCCTATAATTTATCTTATGGACTTAGCCTTAGCCAAATCCAAATCAATCCAAATTGAATTGATTTTATCAAAGATCAATTCAACCCTTCAATCAATTTATCAAATTCAAACTCAAACTCAACTTCAAATCATGATCCAATTCTATATCCAAATCAAATCAAATCCAAATCCAAACCCTTAAGCTAATTTCATGGACTTAGCCAAATCTCATCCAAATCAAACCAAACTCAATTGATTTTCTCATAAATTAATTAATCCATAAATCATCACTTCAAGCCATACCAAAATCTACAATCAAATCAATCAAGCCAAGGTCAAACCTAACCTAACCCATTTGATCTAAAATATTCAATTAAGCTCCAAATCACCTAAGTCCAATTAAAATCAAATTAAATCAAAATTAAACAAAATTAAATTGAATCATAAACATGAAATTAATGCGTAAACACAAATAGACTAAAAAATAAATTATGATGGGACACGAAATAGCAAATAGGTCATTAGACCTAGAGTTGACCCATGTGGGCTCCACTATGTCAAAAGTCAACAAATTAAAATTTGATCAAATTGAGTCACTCCAAAGACTCAATATCATCAAATGAACATATTTGAGCCTAAAGCTAAACAAATCTAAATTTAATGAAGATCCAAATGGGTTGATTTGGCCACTAATACAAATGGATCCTATTAAATCTAAATTCAAATTAAATTGAAAATTAATTCAACTCAAACATCCAAAATCACTTAAAATTTATAATTAGATAAAATTTAGCCAACAATTGGGTTTAATTTAATGCATTTGTCCATTAAACTCAAATAAGTCCAATGTGACCCATTAAACCCATTTTTTGTCAAAATGAGCTAAAATCTAAATCTACATCAAATCAAGTGAGATCAATTACTCCAAATCATCTTAAACACTTAATCAAACATGAGTGTAACCCAAACACACATAATTAAGCCAAATTGATCATTTGAATCAATTAAGCCCAACTTAAACAAAATATAATTAACAAGCTAATCAAACTATAAAAATTAGAAAATCAATCATATACCAAAAAAAATCAACATTGTCATTGTATAATTGCAATAGAAATATAATTAAATTTGAACATCAAATATAAATTTAATTAAAATTAAATCAAAATAATTAACTACTAAATAAATAATAAATATACTATTTGAATAATCATTAATTATAGTATATTTAATTTATAAAATTCATTTAAATTAAAACTATAATATAAAAATTATTAAAAATTATGAAGATTTATAAATAAAAAAAGAATAAGTCTAAAAAAGATAATAACAAAAGAAATTCCATCATTAGTCACGTGAAACCAAGAGAAAAAATTTTTTTATCAAGCATGAATGATATCATTCTCACCCCACATTTATCTCGTTAAAAAATCAAACAAAAATCTTTTGCATGATTCTTTATGCATTTGATCTTTTGTGTAAAAAATAATAAATTTGGACATCACTCCTTCATTAAAGTTAACAAATGCATGAAGTCTTATTTTTATTATTTCATGTGAATCTCAAATATTTTTTATTTTCTATTCAAATGAAAACCTACTCTCCAGCTTTAAAAATAAATAAAATAAAATAAAATATTTTATCTTACCTGCTTGGAGCAAGCGAGCCATCTCTATCTCTCTCTCTCTCTCTCTCTCTCTCTCTCTCTATCTCTATCTCTCTCTCTCCATACAGCTTCCCATCCACGACTAAAAACAACATTCATAGGTAGAGACTCCTTTCCATGTTTTCTTTTCTCACTCACTCCTCCATTTTTATCCCCATGAAATGGATGGGAACAAGAGACAAAGTTGATCTTTTTCTCCCTTGCGTACAAAGCATTTCGTCCTCCCCATTTTTTAAGAGAAGCTCGACCTCTCTCTCATCTTCCCTCATGCAAGAGCAATCGAAGCCATCCTTGCATCTCATTTCATCTGATCAAAGGCTAGCCACACAGGATTCGAGTCCCTTTATTCATCTGTCTTCACTCTCCATATCAGCCGCACATGAGCAGTGTCTCACCCTCTTACCAGTTTGGTTCTTCCACCCCTCTGATCAAATCAAAGGATAGCCGCACACCTCCCTCTCTTTTCCTTGTGCGAGCATACCAAGCCAGAGACTCATGCCCAAAACTCTTATCCATAAGCAAGCTTCATCCGTGTGCCCACAAGTTGAGAGGCACTATAACCTACAAGAATATTCATCGCTCCAACTCAATGCACAATCCAGTCCTCATTAAACTCTTTTCAGCTGCAAGCATTCTTCTTATCCCTCTAAATTTTGGTTCAACGGTATCATGCTACAACATCGAGCCTCTCTCTTCTCACCCTATTCCTCTACTAGATAGCCAACACTTGATCTTCTCCACATTTCCTTGCAAAAATGTTTCTGCAACTTTAATCTTCTTATATGTTGAACCTCTATTCCTTGTTCTAGCCTACATTCCACTACCTCCTATTCTCCATCCAAGTTTCCCTTCATTGGCCTGCATTTGAACTACTATTCTCTACATAACCCAAGTGCATGTAAGGATCCTCCAGCTTGCTTTTAACTATTCTATCCACGAGAATGATAAAACTCTAGCAAGCTGCAGCCGTGAGTGAGCTTATGGGATACTTAGTGAGGAGGCAAGGCTAGAAACATCTGGTGAAGCTCCCTCGTGTCTCAAGAAAGCTATTCAAATTGACCAATTCAGCGAACACGGTCTTCAATCAGTGAGGAGGTGTTTAAAGTGAACCATATGAGCAAAGAAAAGGAATGCTAGCCGAAGTATTGATCCAACCCAATAAGAATCTCAATAGGTCTTCATTTCTTCTAAATGAAGCCACCTATTAATCAGAATCCACCGGACATTAGCTCCGGTGAGGTATAATTCTTAAATGCTTAGAAAGCCTTAGGGATCTTATGTTTGATATGTTGAATGGGAGCGTCGTTAGGATCTATCCTTTAGAACCCATGCACTTTACTTTTTAATACTTTTGTCGAGAGTTTAGAGACAAAAGCAAAACTATTTACTTCATGTGTTTGAAATGAATAGTTTTGATTTGGTCGAATGGCGTAGTGATTTGATTCCACCGATTAAGCCATGATTAACTTGTGGGTCATTTAATTTTGATCGAATGATCATGATTAATCCACCTTATTTTATTTATTATTAAATTCAATCAAATCTAAAAAAAGGAGTTAATCAATCTTTAGATTTCTAAACAAAACAAAAAAAGAAATAATATTTGATCAAACAAAATAAAAAAGGTGCAAATTAAATTATCATAAAATCTAAGTAAAACTTAGTATAAAAAGAGAAAAAAAAGTAACTAAACCAATAGTATTATAAATATTATAATCAAATATAAAAAGTTGTTTGAACATAATTTATGAAAGTCAATATAAAATTAGTTTAATCTCTAATTGTTATATGTTTATTCTAAAATTAAAAAGAAAATTTAGTTATGTGACATATTCTTAATTATAATTAACTCAACTATTTCAATTGGCTAAGCTTTATTTGATTAGTTATTAATATAAAATTTTGGAGGAATAGATAACTAATTCAAATCACATTTTAAAGCAAATATATATATATATATATATATATATATATATATATATATATATATATATATATATATATATATATATATATATATATATACTCACATCCCTTAGGACATAGTCAGTCAAGAAAAAAAAAAGCAAACTTGTATAATTCATATTCTAAATATCATAATCAAATCAAATAAACATAAAATTAAATATAAACTCTAAAGTTATTAAATCATATCCAATTACTCCAAATTCTAATCAATATCAAAATAAGTTAAGCAAAAATAAAATTCAAATAAACAAACTTACTAAACTAAGATAAGAGAATAATCATTAAGCTAAAGAGATAATCATTTATATAAACTAGATGACTAAATTTAATAAGTTAAACCCTTAATTGGAATTCAAATAAAAGAACACATTAACCTTCAAATAAATCATAAGTAAATTAAAATACATTGACTAATCCAAATCAAACTGAAATAAAATAATAAAAATCAATGAATTTAAACAAACATCAAAACGATAATTATCATATGAAATTAAAACAAAAAAGCGTTAGATATTAAGGATATTGAATTATCAAAATTTAGTTAAATCAAAACATCTAATCCAAAATTAATCAATCAGAATATATGAAATTAAATAAACTTAAACTTCATTAGATATTAATGATATTGAATTATCAAAATTTATTTAAATCAAAATATCTAATCCAAAATTAATCAATCAAAATACATGAAGATTAAGTAAACTCAAATTTTAAAAATCTAAATTAAATCAAACAAACATTAATCAAATCAAATCATTCACATAAATTCAAATGGGCTAATTAAGATACTTAAAGACCTTAGACTCTTTAGGAGTTAGGATGTAGAATATGGTGAGTTCCATCCAAAAATGGAATTCATTCTACTCTTCATTCTTGAAAACCTAAATATCACTTTAACCAAATAAAAGTGAAATAAATATGGAAAATAAATCATTAAATCATTTAAATTGAAACCATCCAAAGGAAAATTAAAAAAAATTAAAACTCTAAATTGAAACTTAAACTAAAGAAGCCTAGTAAATTCTTATCACAGAAGCCCTTTTTTCACACACTAGAATACTAGGTCACCCACCCTAAAATTAGGTTAGGTCAGTGTGTTGATTGTATGGTTGATGTTGTGTTTTGTTTTGTGATGTAATGTTTTTATACTGTATGTTAGGAATGTGGATCGTAGGTAGGATGTTAGGCCATTGATAGTCTGACATTATTTTTTGCAAGGGATTGTACTTAAGGGGCCACTTAAAAATAAATATAAATGCTCTCTTTGCAGGTTGCTAAAGTCCCTAAGCATAATCCAAGTTTGGACAGGTGGGCTTGGTTACCCATGTGTAAGGTGCTAAGTCTAAATTATAAATATAACTACTTGGGTTGTATGTGTGTTTAGCTGACACTTATTTTGTAGATGTAGTTAGATTTACTTTTCCTATGTT
The DNA here is from genome assembly GCA_021442155.1 of Cymbidium sinense. Taxonomy (NCBI): domain Eukaryota; kingdom Viridiplantae; phylum Streptophyta; class Magnoliopsida; order Asparagales; family Orchidaceae; genus Cymbidium; species Cymbidium sinense. The sequence goes on along the minus strand of CM038216.1, from coordinate 32,795,269 downwards.
TGATGTAATTTTGCATTAGGAATTAGGATTAGTGCTATGGGAGTTTAGGATGAGCATTGGCTAGAAGGCTTAGTCCTAGGGTGCCATGTGATGCCTTGAAGTCTATCACATCGAAAGAAAAAAAGATATAAATAAATGAAGGAGACATGAATAATGAAGACTTGAAAAACCCCCATAGCTTTTACTAGTCATAATTATAATTATTCTTTTATATACCGGGTTGAATAAGTGTAGAGCTCGGCTACCCATTTTCTCTTTCAGGGTGTACGATGGAATCTGACCGCACTGGCCTTTCACACTTTTTTGGTATTCTATAAAATTGTTTGATGTTGTGTTTAGATTACGCATTAAAATCAACATGCTTTTCTTAGTTTTGTATATGTTTGATTCTTTAATTTGTGGCTAGGTGCAATTAGGCTCTTAGGATAAAATTAATTTCTCTAGCCTAATTAATAACTCACAATTAAAATTTAAAACAACTCATAACCTCACCATAAAGCATAGGTTTTAAATAAGACAATTAAAAGATTTAGCAACCCCTTAGTTGAATGGTTGAATGTCTCACAACATGCATGCATATTCTTTCTCTCTTGAACATGAAGGAACTCCATCCTTGCACGATAGGGGAATGCTTGACCTTTGAGGGCATCCATTGTGGTTGAGAACACCTTCTTCTAGCTGATTTGGCCCATAACCTATTTTCATCATGCATAGGCATCAAAATCCAAAAGCCTTTGTCAAAAAGAATTGTCAAAATTAAAATAAAATTTGAAAAGATTTGGCTTTTGTGGATTAATTCATTACTTATACCACTCATGCTCTAGTCTCTTAGGGAGTGTGTTTAAGGACTCTAGTCTCTTTCTAAATAATAACTAACTTACCTATCTTGCAACTCAAAGACTTGCCTACATTAATTTAAAGCATAGGAGGAGTTAGCTGGCTACCACTCGAGGCAGTTGTAAGCCCAATAGCCAACTGGTTTATCCTCTCTTATGGAGGTAAACCATAAACCCATCTTCACTTACACTTAGGTCATTCTTTGGCTTATGCCAAAGCTCCCTAGGTTTAGGATCTGAGGTAGTTTTTTCCTTCGGGCTACTAGCATAAATCCTCACTTCTTAAGAATTTTCATAATCTTGTATTGTTGGATTAAATGTCCTACCTTTCTAATAAAATGTCAACTTCAATAAATTCAATCTCTACAACTTCAAAAATATAAAGCCTAACCATAGGATAGATTGGAATACTCACTAACCTTCCTATCATCATGAGCATTTTCTACTCATTCTCTTTTTCTTCAATAATAAGTCTTCTCCTTGAATAATCCCATTAGATTTTCCAATACAAATAATCCTTTGATAGTAGCCTTGAAATCTTTGGAGACCTTAATTTATACTTTAATCAAGAGTATTCCTAATGAATTCCCATTCCTTATGATGTAATTAACTATGAAGGCTTGCCTTTATAGGGAACTTAACGAACCTATCTTAATATAAACCATATTTTACTTTTCCATGTAAAGTAGAGAAAAGATGTCTATTACATTCCAAGACTTATCATGCCTTAGGAGTCTTTATTAGGTGATTAGGTCCATTATAGGGTGTTGATTTCTATCTTTCAAGATAGTGCATCATACCTTAATGTAGTACCCGATCACTTCAATAAATAACCCCTAAGATTTATGTGGTGTCCTACCTCCAAAAATAAACACCACAGATTTTTCTGGCGACTCCACTGAGGAGGATTCCTCTCTCCATCTCAAGTAGACATTATTGTCTCGAAGCATCGATAGTGGACTTATATTTTATATAAGACCAAAGATTATCTTTATTTCCATTGGCACTTAGCTTATTTCATCATTAAGCTATTCAACATCCTTTAAGTTTTAGGACCTCATACAAGTCTTAAAATTCCTATTGAGTCCCCAATAGTAAAAGTAAACTAACTAAGTAAAGGAGATGATAAAATACAAAATTTTGAACCTCTTTACCACTAGCTTGGTGAGGTAAGGTTTATCACACATTTAAGAGAACTCAAACTAAAATAAATAATGTCTTTTAAAAAAATATTTTCAAAAGCACTTTTCCTAAATAGAATTATTTTTAAATTCATTCCACATAAAGTTTGCAAAATATAAAATTTTTCAAAGCTCTTTAAAATAAAAGACAATTAAATCTCATTTAACATACCTAAATTTGTTAAATGAGGATCCTCTTTCAAAAAATTAAAATCAAAATTACAATCAATAAAATCCCTTTCAAAGATTTTCAAAAAGTACATTTCTTAAAATAAAATCAATCAAAACTCCATTTAACATACCAAAATTTTTAAATGGAGTTCCATTTTTAAAATTAAAAAAAAAATCAAAATCAACATATAATTGAACCACGCTTAACATACTCAAATTTGTTAAGTTAAAGTTCCCACTTTTCAAAAGCAATATCACACACAAAGTCAAGATATATATTTTGAATCTCATTTGGCATACCCAAATTTGCCAAATGAGAGTTCTATTTTCAAAATCAACCGCACACAAATAATTAAACTCCATTTAGTATACCTAAAATTGCTAAGTGGAGTTCCCCTTTTTTTAGAAACCAAAACAAATTGGATCATACTTAGCATACCCACATTTATTAACTAGAGTGCCTTGTTTCAAAATTATGAAAAAAATTTGAATTTGAATTCCATTTCACACACCCAAACTTGCCAAATGAGAATTCTTTTCAAAAATCAAAATAAATTGGACTCGCTTAACACGACGTTTGCTAAGTAGAGTTCTCTTTTTTAAATCACAAATAAATTAAACACAATTGAATCCCATTTGACATACCCAAATTTGTCAAATGAGAATCTCCATTTTATAAAATCAAACAACATCTTGAAAATCAAATTGAACTCCATTTAACATACCACATTTATTAAATGAGAGTTCACCTCTTTCAAAATGAAACAAATACCAAGTCATACTTACTTAACATACCACATTTGTTAGGTAAGAATCCCACTTTGACTTAAAATCAAAACACATTTTTGGACCTTACTCAACATACCACATTTGTTAAGTAAGAACCCTATCTTCAAATCAATGCAACAAACACACTTGAGCCCATAACAAATTTATTAAGTAAGGGTTTCACTTTTCAAATCAAAATAAAACTTCAAATATTTTGGATCTAACTTAACATACCACACTTGTTAGGTAAGAATCTCACTTTCAAATATATTAAACACACTTGAGTCCTACTTAACATTCCAAATTTATTAAGTAAGGGTCTCATTTTTCAAAATCAAATCAAAATATATCAAACCCATTGGGATTCAGTTAGCATACCTAAATTTACTAAGTAAATATCCCATTGTCAAATCAAAACAAATCAAATACATGATAAACAATCATACAACAAAGATAATTTCAAAATACTCAAACATGCTCTTGGATCTCTCTTAGCATACCTAAATTTGCTAAGTGAAAGCTCCAAAATCAAAATCTAAAAATAAAGGATTAGCAAAATAAAATCATCTCCAAAAATCTCTCCAAATGGAGGAACCTCATTCAACATATCCTAAATTATTGGATGAAGGTTCCAAAATCAATAAACCAATTCTTATGGCAAAGTCTCTCTTTAAAATTATAAATCTATCCAAATCAATGAACCCCACATAGCATACTTAAATTTTTTGAGTGTGGGTTCAAATTTAATTCAAATTAAAATTGTGATTAAAGGCAAATATTAAGGTCAAAGTGTGATTACGTTATATTTTTTTACATGTAGAGATATCAGAAGTCAATTAAGCTCAGTCTCAAGTCAGTACAGTTTCCATGGCTCCTAGAACGTTTATTTTCTCTTTCCCCTTTGGTGTATACTTGGCCTTGGATCAGGCCAATCTCACCACGATTGAGGCCACACACCTGATTTACTTTGGACGTGGCTTAGAGGGCTTTAGAATTACATTTGAGAGGGAAGCCCTCATAACTGTCAGTAGGGAGGAGGTGGTAGGGCAGGAGCCACTCCTCCACTTTGATGTTGAGTCCGACCCCAAGTTTCCCTCTCTGAAGAGAACTATGGAGGTCCCTACTCTAATGCCGCGTCTACTCTGTTGTTCCTACTGTAGCTCTAGTGTGAGCTATTACCTCTTCCTCAGTCCCCTCAAAGGGGAAGGCTATCTTAGCATCTGAGATATTCTCCCATACTTTCGAGGTAGGTTCCAGCTCTCGCAGCATATCGCTCTCCCACAATCAACGCTATAACAAAAGCAAGAATATCAAGCGACACCATGAGAGAGCATCCAAGGAGGTAGACGTCGCATCATATATTGCTGAGGAGGGTTCTCTTCAAGTGTTATCCCATTTCTTGGGTGTTAGTAAATTCCACCCCCTCTCCAGTTCAAATGGAAAGGATGATGTAGGAGGATTGTTGCATCTCCTCCACCACCAGATTATTATGAGGTATCAACTAAGAAGAGGAGGAAACTCTATGTTGGGCTTAGAATAGTTCTTCACCAGGTTGGTAGAGCCTACAGACGCTCAGAGTTTGGTGCATTATTTGATCTGAGGTCTGTGACCCCTAGGAACATCAGTTCCCAGATCCATTTAGAGAGGGCCACCGAGGCCAAGGTTGCCCGTGGGTGGGTTGGCGAGACGAGACGGGGGTCGTGGCCTCTGTCCTTATTGATTTCCCTGATAGATGGGCCACTAGGGTCGATCACATAGACAGTATAGTACTCACCGCCACCACCATCCATCGAAGGATAGCTCCAGCGGAAGGGCAGTCGATGTTACCCCCATCACACCGCTCTGTTCCCCATCCACCATTACCAATCCAGGTCCCTCCTTCAATTGTTCCTACCAAGGTTCAGAGATCTACATCTGGGGAGAGGAAGTCCCCATTGCATCCTATGGCCTTATCCCACTCTCCACCCATGAGGTGAGGTCTAGCTCTCCCATTCGACCTCCCACTTGCCAGGTGGTGAAGGAGTGGTGACCCAAAGTCACCGTGGTCATGCCACCACCACAACCATAGTAGCCACATCAATCATCACCAGTAATAGTGACAGTAGCAGAGGAGGAAGGGGACACCAGTATAGTTCCCCTAGCAGTCAATCCTCTCAGTGAGGGCATCCCGTTAGTTGGCGATGCATTGCATTGATCTGATGAGCATAGTTCCATAGTTGGCCATCGAGAGTCTTTATTCTAGCGCAGTAGAGATCGCTCACTATATGACATCTTAGGACTATGTTATTGAGAAGAGATGACTGCATCATGATTTAGAGGAGGGAGGGTAGCTTTTGACCCATAAGGATGATCTTCTATAGGATTTAGTCGATGTCCACTTGGTAGATACTCAAGCTCCCTCCACCGAGACCGAGCTAGGGAAGTGGTTGAAGGAGACTATGTTGTCCATTTAACCCAACACCTCCAACGGCGTAAGGATGATCAAATCCATGGGATGGAGAAGAAGGTTGAGGATTTGTTTCATGTAGTACTAACACTGATCAACCTCCATCCTACATCCAGCCCTATGGAGGCTAAGTAGACTGAGCTTCTACATGTCTTAGAACCCCCTAAGAGTACCTCTCCTATAGATCATGACAGTGGTAGCCTACATAAAAATGTCATAGATAACACCTTCATGCAAGAGAGAGACATCAAACAAATGGTGGAACAGCAAGTGAGAGAAGTTTTGGTGCAAGCCTAAGGTATCTCATCCATTCTAAAGGGTAGACCCTACCCAAATGAATTTATTACAGTTCAGTATCCCGAAAGGTTTGTGCTACCTTCTTTCAATATTTTTGATGGTAGTGGGAACCCTCAACAGCATATAGCACAGTTTATAGCCAGTTGTTGCAATTTTGTTAGTAGCGATGCACTTTTCTTTTACTTATTTGTCAGTAGTCTTTCAAGGATTGTATTCTATTGGTATGTCGAATTGCCCAACTGATAAAAAATATTTGTTGGGACAACTTTTCATTAAGAGATTTGCTGTAACTCAAGAAGGGTGACTGTGGGCTATCTCATTATAGCACAATAAAACCCTAGTGAGGCCCCATATTGATTATATTCTCAGGTGGCCAAATCTGAGTATGAAATGTGAAACGTAGCTGTCCGAACAACACGCCATTGAGATTCTTCTTAAGAATATTCATGGCCCAGTTGCTTTTATGCTCAAAGGATTTACCATTAAAACCTTTGAGAAGTTAATCAACAAGGTGTCTAGTCTACAAGGAGAAGACAAATAGTTACTTTTCCAAGATCAGTCATCCAAGCCTAAACTATATAAAGCTTTTAAAAAGAAGCCAGTGGCAGTGGCATTAGTTGACAGGGGGAACTAGCCACTTAGAGTTCAGTTTGAGAGACCTAGAGCCTCCTCCATCCACCACCTCATCATCATCATACCGCCATCACAGCCTCCCTCAATGACCATTACAACCACCTCCTCGAAGACACCCAACAGACATTCTATCCACCACTGTAAACTATTACCCACCTATTCTTCTAGATAGACTAAACAAGTCATATTCATTCAAGAGGGAGGCAGTCAGGAAAATCTTTAAAAGCCTCTTAAGAAGCCTAATTTCTAACTACTAGATCCTAATAAGCTGGAAGAAGTAGGCAAGAGCGATGATCCTAACTTTTTCCCCTACCACTGCATGTTAGGTCATATCTTATAGAACTGCATCACCTTCAAGGACTGGCTTGAGCATAGGCACAAGTTGGGTGGCATAATTTTCATTGTGGATTACTTATTAGAACAACCAACTAGTTTTGTTTGGGTAATCCTTGGGGATACATGTGATCCTCTCAAGATAAAAGAAGGTTGGGATATTTCTTTATCTCGAACCTCTAAAAAGATTATTTCTTAGATCAAGAAACTCTCCTTGCAGGTGCCTAAGGCAGCTCAAACCTCGAACATCAAGGAAGATTTACATGTTGCCAAAGATAACTTGAGAAAAGTGGGAGCTCGACAGCAGCAACAGTTGACACTTGCCTGGGATAGTTTAGTAGTGTAAACACCGATCGATTCTAGCATTCCCTCCACCATTATAGCTACTACTTCATCCATTTTCTCTTTCAAGGTGTACGATGGAATCTGACCGCACTGGCCTTTCACACTTTTTTGGTATTCTATAAAATTGTTTGATGTTGTGTTTAGATTACGCATTAAAATCAACATGCTTTTCTTAGTTTTGTATATGTTTGATTCTTTAATTTGTGGCCTGGATGCAATTAGGCTCTTAGGATAAAATTAATTTCTCTAGCCTAATTAATAACTCACAATTAAAATTTAAAACAACTCATAACCTCACCATAAAGCATAGGTTTTAAATAAGACAATTAAAAGATTTAGCAACCCCTTAGTTGAATGGTTGAATGTCTCACAACATGCATGCATATTCTTTCTCTCTTGAACATGAAGGAACTCCATCCCGATATGGGGAATGCTTGACCTTGAGGGCATCCATTGTGGTTGAGAACACCTTATTCTAGCTGATTTGGCCCATAACCTATTTTCATCATGCATAGGCATCAAAATCCAAAAGCCTTTGTCAAAAAGAATTGAAAATTAAAATAAAATTTGAAAAGATTTGGCATTTGTGGATTAATTCATTACTTATACCACTCATGCTCTAGTCTCTTAGGGAGTGTGTTTAAGGACTCTAGTCTCTTTCTAAATAATAACTAACTTACCTATCTTGCAACTCAAAAGACTTGCCTACATTAATTTAAAGCATAGGAGGAGTTAGCTGGCTACCACTCGAGGCAGTTGTAAGCCCAATAGCCAACTGGTTTATCCTCTCTTGTGGAGGTAAACCATAAACCCATCTTCACTTACACTTAGGTCATTCTTTAGCTTATGCCAAAGCTCCCTAGGTTTAGGATCTGAGGTAGTTTTTTCCTTCAGGCTACTAGCATAAATCCTCACTTCTTAAGAATTTCCACAATCTTGTATTGTTGGATTAAATGTCCTACCTTTCTAATAAAATGTCAACTTCAATAAATTCAATCTCTACAACTTCAAACATATAAAGCCTAACCATAGGATAGATTGGAATACTCACTAACCTTCCAATCATCATGAGCATTTTCTACTCATTCTCTTTTTCTTCAATAATAAGTCTTCTCCTTGAATAATCCCATTAGATTTTCCAATACAAATAATCCTTTGATAGTCTAGCCTTGAAATCTTTGGAGACCTTAATTTATACTTTAATCAAGAGTATTCCTAATGAATTCCCATTCCTTATGATGTAATTAACTATGAAGGCTTGCCTTTATAGGGAACTTAACGAACCTATCTTAATATAAACCATATTTTACTTTTCCATGTAAAGTAGAGAAAAGATCTCTATTACATTCCAAGACTTATCATGCCTTAGGAGTCTTTATTAGGTGATTAGGTCCATTATAGGGTGTTGATTTCTATATTTCAAGATAGTGCATCATACCTTAATGTAGTACCTGATCACTTCAATAAATAACCCCTAAGATTTATGTGGTGTCCTACCTCCAAAAATAAACACCACAGATTTTTCTGGCGACTCCACTGGGGAGGATTCCTCTCTCCATCTTAAGTAGACATTATTGTCTCGAAGCATCGATAGTGGACTTATATTTTATATAAGCCCAAAGATTATCTTTATTTCCATTGGCACTTAGCTTATTTCATCATTAAGTGAAGCTATTCAACATCCTTTAAGTTTTAGGACCTCACTACATACAGGTCTTAAAATTCCTATTGAGTCCCCCAATAGGTAAAAGTAAACTAACTAAGTAAAGGAGATGATAAAATACAAAATTTTGAACCTCTTTACCACTAGCTTGGTGAGGTAAGGTTTATCACACATTTAAGAGAACTCAAACTAAAATAAATAATGTCTTTTAAAAAATATTTTCAAAAGCACTTTTCCTAAATAGAATTATTTTTAAATTCATTCCACATAAAGTTTGCAAAAATATAAAATTTTTCAAAGCTCTTTAAAATAAAAGACAATTAAATCTCATTTAACATACCTAAATTTGTTAAATGAGGATCCTCTTTCAAAAAATTAAAATCAAAATTACAATCAATAAAATCCCTTTCAAAGATTTTCAAAAAGTACATTTCTTAAAATAAAATCAATCAACCAACTCCATTTAACATACCAAAATTTTTTAAATGGAGTTCCATTTTTAAAATTAAAAAAAAATCAAAATCAACATATAATTGAACCACGCTTAACATACTCAAATTTGTTAAGTTAAAGTTCCCACTTTTCAAAAGCAATATCACACACAAAGTCAAGATATATTTTGAATCTCATTTGGCATACCCAAATTTGCCAAATGAGAGTTCTATTTTCAAAATCAACCCACACCCAAGAAACCAAAACAAATTGGATCCTACTTAGCATACCCACATTTATTAACTAGAGTGCCTTCTTTCCAAATTATGAAAAAACCAATGCACATTTGAATTCCATTTCACACACCCAAACTTGCCAAATGAGAATTCCCCTCTTTTCAAAAATCAAAATAAATTGGACTCTACTTAACATACGCACGTTTGCTAAGTAGAGTTCTCTTTTTTAAATCACAAATAAATTAAACACAATTGAATCCCATTTGACATACCCAAATTTGTCAAATGAGAATCTCCATTTTATAAAATCAAACAACATCTTGAAAATCAATTTTAACTGCACTTAACATACCACATTTATTAAATGAGAGTTCACCTCTTTCAAAACAAAACAAATACCAAGTCATACTTACTTAACATACCACATTTGTTAGGTAAGAATCCCACTTTTGACTTAAAATCAAACACATTTTTGGACCTTACTCAACATACCACATTTGTTAAGTAAGAACCCTATCTTCAAATCAATGCAACAAACACACTTGAGCCCTACTTAACATAACAAATTTATTAAGTAAGGGTTTCACTTTTCAGATCAAAATAAAACTTCAAATATTTTGGATCTAACTTAACATACCACACTTGTTAGGTAAGAATCTCACTTTCCAATATATTAAACACACTTGAGTCCTACTTAACATTCCAAATTTATTAAGTAAGGGTCTCATTTTTCAAAATCAAATCAAAATATATCAAACCCATTGGGATTCAGTTAGCATACCTAAATTTGCTAAGTAAATATCCCATTGTCAAATCAAAACAAATCAAATACATGATAAACAATCATCGCAAACAACAAAGATAATTTCAAAAATACTCTCAAACATGCTCTTGGATCTCTCTTAGCATACCCAAATTTGCTAAGTGAAAGCTCCAAAATCAAAATCTAAAAATAAAGGATTAGCAAAATAAAATCATCTCCAAAAATCTCTCCAAATGGAGGAACCTCATTCAACATATCCTAAATTATTGGATGAAGGTTCCAAAATCAATAAACCAATTCTTATGGCAAAGTCTCTCTTTAAAATTATAAATCTCTCCAAATCAATGAACCCCACATAGCATACTTAAATTTTTTGAGTGTGGGTTCAAATTTCGAATTCAAATTAAAAATTGTGATTAAAGGCAAATATTAAGGTCAAAGTGTGATTCAGTTATATTTTTACATGTAGAGATATCAGAGAAGTCAATTAAGCTCAGTCTCTAGTCAGTACAGTTTCCATGGCTCCTAGAACGTTTATTTTCTCTTTCCCCTTTGGTGTATACTTGGCCTTGGATCAGGCCAATCTCACCACGATTGAGGCCACACACCTGATTTACTTTGGACGTGGCTTAGAGGGCTTTAGAATTACATTTGAGGGGGAAGCCCTCATAACTGTCAGTAGGGAGGAGGTGGTAGGGCAGCAGCCACTCCTCCACTTTGATGTTGAGTACGACCCCAAGTTTCCCTCTTTGAAGAGGAAAGCTATGGAGGTCCCTACTCTAATTCCAGTGCAGTTCAGTCTACTTCTGTTGTTCCTACTGTAGCTCTAGTGTGAGCTATTACCTCTTCCTCAGTCCCCTCAAAGGGTAAGGCTATCTTAGCATCTGAGATATTCTCCCATACTTTCGAGGTAGGTTCCAGCTCTCGCAGCATACCGCTCTCCCACAATCAACGCTACAACAAAAGCAAGAATATCAAACGACACCATGAGAGAGCATCCAAGGAGGTAGACGTCGCGTCATATATTGCTGAGGAGGGTTCTCTTCAAGTGTTATCCCCTTTCTTGGGTGTTAGTAAATTCCACCCCCTCTCCAGTTCAAATGGAAAGGATGATGTAGGAGGATTGTTGCATCTCCTCCACCACCAGATTATTATGAGGTACCAACTATGAAGAGGAGGAAACTCTATGTTCGGCTTAGAATAGTTCTTCACTAGGTTGGTAGAGCCTACGGACGCTCAGAGTTTGGTGCATTATTTGATCTGAGGTATGTGACCCCTAGGAACATCAGTTCCCAGATCCATTTAGAGAGGGCCACCGAGGCCAAGGTTGCAGCCCAGGTGGGTAGTTGGCAGAGACGGAGGTACGTTAGGAAGTCAGTGGCCTGTGTCCTTGTTGATTTCCCTGATAGATGGGCCACTAGGGTCGATCACATAGACAGTATAGTACTCACCGCCACCACCATCCATCGAAGGATAGCTCCAGCGGAAGGGCAGTCGATGTTACCCGCATCACACCGCTCTGTTCCCCATCCACCATTACCAATCCAGGTCCCTCCTTCAATTGTTCCTACCAAGGCTCAGAGATCTACATCCGGGGAGAGGAAGTCCCCATTGGTTATCCGGCTATGGCCTAATGATCCCACTCAATCTACTCCACCTACTGAGGTGAGGTCTAGCTCTCCCATTCGACCTCCCACTTCAGTTGTGGTGAAGGAGTGGTGACCCAAAGTCACCGTGGTCATGCCACCACCACAACCATAGTAGCCACATCAATCATCACCAGCAATAGTGACAGTAGCAGAGGAGGAAGGGGACACCAGTATAGTTCCCCTAGCAGTCAATCCTCTCAGTGAGGGCATCCCGTTAGTAGGCAGCATGCATTGCATTGATTCAGATGAGCATAGTTCCATAGTTGGCCATCAGAGAGTCTTTATTCTAGTCTAGCCAGGCAGAGTAGGAGATCGTTCACTATATGACATCTTAGAGGACTACGTTATTGAGAAGAGATGACTTCTGGGTAAAGATCATTCAGATTTAGAGGAGGGGAGGGTAGCTTTTGACCCCAAGGATGATCTTCTATAGGATTTAGTCGATGTCCACTTGGTAGATACTCCAAGCTCCCTCCACTGAGACCATCAGAGCTAGGAAGCTGTTGTGGTTGAAGGAGACTATGTTGTCCATTTAACCCAACACCTCCTCCAACAGCTTAGGCAGAAGGATGATCAAATCCATAGGATGGAGAAGAAGGTTGAGGATTTGTTTGCGGTAGTACTAACACTTCAGATCCAACCTCCAGCTTTACATCCTAGCCCTATGGAGGCTTAGTAGACTGAGCTTCTACATGTCTTAGAACCCCCTAAGAGTACCTCTCCTATAGATCATGACAGTGGTAGCCTACATAAAAATGTCATAGATAACACCTTCATGCAAGAGAGAGACATCAAACAAATGGTGGAACAGCAAGTGAGAGAAGTTTTGGTGCAAGCAAGGTATCTCATCCATTCTAAAGGGTAGACCCTACCCAAATGAATTTATTACAGTCAAGATCCCAAAGGTTTGTGCTACCTTCTTTCAATATTTTTGATGGTAGTGGGAACCCTCAACAGCATATAGCACAGTTTATAGCCAGTTGTTGCAATGCCGGTAGTAGCGATGCACTTTTCTTTTACTTATTTGTCAGTAGTCTTTCAAGGATTATATTCTATTGGTATGTCGAATTGCCCAACAGTTCGATAAAAATCATTTGCTGAGTTGGGACAACTTTTCATTAAGAGATTTGCTGTAACTCAAGAAGGGTGATTGTGGGCTATCTCATTATAGCACAATAAAACCCTATTGAGGCCCCTTATTGATTATATTCTCAGGTGGCAAAATCTGAGTATGAAATGTGAAACGTAGCTGTCCGAACAACACGCCATAGAGATTCTTCTTAAGAATATTCATGGCCCAGTTGCTTTTATGCTCAAAGGATTTACCATTAAAACCTTTGAGAAGTTAATCAACAAGGTGTCTAGTCTACAAGGAGAAGACAAATAGTTACTTTTCCAAGATCAGTCATCCAAGCCTAAACTATATAAAGCTTTTAAAAAGAAGCCAGTGGCAGTGGCATCAGTTGACAGGGGGAACTAGCCACTTAGAGTTCAGTTTGAGAGACCTAGAGCTCAGCAGCCTCCTCATCCACCACCTCGATCATCATACCGGCCATCACAGTCTCCTCAATGACCATTACAACCACCTCCTCAGCAGTACACCCAACAGCAGTACTCCTATCCACCACTAGGTAGCTATTACCCACCTATTCTTCTAGATAGACTAAACAAGTCATATTCATTCAAGAGGGAGGCAGTCAGGAAAATCTTTAAAAGCCTCTTAAGAAGCCTAATTTCTAACTACTAGATCCTAATAAGCTGGAGGAAGTAGGTAAGAGCAGTGATCCTAACTTTTTCCCCTACCACTGCATGTTAGGTCATATCTTAGAGAACTGCATCACCTTGAAGGACTGGCTTGAGCATAGGCACAAGTTGGGTGGCATAATTTTCATTGTGGATTACTTATTAGAACAACCAACTAGTTTTGTTTGGGTAATCCTTGGGGATACATGTGATCCTCTCAAGATAAAAGAAGGTTGGGATATTTCTTTATCTCGAACCTCTAAAAAGATTATTTCTAAGATCAAGAAACTCTCCTTGCAGGTGCCTAAGGCAGCTCAAACCTCGAACATCAACGAAGATTTACATGTTGCCAAAGATAACTTGAGAAAAGTGGGAGCTCGACAGCAGCAACAGTTGACACTTTCCTGGGATAGTTTAGTAGTGTAAACACTGATCGATTCTAGCATTCCCTCCACCATTGTAGCTACTACTTCATCCATTTTTTCTTTCGACAAGAGTGTTGTATCAGCAGACAAGGACACTAAAAGCCTTACACGACTTACTTTATTTGATTTTTATCATGTACCTCCACCTAAAAAAAATCAATGAATAAAATAGATTCCACTTACATCTTATCCATTTATGATGCTCTTGAATTTATTCCTATTGCAAGCTCTCCAAATCTAGAAAATCATAATAACTCTAATAATTCTGATCCTTTCTCTTCGAAATCAGAATCATACTTTCCTTTTATAAATCAGTTGGGTTCACCCATTGAGATAGACTTGGAGTCAACCAACTCTGAGGGTCCCATAGGAGAAGCTATAGGTGTACTCGATGAGCAGGTAGAACTTTTTGCCAACCTGCCACATGAAGTCTATGAAGTCAACCTATGTAGTGGTAAAGTTCTACTCCTAAGGTAGCACCTTAGGATAAAGGTAAGTAAGTCATTAGTTCTAGTGAGCAGATAGCCCCTCCACAGGATGCTCCACCTATGTATATGCTTGTGGAGGATTAGCCAGAGTTGATTACAACATTCTAGCTCACCTTAAAAATTTTCCAGCAAAGTTAAGTATATATGATGCCCTTATCTTATCTAAAGAGATGAGGGAATCTATAATCAAGGATTTTCTTAATTCGAAGATATGCTTAGCTCAGCTGACCGCTACAATATAGGAGGCTTACTATTCAGAGGATGATCAGACACAACCGTCCCCTCTACATCACTATGGACATGGGCTGATTTAGGCTATCTAGAGTGTTGGTTGACTTAGGTGCAGCAGTAAATATTATGAGTCTAAAGACCCTTATCTACTTGAGGATTGACATCTCCAAACTCAATTCAGAGAATTTAATGTTGAAAGGATTCAATATGCAAGGTAAGAGAGCTTTAGGCTCCATAGTGTTGCCAATGGAGATTGACGAGTGGAAAACTTAAGCCAAGTTTCACATTATAGATTCAGATACATCTTTCAATGCTTTGCTAGGGAGACCATTGATACATGAGAACAACATGGTTCCATCCTCTTTGCACCAGTGCATCAAGTTCATGAGAGGTGGGATTGAGTACTGTGTTAAAGGATATGTCAAGCCATTTACAGTTCAGGAGGTTGCATATAGGAGGATGTGGTCTACTACCTCCCTCAAAATAAACAAGTTTATTCTTGTGAACTTGGCCAAAGCTCAAAAATAAAAGAAAAAGAAAAAGAAAAAGAAAATAAGATTAAAAATAAAAGGGAGCGAGAAATAGACTTGGAGGAGGAACTAGAGCTGAGATTAGATTCCACCCATAATTCATTACTCCATTCGAACATATGGGTAGGATGACCTAACCTCCACTAGTGAGAAAGAGGTAGATCCAGAGGCAGCCCTAGGGATGGAAGACCTCCTTATTGGCCACCTAAAATGAGATATGTCCTAGCTACCGGGAGTACACCTGCTATCCATATAAACTTAAAATCTAGTTCAGAGGATGAGTCTTATATGGTTAACACACCAGCTAGCTCTTCTCAATTGCATATTTCTTTCAAGGTGACACTTGAGCTGGACAGTGATGAAGGCTAGGCTCTAAAACAAAGCATGAGTTGATCCAAGTCTATATGTGAAATTGTCAGGCATCAGTTGGGAACCATAGTTATAACCCCACTTTTCTCACAAAAGTTTGAGGGCTTGGTAGTTATGGTAGCCCCTAATTCATCCAACAATGTGAAGACTCAGAGATTCTTTCTGGGATAATCATCCTCAAGTCAATAAGTTGATGTAGAACTTAAGGATGGTTCATATAAAGATTTAATAAAATTGTCTTTTGATTGATACTTGTCTTGTGTTCTTAATCTAGCAAAGATGGGATTAATCCCACATACTTGGTCTAAACACAGGTTAGATTACTTCAAGAGGATATGGGATCACAAATGCAGACATTCTCAATCAAGACCAAGACTAGGATTCGATAAAGTTGGTCCAGTCAATGATGAAAATTACTACCTTGTCATCACCAATCATTTGGAATCTGATAGGTTCTTTTTAAATCACACTAACTCTTATAAGGAGGAGTGCTTAAAAACTTTAGATGACCTAGATGATTTCCAAGTCAAGGATAGACCACCAATGTTTGAAGAAGAAATCACATCAACCTTTGATGAACTCAAGGAAACCAACTTATGGAATGAAGAAAATCTTTGCCCAACATACATCAGTTCCTTATTGAACCAAACTCAAACTAATGACTTAGTTAGGCTATTGACTGAGTTGAAGGACTGCTTCACATGGAGTTATGAAGATATGTCCAATTTTTCTCCAGACATAGCATTCCATAAACTAGTGATAGAGCTTAATGCTATCCTTATCAAGCAAGCTCCTAGACGCATGCTATTAGACATTAAAAAACATGTCATTTCTGAAGTCAAGAAACTGATCAATTTGGGTATCATCATAGAAGAAAAATACACTACCTGGTTGGCCAGTGTAATCCCAATTAAGAAGAAGAATGACCAAATTTGCATATGCATCGACTTTAGGGACTTAAATAAGGCATGTCCAAAAGATGAATTTTCACAACCAATCCCAGAGCTGATGGTGGACGTTACCTCATCTCATGTCATCTTCTGTTTCATGGATGGCTCATCTAGCTACAACAAAATTAAGATGGCCTATGTAGATGAGAAAAATACTACTTTTTGAACCCCGATCAATATTTATTGCTATAAGGTCATGACTTTCAGCCTTAAAAATTCCTATGCTACATACCAATGCGCTATGACTTGAATCTTCAGTGAACTCATTCATCATCAAGTCGAGTGTTATGTTGATGATCTTGAAGTCAAAAGTAAAGAAAAGTAAGTCCACCTTTTGACTTGAGAGTAGTTTTTGAATGGTTAAGATAATTTAACCTAAAAATGAACCCTCTAAAGTGTGCATTCAGAGTAGCTTCAGAAGTTCCTTAGGTTTTTTGTCCGACACCGGTGAATCGAGATCAATCTAGAGAAGATCAAAGTGATACTAGAAATGCCACCCCTAAAAGTCTAACTTAACTCGATCATTTCAAGGGCAGTTGGCATATCTAAGATGCTTTGTATCTAACCCATCAGGAAGGTGCCAGTCAATTTTAACACTTGTCAAAAAGGATGCTAAGTTCAACTGGGATGATAAGTGCCAGCATGCCTTTGAAGACATCAAGCACTACTTTAAGATGCCCCCAGTTCTAGCAAACTCTATCTTTAGCAAGCCACTCATCCTCTATACTATTGCATTAGAAGACTCCCTTAGTGCTTTGTTGGCCCAAGCTAATGATGATGGGAAAGAGAATGCTCTCTATTATCTCATCCATCGTCTAATCCCTACTGAAGCCAATTATCCACTCATTGAGAAACAATACCTAGCTTTAATCTTTGCATTCCAAAAGCTACAGTATTATATGCTTTCTCATAAAGTCAACTTGATCTCCAGAGTCAATCCATTGTAGTATTTCATGACACGGCCGATGCTACCCAGATGGTTGGCATGATGGTCCATGATTGTCTCATAGTTTGACATTACTTTCATACCCCTCCATGCAGTGAAAGGACAAGTATTATCGAACTTCTTAGTAGCACACCCACTTCTTACTGACTCTTCACTTAATGACATTCTCCCCGATAAACAAATCATGAACTTGGGGGACATTAGCAATTGTCGATGGAAATTTTATTTTGATGGTGCAACTTCCTCTCAAAAAGGAGAAGAACCACAATCTACTCTTCCAGGAAAGTAAGGGGTAGGAATAGTCCTTCTAACTCTAAACCATGATTTAATGAGATTCTCATACCATTTATCCAATCCTTGCACCAACAAGGAAGCTGAGTATGGGGATTTGATTGCCGGTCTAGAGTTAGTAATCATGTTATACATTTAGAACATCGACATCTTTGGACATTCTTAGCTGGTCATCAACCAAATCGTTGGGTCCTACAAGGTTCTAAAGCCTAAGCTCCATCATTATTGCAAGTACACCATGGAGTTGTTAGTCTAAATCCCATAGGTTACCATATACAAGATCCCTCGAGGAGAGAATGCAGTAGTGGTTGCACTAGCAAAGCTTGCCAAAGAGTTGGCATGTCCGGAAGATGAGTCTATATCAATAAAGATTCAAAATAAAAAAGTCATATCTTTTATTGATTCTGAATTCATCGAGATATTCTCTCTTGAAGGGGAGGTTGCCATTACCAAAAAGGATGAGGAGCTAGATTGGAGGCAACAATTCATGGACTCTCTAACTAAAGGAAAACTACCTCAAGAGAAGTCACAAGCCCATCAGATGAAGCAGAGAGCTATTTTCTTTGCTCTCATCAATGGAACCTTATACCAGTGATCCTTTGACCATTTGTGAGTACATTATTTAGACAAGCACGAAGCCCATAAATTTGTGACTAAGGTACACTCAGGATTATACGGAGCTCACCAATCTGGTCTGAAGATGAAGACTAAGATCAAGGGACTGGGGTTCTATTGGCCTATGATGATTAGTGACTGCATGGATGTAGCCAAGTGTTGTCACCAATGTTAGGAGCATGGAGTGGTCCTACACTAAGCACCCAACATTGGCCTCTTGGCCATTCAAGTGTTGGGGTACTGACATTGTGGGTCTGATCGATCCTCTTTCTTCCAAAATTCATCTATTCATCCTTGCTGCTATTGATTACTTTTCCAAGTGGGCAAAGGTGATTCTTCTTAGGGAGGTCAAAGCCCAGCATGTGCTCCAATTTTTTAGGAACCATATCATATATAGGTTCAGGGTGGCTCAACGAACTATATCTGATAATGGTACTACATTCAAGAGCACCAAGATCAACAACTTCTATCAAAGATACAACATAGATTGGAGATACTCTACCATCTATTACCCATGATCGAATGGTCTAGTAGAAGCTTTCAATAAAACTCTCATTCGAATACTCAAGAAGACACTCAATGACAACAAGCAATAATGGCATGAGTAGTTAGTTGAAGCTTTATAAGCTTATCACACCACCTATAGAACTCCAACTCATTCTACTCTTTTCTCTTTAGTCTATGGGTCCGAAGCCATTCTACTATTAGAAGCCTAACTCCCATCATTAAGGATAGTTATGGGTAGCAAGATCATAACACAATAGAATGCCAAGTTGTAGTTAGAAGACCTCGATGATTTGGAGGAGAGATGCTTACAAGCATGCTAGAATCTCGAGTTGTACAAAGCCAAAATATTTCATGCTCACAATAAGTTGGTCCACCTTATTGCTTTTCCAGTAGGAGAGCTTGTTTTTGTTCTAAGGAGACTAATTATTGCCCCCCGCAAGATGGGAGGCAAGTTTGAACCCACTTGGGATGCCCTTCTGCCATAGAGAAGGTCTACCAAGCAGGATCTTATCAACTCATCAACCACAAAGGAGAGCGCCCGATGCTTTCGATCAACAGGCTCTACTTAGAGAAATATTACCCAAAAATTATGTTTGAAAATAATTATCATCAATGAAAATTCCATTTCAAATTCAATCTCTTTAAACTAAAAGCAATTACGTCTGTGAATCCTCCAAGACACATTTAGGATAGGTGTAAGAGAACTGAAGCAACATCCTATCCTTCATCAACACAAACACAAACTACACAAAATTTTGTAGTGGTATTATGACAAGTATAAGAGAACCCAGGAGGCATCTTATTTAGACTAGCACAACTAAGTTTGGTGTAAGAGAATGCAAGCGACATCTTTTCTTGGTGGAGTCACATTGCCTCTCTGGCACCATTTCATCCATTCTTCGACGTGTTTTAGGATAGGTGTAAGAGAACCAAAGTAGCATCCTATTCATTCTTTCACAACAGAAACACACATAGACATCTTTTATCTCGAGCTACTTTGATGTGGGATAATGCCCCTTGTGGCACTCAATCGTTAGATACTCTAAGTCGGGCTGACGTGTTACCCTGTTAGTGCATCACCCAGTGGTCCCTTGTTCAGGAAGATGTAAGTCTTCTACTCTTTCTTTCTTGATTTGATTGCTACACATTGATGAGCACCTTGTTAGCATGGTAGACATTATTATGTGGTTGGTAAGCTACCCTCATGTTGGATTCATTTAAGAGGATGTAAGTCTGTTATGCCTTCTTCTTAAACTAACCATTGTGAACTGCCTTGGTCGAGTAAAAGATTAGGGTAAGTCCCCCGACAGCTCCTTTCCTCTTGACTACTTCAAGTCTAGTTCCAGTCTTTCTTTGTGACACCTTACTTAATAGTTGCCCTTAGGTTGGGTTTGATCTGTTACACCATCAATGGGTCACCCCAGCGATTGGTCCCTACTTAAAAGATGTAAGTGTACTGTGTTTTCTTACTAAGTACAACCGTTGCACACTGATATGCAGCCCTAGGTCATATAACACTTGTTGAGCCAATGAGAGACTATTCCGGCAAATAATTCTACTTTAGGGAGATGTAAGTCTTCACGCCTTCTTTCTAGATTGATTGTCACACACCGCACCTTAAGTTGGTTGGTGTTTGCTATGCTGATAGTGACCAAATCAGTGGATACACAACTCTTAGTAGATGTAAGACTCCTCTGCTTTCTCCTTAAGTTGGCCACCGAATACCTGTAGGAATTATTTTCTTCAAGGATCAGGATAACACCCCTAGTGGCACTTCCCCTGCAGGCACTTTACTTAGCTCACATTCTTTGCGACCCCATTTAGACACTACCCAGGTTACTTTTGGATTGGATAGTCTCCCGTTCTTAATAATCACCCCCTATGGTTGGAGATTTTGTTTAGTGGATGCGCAGATTCTCCCTTAGTCCAATAAATCTGAGATATGTCAAGGCTGACATAGCCCCTTCTCAGTGTGGTCCCTCGTACACCAACAGGGTCCACGATAATAAACAAACAAAATATATTTTCACTTGTGGATGTGGAATTAACACCCCGGTGGCACCTTTCCGAAAAAGGCATCCTATCTTTAGGGTAGTGTCAGGAAAACTCCATATTGGAATCACTTAACTACTCTTGAGTTGAGATAAGTCCTCTGTAGCACTCTCTCAATAGTCGCCCTTAGGTCGGGTTCATTCTATTTTTCCACCAACAGGTTACCCAGGCGGTCATTGTCACTTTGGAAGATGTAAGTCTACAATGCATTCTTTCCAGCACGACCGTTGCACACCGACGGGCAGCCCTAGGTCGGGTTTGATCTGTTGTATATCAATGGGTCACCCGGTTTGTCCGCTTAGAAGATGTAAGTCTATGCTTTATTCATGGTACAGCCGTTGCACACCAGAAGGCACTGCTTAGGTCAGATAGTCTTACCTTTCGGCCGGTAGACTAACCCTTTGGATAGGTAAATCTAAGATAGGCTGAGGCCGACATGACCCATTCTTACTGCGGTCTATTGCATACTGATGGGATCCATAAAATGAAATTAATCCTGAATACTCTTGAGCTAACATAAGTCTCCAGCAGCATTCACTTAGTAGTAGCCTTAAGTAGGGCCTGATTTATTGCACCATTAACGAGTCACCCCAATAGTTATTCCCCGCTTTGGAAGATATAAGTCTACTACACTTTCTTCTTTAGCACATCCATTGCACACCAAAAGGCAACCCTTAGGTTAGATAGTCCTACCCTGTGGTTGGTAGACTACCCTTTTAGACTTGTAAATTTTAGATAGGCCAAGGAGAACATAGCCTCTTCTCAGTGGATCCATCGTACACCAACAGGGTCCACAACATAACACACCAAATTAAATTAATTCAAATTAAATTAATATAAATTAAAGTAATCATCATGACTACTCTTGAGTTGAGGTAAGAACCTTAGTGGCACTCACTCAGTAATCGCCTTAGATCAAGTTTGATTTGTTGTGCCATTAACAATCACCCTGACGATAGATCCCTACTTTTGAAGATGTAAGTCGGCTACGCTTTCTTCCTAGTACTGCTATCGCACATCGAAAGGCAACCAATAGGTCAGATAGCTCTACCCTATGACAAGTGGACTACTCCTTTGGATTTGTAAATCTAAGATAGGCTAGGGCCTCCGTGGCTCCTTTTTAGTGAGTCCATTGCACACTGATAGGGTCCATAACAAACCAAATTTAAAACCAACCTTCCTAGTGGTTTAAAATTAAACATATCGAATAAACCAAACTTCACCCGAAGAGGCACAATCTCTCCTCTAGTGGAGCCTAAATCAAAATCTAAATATATCAAATTTAACCAGGCTTATGTCTCCAATGGATGTACCCTCAATTCAAAATCATTCTCCCCAGTGGAGCCATAAGAAATCCAATTAAACTCTTATCCCTAGTGGATAACCCAAACCTACTTACCTAGTGGAAGGTTCACATTCCCAATCCCTACTGGATTCAAATCCATATCCCTAGCGGAATTTCCCCCACATCAATTAAAATAAAAAAAAATTAAAATTAATTTGATCTTGATCCCCAGTGGGTTATAGATTCTTATCCTCTGTGGATACACACCAAAACTAATCATATTCACAATCAAACTCAAATCCACATCCCCAACAGATAGCTTGAACCTGCTTCCCTAGTGGAAAGTTCATATACTCAATCCTCAGCGAATTTCTCATTTTATGCCCTCGGCATAAACCTCTCACTTGTAATGCCCAATACATATGTGATCCATTAGCAGATCTTCCTTCGTGTCCTTAACATGAAATTCCAACCCAATCTTTTTTGCTCTCTTATGCCCTTGGCATTAGTTGAGTTGAATTGTACTAAGATCATGATTTTATCTACCTTTTGGACATAGTCATAGATCATTTTTGTTAGCACTTGCAATCCTTTGGATGTTGTTGATCATCTGAGTCAACTCCAGTACATGCGATCTTCCTTGTCAGTTAACCCTCACCTATTGGGGGTCCATTTGTTAACCTCTCTTTTAGAGTGAGTTCCCAACCTCTTCTTCTTAGACCTACAAGTCATCTATACACTAAGACTTCCTTAGTCATGAGGCACTTCTAGTAATTAGGAGAACACTTAACCTAAGCCTAAACACTTAGAAGGGTTAACCATAAGCATAGGCTATGCCTTAGGGATTAAGGAGACTCACCTACTAAAATAAACTAAACCTAAACCCTAAACTAAATAAAATAAAATAAAATAAAAATAAAACTAAACTTATGGTAAAAGAAAACCTAAAAATAAACCTAAAATAGAAACCTAAAGCCTAAACCTAAAAAAAATAAAATATAAACCTAAACCTAAACCTAAAAATAAAAAATAAAACTTAAACCTAAAAAAAAATGAAAATAAAACTAAACTAAAAAATAAACATAAACCTAAACCTAAACCAAAAGAATAACCTAAACTAAAATAAATAAACCTAAAATAAATAAACTAAATTAAATAAAAATAAAAAATAAACCTAAATAAAATAAAAATAAAACAAATAAAAAATAAATAAAAAAATAAACTAAATAAATAAACCTACTATTTACTTAATTTTAAAACCTTAAACGTGAAACCCTAAACACTAAACCCTAAATCCTAAACACTAAACCCTAAAACTTAAACCCTAAAACTAACCCTAAACCCTAAACCTACAATCATAAACCCAAAACCCAAAACCTAAAACCCTAAAAAACCCTAAACCCTAAACAATAAACTAACTCTAAACCCTAAATCCTAAATACTAAACCCTAATCCTAATCCCAAACCCTAAACCCTAAACCCTAAACCCTAAAACCCTAAACTCAAAACCCTAAACTAACCCTAAACCCTAAACTAAACCCTAAACCCTAAACCCTAAACCCTAAACCTTAAACGCTAAGCCCTAAACCCTAACACTAAACCCTTAACCCTAAACCCCAAGCCCAAAACCTAAACCTAAAGTAACTAAATAAAGTAAAAATTAAACCTAAACCCTAAAACCAAATAAACATAAACCCTAAGAATGGTCAAAACCTTGATGATAAGAACATCACCGTCAACCAAGCTCAGTCTAGATATGGCAGTGGAGGCGAAGGTGGAGGCACGGTGGTTATAGCAGTGGTGGGGATCAAGGTCCCGGGTAGATATGGAGGTGGTGGTCGAGGTGGTGGTGGAGGCGGAGGAGCAAGAGGTTACAGCCATGGTGGTGGCAAAAAGAGAGATCTGGGATATGATGATAGATCCCGCTATTGAAGAGGTTGGGGTGGTTCTGATGGGAACTGGAGAAATTAAAGAACGATCGATCTGATCTGCTGCTTATGGAATTGTGTCCTTACATTAGAGAAAGTTCTAGTTATCTAGTATTTTCTATTTGTTCTATGCTTTCTCATTTTTGATCTATGTCGTCACTTTTATCTTTGAAAACTTGGTCTACTACTTGATTGATGAAATCAAAAAGAAGAAATGTTGAATATGAATTTGTTCTCTATTAAAAAAAAATCTTAAACCCTAAACCCTAAACTAAAATTGAACCATAAACCTAAAACCTAAACCCTAAACCCTAAACCCTAAAAACCCTAAACCCTAAAACTTAAACCCTAAACCCTAAACCCTAAACCCTAAAATCTAAACACTAAACCCTAAATCCTAAATCATAAACCCTAAACCCCAAACCCTAAACCCTAAACCCTAAACCCTAAACCCTAAAAAGCTAAAAACTTAAACCTAAACTAAATAAAACCAAAAAAATAAAATAAATAAGAAAACCAAAACTCAATTAAAATAAAAAAATAAAATAAAAACTTAAACAAAAACATAAACTTAAATTTAAACCTAAACCTAAACCTAAAAAAAAAAAGAAAAATAAAAAATAAAAAATAAAATAAAATAGCCCTCTCACCCTAAACCCTTTAAAACTAACCCTAAACCCTAAACCCTAAGACCTAAACCCTAAACCAAAAACACTAAACCCTAAATCATAAAACCTACAACCCTAAACCCTAAACCCTAAACCCCAAACCCTAAACCCTAAACCCTAAACCCTAAACCCTAAAAGCTAAAAATCTAAACGTAACTAACTAAAACCTAAAATAAATAAATAAACCTAAACTACAATAAAATAAAAAATAAAAATAAATAAAAACCTAAACTAAAACCTAAACCTTAACCTAAGCTTTACAAAATATATAAATAAAAAATATAAAAAAACCCATAACCCTAAACCCTAAACCCTAAAACTAACCCTAAATGCTAAACCCAAAACCCTAAACCCTAAACCTTAAACCCTAAATCATAAAATCGACAACCCTAAACCCTAAACCTTAAAAACCTAAAAACCTAAACCAAAATTAAATAAAACTAAAATTAAAATAAATAAAAATCTTAAACCTAAATAAAATAAAATAATAAAGTAAAATAATAACCTAAACAAAAACCTAAATCAAAACCTAAACCTAAACCTAAACCTAAAAATAAAATAAATAAAAATTAAAAATTAAACTAAAATAAAAGAAATAAAAACAGACTAAACTAAAAAAATAAAAACCTAAATAATATAAAAGCTAAACCTAAAATAAAAATAAAATAAACCAAAAATGAAATAACATAAAAACTAAATAAAAATGTAAACCTAAAAAAAACCTAAAAATAAATAAAAAATAAAACTAAAACCCTAAACTACAAAAAAAACCTAAACAAAAAATTAAAATAAAATAAACCTAAACATAAACTAAAATAAAATAAACTAAAATAAATAAAACTTGAACCTAAACCTAAAATAAACTAAACTAAACATAAACCTAAACTAAATAAAATAAAATAAATTAAAAACAAACCTAAACCTAAACCTAAGAAATTACAATAAAAACCTAAACCTAAAATTAAAAATTAAAATAATGCCTAAACCTAAAAAATAAATAAAAATAAAACTAAACTATAAAATAAATTGAAATCAAAACTATACCTAAAAAATAAACTAAAATAAACATAAACTAAAATAAATAAACTAAAAATAAGTAAACTAAACTAAATAAAAATAAAAAAAACTTAAATTAAAATAGAGAATAAAATAAACTAAAAAAATAAACTAAATAAACTAAATAAACCTAAACCTAACAGCTTACTTAATTTAACAAAAAAAAAAATAAAAAAAATAAAAAAACCCCAGACACTTAACCCTAAACCTTAAGACTAACCCTGAACCCTAAACCATAAATCCCAAACCTCAAACCTAAAACCCTAAATCACAAACCCTAAACCCTAAACCCTAATCCCTAAAACCCTAAACCCTAAACCCTAAACCCTAAAAACTACAACCCTAAACTCTAAACCCTAAACCCTAAAACCTAAAATCCAAAATCTAAACTAAATTAAATCTAAAAAAATAAATAAATAAAAACCTTAACCTAAATAAAATAAAAAATTAAAATAAAATAAAACATAACTAAAACCTAAACCTAAAAAATAAAAAAAATAAAAAACAAAAATTAAAGTAAAATAAAATAAATAAAAACTTAAATTAAACTAAAAAAATAAAAAACCTAAATAAAAGAAAAACTAAACCTAAATAAAAATAAAATAAACCTAAACCTAAACTAAAATAAACTAAACTAAAATAAATAAAACATAAACCTAAACCTAAAATAAAGTAAACCAAAACCCTAAAATAAACTAAAAATAAACCTAAACCTAAGGTAAAAAAAACCTAAAAATAAACCTAAAATAGAAACCTAAAACCTAAACCTAGGAAAATAAAATAAAAACTTAAACCTTAATATAAAATAAAAATAAAACTAAATTAAAAAATAAACATAAACCTAAACCTAAACCTAAAAAATATACTAAAATAAAAAATTGATGCTAAAATAAATTAACCTAAAATAAATAAAATAAACTAAATAAAAATAAAAAAATAAATTAAAATAAATAAAAAATAAACTAAATAAACCTAAACCTAGCATTTTACTTAATTTACAAAAAAAAAAACCCTAAACCTAAACCTTAAACCCTCAACACTAAATCCTAAATCCTAAACACTAAACCCTAAAACCTAAACCCTAAAATTAACCCAAAACCCTAAACCTATAACCCTAAACCTACAACCCTAAACCCTAAACCCTAAAAAACCATAAACCCTAAACCCAAACCCAAAACCCAAAACTAAAACCCTAACTAAACCCAAAACCAAAAACCCTAACCCTAATCCTAAACCCTAAACCTTAAACCCTAAAACCATAAACCCTAAACCCTAAACTAACACAAAATCCTAAACCCTAAAAACTAAACCCTAAAGCCTAAACCTTAAACCATACACCCTAAACTAACCCTAAAACCTAAGCTAACCCTAAAAATGGTAAACCCTAAATCCTAAACCTTAAACCCTAAACCCTAAATCCTAACCCTAAACCCCAAAACCCTAAACCCTAAACCCTAAACCGTAAACCATAAACCCTAAACCTTAAAACCTAAAACCTAAACTTAAACTAAATAAAATCTAAAAATAAAATAAATAAATAAACCTAAACTAAAAGCTAAACCTAAACCTAAAAGAAAATAAAATAAACTAAAATAAAATAAATAAAAACCTTAACCTAAACTAAAATAAACATAAGAATAAAAAACCTAAATAAAAAAAAAACTAAACGTTAAATAAAAATAAAATAAACCTAAAATAAAATAAAATAAAAACTAAATAAAAAGCGAATCCTAAAAAAATAAACCTTAAAATAAAACCTAAAAGTAAATAAAAGATAAAACCTAAAGCCTAAATTAAAAAAAATGTAAACCTAAAATAAAAATAAAATAAATAAGATAAAATAAAACTAAACTTAACCTAAAATAAACTAAACCAAAATAAATAAAACCTAAACTTAAGCTAAATAAAAATAATAAACTAAAAATAAACCTAAACCTAAACTAAAAAATAAAACCTAAAAATAAACCTAAAATAAAAACCTAAAACCTAAACTTAAAAAAATAAAATAAAAATGTAAACCTAAACCTAAAAATAAAATAAAACCTAAACCTAAAAAATAAAATAAAAATAAAACTCAACTAAACCATAAACCTAAACCTAAACCTAAATCTAAAATATTAACTAAAATAAGAAAACCTACACTAAAATAAAGAAACCTAAAATAAATAAACTAAACTAAGTAAAAAATAAAAAAAATTAAAATAAACTAAAATAAAGAAAAAATAAACTAAAAAAACTAAGTTAACCAAAACCTACTTGTTTACTTAATTTTATAAAAAAACTATAAACCCTAAACCCCAAACCCTAAACCCTAAACCCCAAACCCTAAACCTAAACCCTAAAAACCTAAAAACCTAAACCAAAACTAAATAAAACCTAAAAAATAAAATAATTAAAAAACCTAAACCTAAACCTAAATAAAATAAAATAATAAAATAAAACAAAAACCTAAATCTAAACCTAAACCTAAACATAAACCAAAACCTAAAAATAAAATAATTAAAAATTTAAAATTAAACTAAATAAAATAAATAAAAACCCAAACTAAAAACTAAAACCCTAAACCATAAACCTAAAAAAATGAAAAAAACCTAAACCTAAACTAAATAAAACATAAAAATAATATAAATAAATAAAAACCTAAACCTAAATAAAAGAAAAAATTAAGATAAAATAAAACCTAAACTAAAACCTAAACCTAAACCTAAACTAAAAAAGAAAATAAAATAAAAAACAAAATCTAAAGTAAAATATAATAAATAAAATCCTAAACAAAACTAAAAAATAAAAAACCTAAATAAAATAAAAACTAAACCTAAAATAAAAATAAAATAAACCTAAAACTAAACTAAAATAAACTAAACTAAAATAAATAAAACACAAACCTAAACATAAAATAGACTAAACCTAAACCCTAAACTAAATAAATTAAAATAACTAAAAATAAACCTAAACCTAAGGTAGAAAAAAACCTAAAAATCCTAAAATAGAAACCTAAACCCTAAACCTAGGAAAATAATATAAAAACCTAAACCTAAACTTAAAAATAAAAGATAAAACCTAAACCTAAAAATAAAATAAAAATAAAACCAAACTAAAAAATAAACATAATCCTAATCCTAATCCTAGAAAATAAACTAAAATAAAAAACCTAAACTAAAATAAATTAACCTAAAATAAATAAATAAAATTAAAGAAAAATAAAAAATAAACCTAAATAAAATAAAAAAATAAAATAAACTAAAATAAATAAAAAATAAACTAAATAAACCTAAACCTACCATTTTATTTAATTTTTTTTAAAAAACCTAAACCCTAAACCCTAAAACCCTAAATCCTAAACACTAAACCCTAACTCTTAAACCTTAAAGTGACCCTAAACCCTAAACCTAAAACCCTAAACCTACCACCCTAAAACCTAAACCCTAAACCCTAAACCTAAAAACCAAAACCCTAAACCTTAAACCATAAAAAACCCTAAGCCCTAAACCTTAAACCTTAACCCTAATCATAAACCCTAAACCTTATACCTTAATACCTTAAACCCTAAACCCTAAATTAACCCAAAACCCTAAACTCTAAACCCTTAAAGCCCTAAACCTAAAAGCTTAAACCCTAAACCTTAAACTAACTCTGAAACCTAAGCTAACCCTAAAATCCTACACCCTAATGCCAAAACACTAAACCCTAAACCCTAAACCCTAACACTAAACCTTAAACCCCAAATCCCTAAACCCTAAATCCTAATCCCTAAACCCTAAACCATAAACCTTTAAAACCTAAAAACCTAAGCCTAAACTAAATAAAACTTAAAAATAAAATAAATAAATAAACTTAAACCTAAATAAAATAAAAACCTAAACTAAAACCTAAACCTAAAATTAAAAATAAAATAAAATAAATAAATAAAAATAAAGTAAAATAAAATAATAAAATCCTAAACATAAACTAAATTAAACCTAAGAATAAAAAACTTAAATAAAATAAAAACTAAATATAAAATAAAAATAAGATAAAGCAAAAAAAAACAAATTAAAAACGTAAACCTAAAAAATAAACCTTAAAATAAAACCTAAAAATAAATAAAAAATAAAACCTAAAGCCTAAAATAAAAAAAAATGTAAACCTAAAATAAATATAAAATAAACAAAATAAAATAAACCTAAACCTTAACTAAAATAAATAAAACATAAACCTAAATAAAATAAAATAAAATAAACTAAAAATACATTAAAACTAAGCTAAAAAACTTTAAAATAAACCTAAAATAAAAACATAAAACATAAACATAAAAAAAAATAAAAACATAAACTTAAACCTAAAAATAAAAAATAAAACCTAAACCTAAAAAATAAAATAAAAATAAAACTCGATTAAAACTTATACCTAAACCTAAACCTAAACCTAAACCTAAACCTAAAAAATAAATTAAAATAAAAAACCTAAACAGAGATAAATAAACCTAAAATAAATAAACTAAAATAAATAAATAAAATAAACATAAATAAAAATAAAAAATCAACTAAATAAACTAAAACCTACTGATTTAATTAATTTAAAAAAAACCATAAACCCTAAACCTACAACCCTAAACCATAAACCAGAAACCCTAAACCTTAAAAAATGCTAAATCCTAAACCCTAAAGGCATAA
Source organism: Cymbidium sinense (assembly GCA_021442155.1). NCBI lineage: Eukaryota > Viridiplantae > Streptophyta > Magnoliopsida > Asparagales > Orchidaceae > Cymbidium > Cymbidium sinense. The sequence continues at coordinate 32,764,780 of CM038216.1, read as the reverse complement.
ATCCTAAAACCCTAAATTTTAAATCGTAAACCATAAACGCTAAAACCAAAACCTAAACCTAAAGTAACTAAATAAATTAAACAATAAGCCTAAACCCTCAATCCTAATAAACCTAAATCTAAACCTAAACCCGAAGAATGGACAGAACCTTGACGATAGGAACATCACCATCAACTAGGCTCATTTTAGATCTAGCGGTGGAGGCATAGGAGGAGGCGATAGTTATTGTAGTGGTGGTTAGGGATCTGGAGGTGTTGGTGGATATGGAGGTAGTGGTTGGAGCAGTGGTGGTTATGGATGCAGGAGGAGCGATAGTGGTTGCAACTGTGGTTTTGGCTGAGGGAAAGATTGGGGATATGATGGTGGATCCTGCTACTTGAGAGGCCAGGGTGGTTCTGATGGGAACTGGAGAAACTTAAGAACGGCCGATCCAATATGATGGCCTTTTATTCTTTTTTGGTAATCTATAAAATTATTTGATGTTGTGTTTAGATTGCACATTAGAAACAACATGCTTTTCTTAGTTTCTTATATGCTTGATGCTTTAATGTGTTTCCTAAATGTGATTAGGCTCTAAGGATAAAATTAATTTTTCTACCCCAATTAATAACTCATAATTAAAATTTAAAATAACTCATAACCTCACCATAAAGCCTTTGTTTTAAATAAGATAATTAAAGGATTTAGCAACCCTATAGTTGAATGGTTAAATGTCTCACACCATGCATGCATATTCTTTCTTCCTTGAACATGAAGGATCTCCATCCTTATACGATAAGGGAATGCTTAACCTGTGAGGGGATCCCTTGTGGTGGAGAACACCTTCTTCTAGCTGATTTGGCCCATAACCTATTTTCATCATGCATATAAGCATCAAAATCCTGAAGCCTTTGTCAAAAGGAAGTGTCAAAATTAAAATAAAATTTGAAAATATTTTGCATTTGTAGATTAAGTCATTACTCATACCACTCATGCTCTAGTCTCTTAGGGAGTGAGTTTAAAGTCTCTAATCTCTTTCTAAATAATAACTACCCTAGCTATCTTGCAACTCATAAGACTTGCCTACATGAATTTAAAGCATAGGAGGAGTTAGCTGGCTACCACTCCAGACAATTGTAACCCAGCAGTCGGGTGGTTTAACCTCTCTTGTGGAGGTAAACCATATACCCATCTTCTCTTAGATGTAGGTCGTGCATTGGATTATGTGAAAGCTCCCTTGATTTAGTATTTGTGATAGATGTTTCCTTCGAGCTACTAATATAAATCATCACCTCTTATGCATTTCCACAATCTTGTGTTGTTGGATTATAATTCCTAGGTTTCTAATAAAAATTCAACTTTAATAAAATTAATCTCTTCAGCTTCAAATATATAAATCTCAACCATAAGATAGATTGGAATGCTGGCTAAGCTTCCTAGTATCATGTGCAATTCCTACTAATTTTCTTTGGTTTCGATAATAAGTCTTCTTCTTGAACAATCCCATTTGATTTTCCAATATAAATAATCTTTTGATAGTCCAACCTTAAAATCTTTGGAGACCTTAATTTCTACTTTAATCGAGAGTATTCTTAAGGAATTCTCATTCCTTATGATGTAATTAACTATGGAGGCTTGCCTCCATAGGGAACTCAATGAACTTGGATTAATATAAACCCTACTTTACTTTTCTAAGTAAAGTAGAAGAAAGATCTCAGGTACATTGGAAGACCCATCTTTCCTTAAGAGTCCTTATTAGGTGATTAGGTCCATTATAGGGTGATGATTTTTATCTTTCAAAATAGTGCATCATACCTTAATGTAGTACCCAATCACTTCAATAAAAATCTCCTAAGATCTGCATGGTGTCCCACTTCCAAAAATAAACACCACAACCCTAAACCCTAAACCCTAAACCCTAAACCCTAAAACCCTAAACCCTAGACCATAAAACTAAAACCCTAAACCCTAAACCATAAACCTAAAACACAAATGCTAAACCCTAATAATATTAAAAAAATTAAAGAGAAAAAACCCCACCGCCCGAGCCCTCTCCTTGTGTTCTGGCAATTTTCCTTTCCCCCTCTCATTTTTGGCATTCTAGATGCTGCTTGCTGACTATTTTGAATGATTCTCAATGGATTACTTCTAGAATAGATGACCGCTGACTGATTTCGTGTCTTTCTTGGAGTGACATCATGACTTGGCATCTTCTCTGATGATTCCTAGGGGAAAACTGAAAGATCTCATGGATCCTACTAGGGCATCAACTACCCTGGCTTTGGCTGCCTTGAAATCATTCAAAGACATTCTCCCTGGTAAGGATGGTTATTTAGATGAGTCCCATGAACTTATTTTGACTTCTTTTTGAGGCATGCCTATAGTTATCTGCTCTAATCTGATTGTAAAAAAGCTTGCTAAGCCATTTGAATTAACTTTGGTTGGAATGTCTACTCTTCGTATGCCTAATCTGGAAAACATTCAATCTTTCTTTCATAGTCTAAAACTTTTGCATGCTTTTATGATTGGTTTAATTAATCCCTGTCAAATTTTGATTTAGTTGATGAACGATTTGGATTACTCTTGTGTTTGCTCTCGTCATTCTTATTTTATTTCCAATTCCTAAATGAGGTTGTTGAAATGGACTCCACTATTTGATATTAAGGTAGAATCCCCAATTATTCTAGTTTGGATTTCTCTCCCCAATATGCGAATTCATTTTGTTAACCATGAATTTCTTTTTTCTATGGGTGCCTTATTTGGTCGGTCATTGCAAATTGATCAAGCAATAGCTACAAAACCTCATCCATCAATCGATAGAATCCTTGTTGAATTGGACATTACCAAAAGAACACCCCCAAAGAAATCTGGTTGGGATTTAAAAATTATAATTATATGAAAAGAATTGAATTTGAAAATTTCCTTGTCTTTTGTACTTATTGCAAAATCCACGGGCACGATAATTTTGAATGTTTCGTTCTTCATCCTCACCAAAAAAGAAAATCCCTGTTAAGGAAACATCTATTCCCAACCCTAGGCTGACCACTATTAAATATCACAAAACTACTTTGGAAAAAAAAGGATTCTTTAAATGTACCTAATAAGGCTAATTTACCTTTTATTTCTTCTAAACAATTGAAGGCTTCTAATGTGAACAATAATAGATTTTCTAAACTTTTGAATGAGGATTCTGTTTCCTCTGATTCAATCCTTGTATCCTTGCTGCCTTTGGCAGATGAAAATGTAGCTTTAATGGAGAACATAAATGAGGAATTTAATATTATGCATCATTCTAATTTAATGTAGAATATGGCTTTAATACCTCATGATAATCAGGTTTATAAACTTGATTGTATATTCCAAAATCATGATGATTTAACTTCTGAAAAATATTCACTTTTATCTAATAATTTGGTTAAAGATGAGGAAGGGTTCGGTGTTCCACTTGTCTTCTTAATAAATCAATTTCTTCTCCCTCCATTGCTATTCTCAAAGCTCATTGTTCTTTAATTAATTCTAGTGACTTGGGAGTAGGAGAATTCACTTCTCATCAAGAGATTTATCCTAAATCTATGACTAATGTTGCTAAATCCTTTTCGAATGATGATTCAAAGGGAAAAAAAATGGCTTCCAAATTTTCTATTCGAAAAGAACAAAATTGTTAAAATTTTCTCCCAAATTGCCAAGAAACACTAAAGCTGCTGTGGCCTCCCTCACTTCTCTCAATTAACTTTTTCTCCCCCTCTTTTCTTTTCTTTATGTTCAATTTTTTAGCTTGGAATGTTAGAGGGATTGGTACCCTCTCTATTCATAACCATGTTAGAAATATTTGTCATATCCATAAATAATTCTTTACATATTATTCTTGAGCCGCTTATTCATGCTAATAAAATTGACCATGTTGCTAGAATGATCAGTTTCAATAAAATTTTCTCTAATGTTAGTAATAAGATTTGGTGTTTTTGGAATAACATTGTAGACATTTCTATTCTTGATGATTTTTATCAAGTTGTCAATGCTCAAATCTCTTATGGTGATTATTGTGTTTTGGGCTCTTTGGTTTATGCATCTTGTAATAGATATGGTATAAATCTTCTTTGGGATAACTTGACTAATTTTACCACCTTTGTCAATAAACATTGGTTTGTTGGTGATTATTTCAACAATATTTTGTTCTCTTCTAAACAAATTGGTGGTTACTCTCCTAATATTCATTCCATGGAAGAATTTTCCAATATGATTCTTGATTGTAATTTGATTAATATTGGTTTTAAGGGTTCTAATTATACTTGGAAAAACTCTAGACTTTGGCAAAGGTTTGATCAGATTCTTTTTAATACTCATTGGATTACTCAATGACCTATTACTTCTATCAATCATTTAAGTAGAGCCTTGTCTGATCATGCTCCTCTTTTGGTTTCTATTAAAGATAATTCTAATAGATTAAAAAGTTTCTCTCCTTTTAGATTTCAGAACATGTGGATTCAACATATTGATTTTTTTAATGTTGTGGCTAACAATTGGAAAGCTCCTTCACATCCTTATAAATCTATTATGGGGATGAATAGACTTTGGTTTAAGCTTAAAATACTTAAACAAAATCTGGCTTGGTTTAACAACTATTGTTTTAAAAATCTTTTTATTAATATCAAAGATATGGAAAAAATGGTTTATGATCTTGAAGTCTATGTTATGTTTGATCCTTCTAAGATTAAGGACTTGACTCAGGTGGCAGATAAGCTTGTTAATTTTTAAAGTATGGAAGAGATTTATTGGCACCAAAAGGTTGCCTGTAAACACATTGTAGATGGTGACAAGAATACTAACTATTTCCATGCTTTAGTTAATAAAAAGAGAGCCTTAAATAATATTCAAAAAATTAAAGATGATAATGGAGAATGGATTATGGAGAATAATGATATTAAGGATTTTATCATTAATTACTTTAGAAATATGCTTAATAAGAGTTGCTTTTATAAAGGTATTTCTAAATCACGCTTAATTCCTTCTATTATTACCAATGATGACAATAATTTTCTTACTATTGTGCCTAATGAAGATAAAATTTTTAAAGTTCTTAATAGGATGAACACATATTATGTTGCTGGTCCAGAGGGTTTTACTATGCAATTTTTCCAAAAATGTTGGTTTATTATTGAAAATGAGCTGATAGAGGCTGTGGTTGATTTTTTTAATGGTAATCCTTATCCTAGATATTTTTCTAGCACTTCTATTATTCTCATACCTAAGAAAGATAACCTAGACTATTGGAGTGATTTTAGACCTATTAGTCTTTGCACCTTCTTCAATAAGCTGATTTCCAAAATTCTTGCCAACACGGTTAATCCTTCATAAGATTATCTCTCTTAACCAAACTAGTTTTGTTAGAGATAGATCTATTTTTTAGAACATTTTACTTGCCCAAGAATTAATTCATGATTTACATGCTAAGACTAGAGGTGGAAACATTGTTTTTGAATTAGATATTACCAAAGCTTTTGATACTATCTCTTGGGATTTTCTTTTCCATATTTTGAATATATTTGGCTTTTCTGCTAAATTTATTTATTTTTATTAAAAATTGTATTAATAATTCCTATTTCTCTATTTTGCTTAATGGGGAAGCTTTGGGCTTCTTTCCTTCTTCCCATGGCTTAAGACAAAGGGATCTTTATCTCCTTCTTTATTTATTATTGATGTTGAGTTCTTATCTAGGAGCATCAATGAGTTATTCTTAATCAATCCTAGTATGTACTACAGAGCTCTTGGTGGTCTTCCTATTTCCCACTTAAGCTTTGTAGATGATTTTATTATTTTTTTGCAATGCTTCTATTCATCATATCAAGAACCACAAGATTTTTTTAAATAATTTTGGTAGATAAAGTGGTCTTTCTATCAATGATAACAAAAGATATTTTATTACTTCTTCAGGTATCTCCAATAATAAAATCAATCAAATTCTACATATCACTAATTTTAAACATCAACACTTACCTCATAAGTACTTGGGTGCTTCTCTTTTTAAATGTTCAAAATGATCCCACCTTTCTAATGAGTTAATTAAAAAAATTTTAAATAAAATTTATATTTGGGAATTCCATTTAATTTCCTTTGGTGGTAGGCTCACTATTTTTAAAAACACTCTTAATTTAATGCCTCTTTATTTGATTCAAACTATTATTCCCACTAAATCTACTCTTATTAGAATTGATCTCTTGCTTAATAAATTTTTTTGGCGGTCCAATAATTCTATTAAAAGAATACATTGGACTTCCTGGCATAAATGTTGTGGCCCTTTGGGTGAAGGTGGTCTTGGTTGCAAACCTATTCGTGAAGCTATCACTACCTTCTCTCATAAGTTTTGGTAAAATTTTAGAAATAATGATAGCCTTCGGGCTGATGGAAAAATATTTCCAAGGTAAACACCCTCTTACTTGTGCTTATAAAGTTGGTGACTCTCCAATTTGGAAAAGGCTTTGCTCCATTAAATGGGTTGTTGAATCCTTAATATCTTGGGGTATTCATTCAAGTTCTTCTTTCTTTTGGAAAGATAATTGGATTGACAATGTCTCTATTGACTCCCTTTTATCTACACACTCTACTACTGCTATCAAAGGTAACTTTTTTGGCTTAATAACAATTGGAATGAAAATAAACTTTAGAACTACATTCCTTTTTTTATTTTTGACAAGTTTTGCAACATCGCTATATTTTCTACTAAATTGGGTCAAATTATTTTCAAGCTCTCTTACAATGGCGATTTCATTCTTAAAGAGGTTTGTAATTTTATTAGAAATAAACAAAACACCTCTAATTTTTTCATTAAACTTTGGAACAATATCATTCCCATTTCTTATTCTGGTTTAGCTAGGAGGATTTTGAATAACTTCATTACTGTTGATTCCTTTCTTTGGCTTAAAGGGTTTTCTTTACCTTCTAAGTGCTATTGTTGCTTTTATATTGAAAATGTTAATCATGTTTTTGTCAATGGTGCTATTGCTTTCAAACTTTGGATATGGTATGATGATTTATTTAACACTAACTAATTTCATGGCTCTGTTTCATTATATCAACTTCTTGAAGTTTATTTCCATAAAACTGTGAAAGGTCATCTCAAAGTTTTAATTTCTATTACCCTTATTTGGTTCATTTGGATGGATAGAAATGATGCTAAATATCATGGTATCCCTATGAACAATAAAAAGATCCTTGCTAGAACTAAAGAAAAAATCCATGTTTTGTTTAATGCAAATTTAATTAGTAATCTTCACTTTAGAGGTTATAAATTTGTAGCTAAAAAATTGGGTATCACTTTGCATGGTGATCCTTCCTACAAGAGTATTAGGATTACACATTAGATTAAGCATAAAAATTTTTTATTAAGATCAATACTGGTGGTTCTGTTTTCCCAAACAAATATGGTTGTGGTGGAATTCTTAGGGATCCTAAAGGTACTGTCATTTGTGTTTTTGTCTACCCCCTCAATGCTTGTTCTGTTATTTATGATGAGCTCATGGTTGTTAACAAAGCTATTAATATTTGCTTAAGTAAAGACCTCTTTAATATTTGGATTGAAGTTGATGCTATTCTATTACTTGATATGCTCAATGATAATAAAATGGGGAATGCTAACTTATTTTATCTTCTTAATTACGCTAAAAAGCTTCTTTCACAAGTTTGCTACAAAATGTTTCACATTCTTCATGAAGGTAATGCTTGTGCTGATTTCCTGGCTAATTTGGGAGGAAAATTAAATGAGCACACTTTATTTAATAACCATAGCTTAACTAAGCATCTGCAGGGTCTGGTCAATCTGGATAACACTGGATTGCCTTACCTCAGATTTTAACCTTCTATTATTTTATTAATCTTTTTGCTTTGCTGGTTTTATTTAGACTATTTTTTGGTTGTTTATTTTATGCTTCCCTCACCAGGAAGGGGTTTTTGTTGAGTTTATTTCCATACTTAAACCCCCTTCCTCTTAACCCCATTCAATACTTGACTGACCCATTTTTGGGTCGTAGTGGTTTTTAATTGGTTTCCCTATCCTCTGAGACAGGTGGTTTTCTTTCTATGGCTTATGCCATGCTTCTTTTTTTACACAGCTAGTGATTTTTTGAGGATCTCCTGTTGAGTTATGGTTGTGCCAATTTTTGGCTGTCCCCTTTTATTAATGGATGTTGGGTTTGCCTCTTGTTTTAGCTAGTTATGGCCTTATTCGAATTGGATTTTCAACTCTATGGTTGGTTCTACTGGTTGCTGCTATTTGCTTCTTCCATCTTCCTGGCTATTTTTGGGTGGTTATTTTTTCATGGCTGTCATTGGCCTTTTTTAGCTTGGCTTAGTTTTGGGTTTTTTGGTGGTTGATATTCTCCTTTCCTAGTTTGGCTTGGTGGCTTCTGCTAGTTGGATTTTCCCTCTGCCTTGTGGATTGGAGGTAGCAGTTTTGTTGTTGTTTTCTTTCGGTTTTCTCTTTCATGGTGATTGTCTACGCTTTGGGATTTGGAAGGGGTTTTGTTTGCCTTTGGCCTTGTTCCTTTCCTTACAGTTTTGCTTTTTGTGGTTGGGTGGTCCTGCTTGGCCTTTGTCTGGTAGGGTGAATACAATTTTTATTTCTTAATTATTTTGGAGATCTCTAGGTGGGTTGTGGTTTTGTCTACTATTGTTCGTTCCCCTTTTTTGGGCTCTATATTGGCTTTGTCTGCTTGTTAGTTTTGTTGGCTGACTGGGCTGGTTTGTTATTTTGGATGGCTTGGTTGGTTAGGTGGGTGGATGTGTAGCCTATGTTTGATGGTTGGTTTATGTACTTTTGGTTGGGTTTCTGGTCTGCTCATGGGTTGGTTATCCTATCTTGGGTTCATATGCTTTTTCTCTATTTTTGTTCCCGATTTGGGTGTCAATTTTTCAACTTCTCATCCTATTGGCTGCTGCCCTGGGTTATTTTATTGGCTATTTTGTTGGTGGAGGATATGAGCTCATGTGGTTTTTTGGTCATATTTTAGGACTTATTTTTCAAAGTTGGTTTCTTAAGGGGTTCTTTGTGGCTACTACCTTTCCTTAGATTCTTGTGTCATGGCTTGGTGTTTTGGGATTTATGTTGGCTATTGGTATTGACACCCTATGTTTTATTTGCCTCTCCTTGTTTCCTAATAATTGCCTCTTGGTTTGTGGTGGTGGATTTGCTGTTCTTTTGGCAACCCTGGTGGAGGTTTTGATGGTAATTTCTAGATGCCTTCTTGGCCACTCTATACTATGGCATTGCTCTCTCTGATGCTGCTTATCTCCTACTATTTTTTCTATTTGGGTGGAGGTTTTGCCCTTGTATTTGGATTGCTAGTGCTTTGGAGATAGTTGTGGGTTGTTGTTGTGCCTTTGGGACTATTTTGCTCGATTGTGTTGCTCCCCCTATTTATGTTGACTGCCCCTCTTTTGTGTTTCCCTTCTTATTGGTGGTGGCTTTGGTGGAGTTACTTCTTGGTTTATTTTAGCTCAGCCACTGATCCTGCTATAACTTCCGGGATGTTGGCTTTAAGTGATTTATTTATTGTGGGTTTTGGTTGGTGGGTTGGCTATTGGCTAGCTACTAGCTAGTTATTTTTATCTGTTTGTTTGGTGTAGAAATTGGATCACTATGGACTGTTTTGTCTTGGATGGTTGCTTATATTAGGTATGCTATCTATGATGGCCTTGATGTTTCCTCATATCTTCTCTCTAGTTGGTAGCATGCATATGATTGTAACTCTTCTCATAAAGTTTTGATGTTCATATGTATTGTTTCCCCTTGAGATGATCTTAACTGAGCCCGGGCCTTCTCTTTTTCAGCTCTTTCTAAATTGTTTACTTTATCTTTTTCCCTTGAGCTATGACCATTGCCTTTGTAGTGTTTTGCAGATTTCTTGTGCTGGTTGGAACTTCATAGATGGAATGATCTTTACTACCAACTCAAGTCTTGATGTGGATCTTGCTTATCTTGACTTCTCAAAGGGATCATGAGCTGCTGCTGACTAGTCTTTTAACTGCTTTCTTGAGTTATATTAGTCTTATTTTATGTCTTTTCTCTTTTGCTTTTAAGGTGTTGTATTTGCTCTTTAATTTCTTTTCCATTGTACTTATATGGGGGTTTAGCCCTTTAGGTTTCTTGTAGCTCATATGAGAACTTTGAGCTTTACCCCTTTTAAGGACATTATATCCCTTATTTTTATGGTAATAAAATTCTAACTTTCTCTTAAAAAAACCATAAACATTAAATGACAAACCCTAAACCCTAAACCCTAAACCTTAAAAAGCTAAAACCTAAACCTAAACTAAATAAAACCTAAAAATAAATAAAAAATATAAAATAAAAATAAATCTAAACCTAAACTAAAAAACAAACTAAACCTAAAATAAAAATAAAATAAAAAAATAAAATAAACCTAAAACTAAATTAAGATAAACTATACTAAAATAAATAAAACATAAACTTAAACCTAAACCTAAACCTAAACTAAATAAAATGAAATAAACTAAAAATAAACCTAAGCCTAAACTAAAAAATAATACCTAAAAATGAACCAAAAATAACAACATAAAACCTAAACATAAAAAAATAAAATAAAAACCTAAACCTAAACCTAAAATTAAAAAATAAAATGTAAACCTAAAAATTAAAATAAAAATTAAACTCAACTAAAAAAAACCTAAACCTAAATAATAAACTAAAATAAAAATACTTAAACTAAAATAAATTAACATAAAATAAAAAAAGAAACTAAATAAAAATAAAAAATAAACCTAAATAAAAATAAAAAATAGAATAAACTCAAATAAATTAAAAATAAACTAAATAAACCTAAACTTACCGGTTTACTTAATTTAAAAAATATCTATCTAAACCCTAAATCATAAATCCTAAACCTAAATCCTAAACTCTAAATCGTAAATCCTAAATCCTAAAAACTAAATCCTAAATCCTAAATTCTAAACCCTAAACCCTAAACCCTAAACCCTAAAACTAACCCTAAACCCTAAACCCTAAACCTATAACCCTAAACCCTAAATCCTAAAATCCCAAACCCTAAACCCTAAACCATAAACCCTAAACCCTGAACCCTAAACTCTAAAACCCTAAACCCTAAACCCTAAAACTCTAAACACTAAATCCTAAACCCTAAAACCTATAACCATAAACCCTAAACCCTAAAACATACTACCCTAAACCATAAACCCTAAAGCCTAAAGCCTAAAACCTAAACCATAAATCCTAAACCATAAACTAACCCTAAACCCTAAGCCCTATGAATGGCTAGAACCTTGACGGTGGAAACAAAACTATCAACTAGGCTCAGTGTAGATCTGGCGGTGGAGGCGAAGGTGGCGACGGTGATTATCAAAGTGGTGGTGGGGGATCTAGAGGTGCTAGTGGATATGGAGGTGGTGGTCACATCAGAGGTGGTTGTCGAGGTGGGAGGAGTGATGGAGTTTACATCCGTCATGGTGGAAAAGGAAGAGATCGGGGATATGATGGTGAATACCACTACTCGAGAGGCGAGGGTGGTTCTGAAGGAAACTCGGGAAATTGAAGAACGGCCGATCCGATCTACTGCTTATGGAACTGTGTCTTTATAGTAGAGACAATTCTACTTATCTAAGTTTTTTAATTTACTCTATGGGTGCTTATTTTTTCTCTGTCATCGCTTATGTCTTAGAAAACTTGGTGTGTTACTTGGTTGATGAAATTGAAAAGAAGAAATGTTGAATATGAATTTGTTCACTAAAAAAAAACCTCAAACCCTAAACCCAAAACCCTAAATCCTAAACCATAAACCCTAAACTAAAAATAAACCTTAAACCTAAAACCAAAACCCTAAATCCTAAACCCTAAACCCTAAAAACCCTAAACTATAAACCCTACCCTAAACCCTAAACCCTAAACCCTAAAACCCTAAACCCTAAAACCTAAACCATAAAACCCTGAACCCTAAACCCTAAAACATACAAACCTAAACCCTAAATCCTAAACCCTAAACACCAAACCCTAAACCCTAAACCCTAAACCCTAAACCCTAAACCATAAAATAATCCTAAACCCTAAACTAACCCAAAACTAACCCTTAACCCTAGCCCTAAACCCTAACCCTAAACCCTAAACCATAAACCTTGAATAAACATGTCATTAAGAGTAGATCTAAAGAACGACCTAATCCTAACATAGTTATGGTGGATAAAGAAAATGTCATCAAGAGACTTTCCCTTGACTATTATATATTTGAATACCCTAAACCCTAACCCTAAATCATATTATAGTACCATATATTAAAGTATAATGTAGCATCATATATTTGAGCATGTAGTGATATATTTTTGGATGTTATAAGATGTTTTGAAATGTTTTAGTATATTATGTTCTTATGTCTTATAGTCTATATTAAGGGACTAAGGAAGAATCTGCACATCCACAAGATAGATTCTCCAACCACAGAGGTGGTTACTCGGACAGGAGAACTGTCCAATCCAATTGTAACCCGAGTAGTGTCTAAATTGGGTCGCAAAGGATGTGATCCAAATATAATGCCCACAGAGGAGGTGTTGCTAGGGGAATTATCCTAAGCCCTAGAAAAGAAAGCCTATAAGTGTACAGTGGCCAACTCAAGGAGAAAGCATAACAAACTTACATCTGCCATGAGTAGTGTATCCTAAGGTGCGACAACCAACCAACCTAAGGTGTATCCGTCAACATGAGTGGTGTATCCGTCAACATAGTGAGAACCAACCAACCTAAGGTGCCCATCGGTGAGCAATAATCAATATGGAAAGAAAGCGTGTAGGCTTACTACTTTCCAAGTAGAACTAATCATTGGGATAGTATGTCATCGGTGAGGCAGATGCTATCTGACCTGGAGCGACTACTAAGCGGAGAGCCTCGAGGAAGGATTGGACCCAAACTTGAAGCAGTAAGGAAGAAAGGAGTCATTAGGGGACTTATCCTAAACCTCAAATATAATCGACCTAGTCAGTGCATGAAGGCTAATCCATGAAGAAAGCATCGCAGACTCACATACTCTTAAACTAAGCCAACATGAGGTAGCTTACTGGCCATGTTGTAAGGCCTACCAAACTAACAATTCACTAATCAGTGTGTAATGGCAAGTAAGGAAGGAAAGCATAAGATACTTACATCCTCCAAATCAAGAAGACCATTGGGGTGACACACTAGCAGGGTAGCACGTCCGCCCGACCTAGAGCATCTACTGAGTGAGTGCTGCTGGGGGCTACATCTCAACTCAGAGTAGCCTGACACAAAAGATATGTGTGTGTTTTATATATTTGTGTGTAGTTTGTGTTTGTGATATGCTGATGAAGGATATGATGCTTCTCAAGTTTCTTACACCTACCTTAAACACATCGTGGTGGATTCATAAATAAGAATACTTTCAACATGGAAGAGATTGAATTCAAAATAGAATTTTAATTGATGATAATTATTTTCAAACATAATACATAATATTTCTTAAAGTAGAGACTATTGATTAGAAGCATTGGGCACTCTCTCTTATGATTAATAAGCTGATAAGATCCTCCTTGGTAGGCCTTCTCTATGGAAAAAAGGTCTTCCCAAGTGGGTTCAAACTTACCTCCCATCTTACGATGGAAAATAATTGGTCTCTTTTGGTACTAAAATAAGCACTCCTACTTGAAAAGCTCTAAAATAGACCAAGTTTTTATGAGCTTCAATCATTTGAGCTTTGTACAACTCGAGGTTTTGGCATGCCCACTGGCGTCTCTCTTCCAAACCTTCTTGCTCTTCTAACTGTAACTTGGCATTCTGCTCTATTGTGATCTTTCTACTCACAGCTATCCTTAGTGATGGGAGGTGGACTTTTAATGGTAGAACAGCTTCAGACCCATACACTAAGGAGAAAGGAGTAGACTAAGTTAGAGTTCTATATATGGTGTGGTAAGCCCACAAGGCTTCAACTAACTGCTCATGCCACTATGGCTTATTGTTGTCAAGTGACTTCTTTAGTATTTAGATGAGAGTTTTGTTGAAGGCTTATGCTAAGCCATTTTCCCTTGGGTAGTTGATGGTAGAATATCTCCAATCTATGTTATTTCTCTAGAGAAAATTATTGATCTCAGTGTTCTTGAATGCAATACCATTATGAGATATAATTAGTCGAGGCAGTTTAAACCTATGTATGATATAATTCCTAAAAAAAATGGAGCACATATTGAGTTGTGACCTCTCTAAGTGGAATCACTTTCGCCCATTTGGAAAGTAGTCAGCCGCAGCTAAGATGAATCAATTTCCCTTGGAAGGAGGACCAATCATACCTACTCTGTCAGTTCCCCAACACTCGAATGGCCATGAGGCCAATGTAAGATGTAGATTGTTGGGTGGTTGGTGTAGGACCACACTGTGTATTTGACATTGGTGGCATTGCCTAGCCATATCCATGAAATCTTTGATCATCAACATCTAGTAGTATCCTAGTGTCTTGATCATGACTTTCATCTTCAGACCAAATTGGTTGGCTCCACATAATCTTGATTGTACCTCAGTCATGATCTTACAGGCTTCGTGCTTGTCTAAACAATGTAACCACATATGATTGAAAGACTGTTGGTACAAGACACCATCCATGAGAGTGTAGAAAGTGCTCTCTACTTCATCTGATGGGCTTGGGACTTCTCTTGAGGTAGTTTGTCTCTATTTAAGTAATCCATGAATGGTTTCCTCTAATCTAACTCATCATCATTCTTAGCAATGGCAATCTCTCCGTCAAGTGAGTACTTTTTGATGAGTTCAATATCAATAAGGGATAAGACTTGTCTATTTTGGACCTTTATTAATATGGACTCATCCTCCATACATGCCAACTCCTTGGCATGCTTGGCTAAAGCATACGCTACAGCGTTCTCTCCTCGAGGAATCTTATAAATGGTAACCTTTAGGATTTGGGCCAATAACACCATGGTGTACCTGTGGTAGTGATGGAGCTTTGACTTTATAACCTTATAGGACCCAACGATTTGGTTGATAACTAGATGAGAATCCCCAAAGATGTTGATGTTTTGGATGCTTAGAGTAACAGTTAACTCCAGGCTAGCAATCAAAGCTTTGTATTTGGCTTTGTTTCTGGTGAAAGGATTAGACAAATTATATGAAAATCTCATCACATCATGGTCCAGAGTTAAGAGAACTATTCTTACCTCTACCTTTCCTGAAATAGTAGATTATGGTTCCTCTCCTCTTCAAGAGGAAGCCACACCATCAAAGTACATCTCCTAGTGGTGAATTATAATATCCACTAAGTTCATGATTTATTCATCAGGGCGATCATGATTAAGAGGATAGTCAGTAGGAAGTGGGTGTGCTACTAAGAAATCTACTAGCGCTTGTCCTTTCACCGCACAGAGGGGTATCAAGGTAATGTCAAACTGCGAGAGAATCATGGACTGTCATGCCAACTATCCGGATAGCATTGGTCATGCCATGAGATACTGTAGTGTATTGATATTAGAGATCATGGTCACCTTATGAGAAACCATGTAGTGTTATAGCTTTTGGGATGCTAAGATTAAAGCTAGGAAATGCTTCTCAACGGGTAGATAATTAGGCTCAACTAGAATTAGATGAAGGCTAATGTAGTAGAGTGCATTTTTTTTCCCTTCGTCATTGGCTTGCGCCAACAAAGTGCCAAGGGAATAGTCTAACATAGTAGTGTAAAGTATGAGTGGCTTGCCCAAGATATGGGATGATAGAATTGGTGGCATCATCAGGTAATGATTGATGTCATTAAAGGCATGCTCACACTTGTCATCCCACTTGAACTTGGCATTCTTTTTGACAAGTGCTAAGAATGGTTGAAATCTTCTCAATATGTTGGATATATAGTGTCTTAAATATGCCAACCACCCTTGGAATGATCTGAGTTGAGTTAAACTTTTAGGAGGTGGCATTTCTAATATTTCCTTGATCTTCTGAATTGATTTTGGTTCCCTGGTGTCGGACAACAAACCAAAGGATTTTCCTTGAAGCTACTCTGAATTCACACTTTCGTAGATTCATTTTGAGGTTAAATTATCTTAAATGTTTGAAAACTACTCTCAAGTCAAAGAGATGGTCTTCTTTTTCTCTACTTTGACTGAGAGATCATCAACATAGCACTCAACTTGATGATGAATGAATTCAATAAATTTTTGAGTCATAGCTCATCAGATATAGTACCAAAGATTTTAAGAGAGGCATGACCTTATAGAAATAGATTTTGATCGGATTCTAAAAGTGATTTCTTTCATCTTTAGGGGCCATCTTTATTTGGTTATATCCAGCTTTAGCCATCCATGAAAAGAGAAGACTCCATATGAGAAATATCAAATCATCTCGATTGGTAGTGAAATTCATCTTTTGGACATGCTCATTTAAATCCCAAAATTGATGCATATGTGAATATTTTTTTCTTAACTGGGATGATGCTGGCTAACTAGGTAGAGTATTTTTCTTCCTAGATGAATCCAACATAGATTAGTTTCTTGACTTTAGAAATGGCCTGTTGTTGTATCTAGTCGCATGCATCTAGAAGCTTGCTTGATGTTTAGTAGCTCTATTGCTAGTGCTCACGTGGTCCAATCCGTGCATCACTTCATAACTCCATGCAAAGCCCCTTAAACTACCAATAACATCACTAAGTCATTGGTTTTAATTTCACCAATAAATAATTGATGTATGTAGAGCGGATCTTATTTAGTTCTTAAGTTGATTTTCTTGAGATCGTCGATGGATGACTTGATCTCTTCTTTAAACTCTGGTGATGCATCTTTGACTTCAAATTCATCTGGATCATCTGAAGTTTTTAAGCATAGCTCTTCATATGAGTTAATGTGCTTTGAAAAGAACCTATCAGATTCCAAATGATTGGTGTTGACTATGCAGTAATCATCATAATGGATTAGATCTATTGTATCAAATCCTAGTCCACATCTTCATTGAGAGCTTTTGCATTTGTTCTTCCATATTCTTTTGGAGTAATTTGACTTTTGCTTTGACTAAGTATGTGGGATTAACCCTTTCTTTGCAAAATTATGAACACAAGGCAAGTAACAATCAAAAGTTAATTCTATTAAATCATTATATGAATCATTCTCAAGTTCAACAACAACTTCTTGACTTGAGGATGATGCTCCCAAAAAGAACCTCTGAGTCTTCACACCTGTGGATGACTTAGGTGCTTCCTTAACTTCTAAACCCTTAGATTTTTGAGTGCAAAGTAGGTTAGAGCTAATGTCCCTAACTGATGCCCAACTATTTCACATATAAAATTGGATACACTTATGCTTTGCTTTGGAGCTCGGTCTTCATCGCTATATGGCTCAAGTGTCACAACAAAAGGAATCTACCACTGAAGAGTTATACTAAAGCAACCATATAAGAATCATCCTAAAAGTAAAGTTCTAGTCTATATGGATAGCAATTATACTCTTGGTACCTGGGTCATATCTTCTATTGGGTGGCCAATAGGGAGGTTTTCCACCCCTGAGACTGCCTGGTGGAGGTCAGGTCATCCTACCCATATGCTTGAATGGAGTAATGAACTATGGGTGGAATCAAATGTCAAGCTCCACTTCCTCCTCCAAGACTATTTTTGCACCCTTTTATTTATTGTTTTCATTTTCTCTTTTCTTTTCTTTTTCTTGTTTTCTTTCTTTTTCTTTTTTCCTTTTTCTCTTTTATTTTTAAACTTTGGCCAAGTTTGCGAGAATAGACTTGTTGATTTTGAGGGAGGTAGTAAGACACATCCTCATATATGCCAACCTCGTGAACTTTAAATGGCTTGAGATCTCTTTGGACACAGTAGACGATCCCACCTCTCATGAACTTCATACATTGATGTAGAGAGGATGAAATTATGTTGTTCTCATGTATCCATGGTCTCCCAAGTAAAGCATTAAAACATGTATCTAAGTCTATAATGTGAAACTTGGCTTCGGTCTTCTAATCATCTATCTCCAAGGGCAGCACTATGGAGCCTAAGTCTTGAAGACCTCATTGTTGGAGTGCAGATTAAATCCTCCTATTTTAGACTTTGGAGTCTTCTAGGTACAAAGACTTCCTTAGTTATAAGATTCTTTTAACAATTAGGTAACCACTTAATCTAAGCCAAAAGATTTAGAAGGGTAAACCATAGGATTACGTTATGCTTTAGAGATTAGGATAATCCACCTACCCTACAACCCAAATCCAATCCATGTTCACCTTCTCAAACCAAACCTAAAGTTCAATTCAATCATCAAATTCAAATCCAAATCCAAACCCAAATTCTAAAACCAAATGATTGAATCCCATGATCAATTCCAAACTTGAAAGCCTTCCTAAGCCATATGACTTATCCCATGGACTTAGCCAAATCTTAATACAAATCAATCAAAAATTAATTGATTTTCTTATTATCAATTTATATCTTCAATCATCTTCCTAAATATAAATCAAATCTACATTCAAATGATCAAAACAAAATTAAACTAAATCAAATTAAATCAAAACCCTTCCAAAGCCATATGACCTATCCCATGGACTTAGCCAAATCTTAATCCAAATAAAGTTAGACTCAATTGATTTTCTTATAAATCAATCATATTGTCAATCATCTTCATAAATTTAAATGAAATATACATTTAAATCATCAAAACTAAATCAAACCAAATCAAAATCCAAACATAAGCCATGAACCAACTCCATAGACTTAGCCAAATTCATTCCAAAACCCAAATTCAATTGATTTTCTCATGAATCAATCATACCTTCAATCATATTCACAAGTATAAATGAAATCTACAATCATCAAGACAAACCAAAATCAACCCAACTTAACCCTTTTGACTTGAAATGTTCAAATGAACCAAAACCCATTTGACCCCAAGCCAATTGCAATTGAATTTTTATATCAATCCCAAATCTATATATAAACTCAACTAAATCAAAATCAACCCAAAATCAAGCCAACTAAACCCAATTGGTCCACTTGACCCAAAGTGGCCAATTTGACCTATTTGAGCCAAGTTCTAATCCTACCCAAATTTGATTGAACCAAGCCCATCAAAACCTCCCATCATGATTGTTGTTCACCTAAGTTGATCAATTGTCACAAATTAGGTCAAACCAAGTCAACTTGGTCATTTGACCTAGTCAACCCCTTAAGCTATATGAACCCAAACTAGCCAAATTGCATCCTATGCCAAATCCCTTGAAACCAATAATTCATACCAAATCAAAATCAATATTTGAATATGCCTTGACCTTCAGTTGAGTCAAACCAAATCCAATTGGCCTTCTTGCCCCAAGATTACCCAAATTGACCTAAAAGACTAAATTAGGTCAAATCAAAATATAAACCAAATTGATTGCAACCAATGGCACAAGTTCATTCCAAATTGATTATTAAACTTGACCAAAGCCATGATTTGAACCCAAATGACCTACTTAGCCCAAATTGACCTAAAGGGTCAAGTTGGCTAAATCAAAACCAAATCTAAATTAATTGAAACCAAAGCCTAAAATCATCTTCAATTGGTCTCACTAAACCCAAACCAAACCAATTGGGCCAATTTGGTCAAATTGGTCATCTTAATCCATTTGACCCAAATGAATTCAAATGATCCAAAATTAAATCTAAGCCAAACTAAACCAAACCAATTGAACTGAAACATCTCAAATGATCATATGAACTTGACTCAACCTAACCCAATTTGACCTATATGAGTTGAATTGATCCAAACTTAACCAAATCAACTCAAATTGACTTGAAAGTTAAGTAAACCCACTTTTGGATCATTTTAAATCTGCTCAAATCAAATCTAATGCCAAATGATCATTCTACCCTTGGGTCAAGGGCATCAGATTAGATAAATCACCCATGTAAGTGTTCATTTCCATTCCTTGGCCATTTAGCACTCTCCCAATGGTCCACCTAGGCACCTAGGATGCCACCCAACCTAACCCAAGGTGTGGTTGGGTCAACCATAACCTATGGGAGGTGAAATTACCTCACCCTCCCCATTGGAGCATTGAAACCCACAAAACACCCATTATTCCTCCTTGGCAGCCACCAAGCTGAGCCAACTCTCCTCCTCCCTGCCACCCATGACTCCACGAGATGGTACAGCACTAGAAGCCAAACCTGATCCCCTTAGATAAAGAAGAAGGGGGTTACACACCCCCTCATTTCTACTCAAACACACACAAAAATCATTTCTTAGAGCCCTAGTTACCTAAGATGAGCTCTTAAAGCCATTCCCTAAGCTCCCCAATTCATTCCTCGATCGAAAAATGCCATTCCCATCCATCCTAAAATAGGACACTTCATTTCTGATCAAACTTCCCCATTTTTGCATCAAACTCATATTAACTTTGCACGCACCTTCCCTATGCCTCGTTGAGCAAGAACGAATCATCTCCCAAGTTTTTCGAGCACTAGAGGTGGGATTTGATCAAAGTTGAGCTCCAAATCATTAGTTTATGGCCTTACGAGTGAACATCAAGGAATTGATCCAATTGCTACTCAACAGGGCTTCATCTCTACTAGATGAAGCTTTCTCAATCATTCAAGCTCCCAATCTTGAGCTCTAGTGTGGTATGCTTCCAAAACTGATCCTCAAGAAAAAATGGATTGGAGCTTTTTGAAGAAAGCTTGCATCTCACGTGATCTTGATCGTTGGATCCCCTATGATTGATTTTGTGAAGGTTTGGGATCATTTTGGAGTTATTCTGAGCTCTAGCAAGCTCGAATCAAGTGAGCAATGGTGGATGAACTCCATTCTCCCCCACTTGTGTGACGTTAGATCACGCACTGTCCATTCTACATGATTGGAATGGATGGTCATGATTAGATTTTCTAGATCGATCTGATTTAGTCCTATTAAGTTATGAGATTAATCGTAGTTGTTTGATCTTAGATCGGATGGCAAATGGGAAAGCGTCAGCCACGCCATGAGGCGGCCGACAAGTTTTAAGTAGGCAATCCCGATGTCACATGGAAAGTGCCACGTCGCACATAGCCACAGGCTTTAATTAGGCTTAATTAATTATTTTTAATGGTTAAAACTTCTCAAAATCATAAAAAATCATAGAGAAATCAAACAAATCCAAATAAATACTCATTTTAAAGGTATTTCAGAGGTGAATTAATTAAAATGATCTTAACTAATTTTAAATAATAATTCAATTTTAATTATAAATTTAATTAGCTTAATTACTCCTTAATTACTTGAGAAATTAATCCCAAAATTTTTGGGTTAATTTAATGGGATGACCTCTGCCTCCCATGATTTTCTTGGAATTTATTGCTCACTTAATTAGAAAAATTGACTATTTAAACCTTAACTACTCTTTTAAGTTAATTAATAATTAATTAATCCCATGAATAGTAATAAATTAGTTAATTAAGTTTATGAATCATTATTCAATAGTAAGTGAACTAAGGAATTGGGTTGGGACCCCTTTCCCGATATTCATTTCACCCTTTTTTGAAATGATATCAATTAAGATTTAATTAATTAATTAAATCACTTAATCAAATTGAAATCATAATCACATCAAACCTTAATTAATTAAATCATGGGGTAGATCTTTAGGTGTTTAATAACCTAAAGGAGTTTAATGAAATTATGGTTAGTCCACATGTGTGGGAAAACCATAAGAGTAATTAATTAAGTCCCATAATCTAATTGACTATTAATCATGAGCCAATTGCATTAGGCCCCTTTTATTTCCTAGGATCATTGTAAGTTTACTTTCCATGCATATCATGTTGGCTCATAATTATAATTACTTTATGGTGACATAAGTAAGGGTAATTAATTCATCTAATTAAGGGTTCAACCTAATTAACCCATAAAATTAACTTAATTATATTTTATTATATTAAATCAACTCAGTAATATGGGAATGGGTTTAAAGCAATAAGTGATGATTTCTCTTCTCCTCTTTAAATCAAATCAAATCCAAAACATAATAAAGAAGCTTTGGTTTGCTTTAAATAATCTAATTTTATTTGATTGCCCTTAAGAACTAGTTTGGTTGAATTAATCACATGCTGATATTTGATTGTCCTCTTTCCAATCAAGTTAAATTTGGTATGTCATTTGAATTCATGCATCCATGTTTTCAAAAATCAAGTAAAATAAAAATGATTTCCTTTATGTAAGCTTGCATGTGTAGATTTAGTTTAATATATGCAAGGCTATTATCACTATTAAATCCAAATGTATTTTTCAAAAGCTTATAAATGAATAAAAATATGAGTTATGATGCTAGTTATAAATACATAAGAAATGCTTGTGCTTATAGCTTAAGTGTACGAATCTTGAGTTCTCTTTTATCAATTCATGTGTTGATTTATATAAGATTGAATGGTAATGGGTATATAGCTTGGACATCCCAGGAACACAAGGCTTTAGCTAGCCCTAATGAGGTCATTTGATTAACTCACTTCCTTGGTTTAACAAAGGCACATACCCATTTGATTTCATTCTTATTTATTTCAACATTAGAATTTGGATAGAGCTTTAATTCATATATATAAATGATTCAATCAAAAAAATATACAATCTTTGCATGGTTTTTTCCCACATTTATGTATACATCCATGTGTGTCCAAGAAAAGCAAGTATATAGTCTGGACATCCTAAGAAATTGAGATTTTAGTTAGCCTCAAAGAGGTTATTTGATTACCTCACTTCCCTGGTTTAAAATAACACGTACTTGCCTATGTCTTTATACATGTATATGTATATGTGATTAGTGAATAAAAATCCCATTTTACATTAAAATTGCATGCATTCATAATCGACTAAGTAGTTGAATTAATTAACCATATGATTTGGAGCTTACTTCCTATGTTCATGTATACAAATTTACAAATGTTTGAATGCAAATGGGTATATAGTCTAGACATCCGAATACAAGGCTTTAGCTAGCTCCAATGTGGTCATTTTATTACCTCACTTCCCTGGTTTAATAATGACACGTGCCTATTTAATTTCATTCTTATGGCCATTGTGTATAAGAATTTGGATAAAGTTTTAAATTAATATATTTAAATAATTCAATCAAATAAAATATAAATTCTAAACATACACATACATTCATCATTTAATGTGCTAAAATATGTTGCATGTATATATACACTTAGGATTAAATCATATGCATATTATAAGTGATGGAAAGGAAAGATTTAATATATGTCATCTAGTAGTAATTTAATTTAATTAATCTTAAGTTGCCTTTCATTTTGAATAGGATTATTTAAAGTGAACCTAAACTTAAGCCATTCACTAAAGAGAACTAAATCAAATTAATATACTTTAGAAAGTGACTTAAGTTAGGGATGAAAAAGGGCAATCCTCTTTTCCTTTCTTTATAACACTTAGTTGCTAAGTGTAATCAAATGAAAACAAAACAAAACACAAATTAAAATTCTCAACTCAATTAAACTACTTCAAGTGAAATCAACCTTTCATGTTAAATTGAATCCTTCTACACTTAGAAAATATAACACTAATGCTTAACAAGACTTGCCACACAAGCTTTAATACACACATTAGAAATAAGTCACCACTTCTAGCTCTAAGTTAGGATGGTGTATGATGTGATTTATATTTTGTTTTATGATATATTATTTTAGATTGTATGTTAGGGTGTATGCTTCATAGATTGGATGATTGGCCAATATTAACCTAATCATGTTTTCTACAGGGGATTATTCTCTAAAAATAAATGTAAATGCTCTTTTGCGGTTGCTTAAATCCTTAAGCATAATCCAAATTAGGATAAGTGGGCTTAGTTACCCATATGTAGGGTGCTAAGTTCAAATTATAAATACTACTGTTTGGGATTATATCTATTTTTGGTAACTTCTATTTTGTAGGTGTAATTAGAATTACTTTTCCTATATAAATGTAATTTTTGCAATAGAAATTAGGACTAGTGCTATGGGAGATTAGAATGAGCAGTTGCTAGAAGGCTTTGTCCTGGGGTGCCCTATGATGCCATTGAAGCAAGCACCATCCAAATCAAAGAAGGAACCAAATCAAAAATGGAGATATGAAGAAAGAAGACCCCCATAAAATTTAATATAATTATAATTATTCTTTCATATTCCAGGGTGTATAAGGGTATAGCTCAGCTACCCATCTTTTCTCTCTTTGAGTTATATGTTAGTACCCGACCACACCGACCTTTTATTTTTTTATGATAGTTTATATAATTTTTTGATGTTATGTTTAAATTGTGCATTAGGATGGCATGCTTTTCATAGTTTCTTGAATGATTGATGCTTTAATGTGTGTCTTAGATATGATTAGGCTCTTAGGATAAAAATAACTTTTCTACCCAACTAATCACTCATAATTAAATTTTAAACAACTCATAACCTCATCATAAAGTTATGGTGTTTATTTTTCAAACTTGGAATTTGAAAAAATTGTATGTATATTATTGGGACACCATGTAGATTCATAGATATACTCATTAGGGTGATCGGGGGTGACATTGAGGAATGGTGTACTATCTCGAGAGATGAAAGTCACCATTCTACAATGGACCTAATCACCTAATGAGGACTCCTAAGGGCAATGTGTCTTTGAATGTACTAGAGATCTTTACCCTATACATGGAAAAGTAAAATAGGGTTTATTAAATCGGGTTCCTTAAGTTCCCTAAGGAGGCAATCCCCCATAGTTAATTACATCTTAAGGAATGAAATTCTTTAAGAATACTCTCCATTAAGGTAAATGATCATTGTCTCCAAGATTTCAAAGATAGGACTATCAACAAATTAGTTATTTTTGAAAATTCAAGTGAGATTGATCAAAAGGAGAGAGTTATTATTGAAACCAAAGGGGGATGAGTAGGGGATGCTCATGATACTAGGAAACCTAGTGAGCATTCCAAACTATCCTATGGTTGGGCTTCATATTTTTGAAATTTGAGAAGGATTATATGTTTGAGTTGAATTTTTATTAAAAATCTAGGGCTTATAATTCCACAACATGAGATCATGAAAATACTAAGAGGTGAGGATTTATGCTTATACCCCATAAAGGGAAATAATGACCTTAGATCCTAAATATAGGGAGCTTTGGTGAGGGCCAAGGCACGACCTAAATCTAAGGAGAAGATGGGTATATAGTTTAGCTCCACAAGAGAGCATAAACCACCTGGACTTACAACCTGGGGTGGCTACCAACTAACTCCTCCTATGATTTTAAATACATATAGGAAAGTCTTATGCTTTGTAAGATAGCTAAGTTATTGTTTATTTAGAAATGAGACTAAGTCCTTAAACACACTCCCATGAAGGGCATGAATAAATAACTTACTCTAATGCAAATTTTGTTAAGTTTTATTTTCATTTTTGGATATTTTTATT
Source organism: Cymbidium sinense (assembly GCA_021442155.1). Lineage (NCBI taxonomy): Eukaryota > Viridiplantae > Streptophyta > Magnoliopsida > Asparagales > Orchidaceae > Cymbidium > Cymbidium sinense. The sequence continues at coordinate 32,739,395 of CM038216.1, read as the reverse complement.
TAACATAGGCTATGGGATTTCATATGCCTAATGCATGAGAAATTGGTTATGGGCCAAAATCATAAAGAATGTGTGTTTCCACCATGACTTTTGAAGGTCAAGCCATTTTCTCTAGCAAAGGTGGAAGCCCTCCATTAGCAAGAGTGAAGCAATATATTTTATGTAGGATGTGAGACATATAACATCCAGCTAAGGGGTTGCTAAATCTTTTATTATCTTGATTTATGTCCGAGCCTTTTTAGGTGAGGTTATGAGTTATTTCATTTAATTTTTAGTTGATTAATTGGATAGAAAATTTATTTTTCCCTAAGAGTTTAATTGCATCCAGGCCATTCAACAACCATCAAGCAATTAAGAAACTAGGAAAATCATGCCATCCTAATACCACAATCATAAACAAAATAACAATCAATTTATAAAACTAGCATAAAAAGCTCAAAGGCCAGTGCGATCGGGTACCGCCATACAATCCAAAAAGAAATGTCAGTAGCTGAGCTCTACCCTTATAAAACTTAGATTACAAATGAATAATTATAATTTATTCATTTCTTCCATCGTTTTGATTTGACTTGGGATGTAGTTTCCTCCAAGGCTTTACATGGTACATAAGACATGGTCTTATGACCAATGTTCACCTTAATTTCCCCATAACATTCAATCTAAATTTCAATTATAAAATTTACATTAAAATGGGAAAGATAAATCTAACTAAACCTGCAAAATAGAGATTCGCTAAATATACCACACAACCCTAGCAGTTATATGAATAATTTGGACTTAGCACCCACACATGGGTAAAAAAATCCACCTGTCCTAGTTTGGGTTATGGTTAGGGGTATAAGCAAACTGTACAACAAAAGCATTTATATTCAATGCCCCTCAAGCCCTGTAAGCGTGATTAGACTCACTAACATCCAGTCTACGTACATGCACCTTAACATCCAGTCTAAAAACATTACATCACAAAATAAAATTAGGCATCAAACCATGCACCACCCTAACATAGAGCTAGAAATGGTGACTTAGCCGAATGTGTGTGCCATTTAAGGCTTGTGTGGCATGCCTTAGCTAAGCTTTAAGGTTGAGATTTCCAAAGTGTGAGAGGTTTAATTTAGAGGGTAGTTTTAATTTAAGTGATTTAGTTTATTTGTTCATTTTAATTGGTGATTTAATTTGGTTTGAATGAACCTACACTTAGTTACTAAATGTTGTAAAGAGAAGAAAAGAGAGAACTTCTCTTTCATTCCTATAAGTAATTTCTAAGGTAGATTCATTAATGATTTTCTTTGAGTGAATGTTTTATTATGTTTTTTAATTAACCCTAACTTTAGATTTGCTCTAAATAGCCATATTCATTAAGAAAGGCATCTTAGGATTAATTAAGCTAGATTACTATCACATAACACACAACCATTTATTTCTTTCCACCATGTATACCAAGCATATGAATAAATCCTAAACATACCTATACATGCAATGCAAATTTTAAGCACACCTTGATGATGAAAGCTAAGAGATATGATTTGAAAATTTGAATATTCCATGAATGCATGTCTTTATTATGTAGAAAGGAGGGATTCTTTATCCATTAATATAATGCACATTCACATGTATAAAAAACATAAGTGAGTACGACACCATTGTTTTCTAGACCAGGGGCATAAGGTACAAGACTTACTTAGAGCTACCTTAAGGCTCGCAGCCCCAAGATGTGCAGACTAATATACCATTTTATTAAATACATGTAAATGTACAAAAATAAATAAATGGATGAATAATTATGCAAAAGATTTTTATGTTTGATTTGGTTGTATAATCTACATGTGAAATGTGAGGATCCTTCTTATGTCATAACATAGGAGTGCATAGGAATAGATTTAATTAAGTGTTATGTTCTTTTCAAATGAACTATACATTTTATGATTTCATATGGAAAACAACATTTAGCATGCTTGGAAAGCGTGATGTAAACATATGACTTCATTCACCCTAATTAATTCCTAAAGATAATGATATGAAAATAAGATCATTTAAAGTGAATCAAAATTGTTGAAGAAGATTTTTATTTTTGAATTTGATTTGACTTAGAAAATATGAGAAAGGTTTGCTGGTCCTAACCCATTTCCCACCATCTGTGAATTAGTTTAGTTAAATTTTTAGACCAATTAGGTTGATTTTATGTTTTGTTTAGGTTAAGGTGTGAATTAAATCCATTAATTACTCCTTACCAACACCACTTTAACATAATTAAATAAGTAATTATGGGCCAACATATGATAGGCAACCACATAGAATTTAAATTAACAATGCACCTAAGAAATAAAGAGGCCTAATGCAATTGGCTCATAATTATTGATTAATTAGGCTAAAGGGTTTAATTAAGTACTTTCATAACCATCCTATACATGTAGTTTGATTATAATTTTTTTTGAAGTCTCTTAGGTTATTGAACTCCTAAGAATCTACCCAAGATTAAGTGATTAAGTTCTGGAGTGATTTATTTTTGAGTTTGATTACTTGAGCCGTTAATGAAATAATTAAGTCATTGATTAATTTGCAAATTAATTAAATGTTTATCCAAATGAAATAAACTTAGGGAAAGAATTTGGAAAAGAAATACAAATCTCATTCCTTAAGTCCATTTAATGATGGTTAACAAACTTAATTAATGAATTTATCACTAGTTAATAGATTAATTAATCATTTATTTAGTTAAGAGAGGGATTAAGGATGAACTAAGCAATTCACCTAATAAATCAAACAATAAATTCCAAAAAAATCTTGGGAGGAAGAGGTCATCCCACTAATCAACCTAAGGATGTTTAGAATTAATTGTTGAAGTAATTAAGGAGTAATTAACCTAATTATATTTCCAATAGAACCTAAATTGAGTGAAAATTACTATTCAAAATCAATTAATTTTAATTTTATATTATTTTTTACTGAATTATCTTTAAAATGAGCTTGAGTTTATATTTTTTGGATTTTTCTATAATTAGTTATGAATTTTTGAAGTTTTAGCATTAAAAATGAATTAATTAAAGCTAATTAAGCCACTAATCCTGTTGGGCCACATGGCGGCTGGTGCGACGCCCTAACGTGGTGCGCTTTCCATGTGGCATAACGGGATAGGTTATTTAGGTTGTTACATCTGTGGTTGAGTCAACCAGCGGAAGACGTGCTTTCTTCATGATTAATCCCATGGTTTAGGCTTAAATCAAAGGGAGATCTATCATGATTTAATCACAATTGTCCATTCTAATCATGCAGAATAGATGGTGTGTGATCTATCTCCTCCCGACCAATGAGAGATGGATGTCATCCATCGATCGTTGCTCGATCCGAGCTCACCCAAGCTCCGATGGAGTTCAAACTCACCCCACACCTTCAAAGGAGCACAAGCATGGAATCCAACAGCCAAGATCTCAAGGGATTATAATTTCTGTAACAGAAGACCAAGAAATTTTTATCCTAAGATTAGTTTTGAGCAATACCTTGCTAAAGGCTATAACTGGCGCTTCCAATGGAGGAGGTAGCTTCGTCTAGTAAAGATGAAGCCCTGTTGAAGGTATCAAGTCTTGATTTGGGGTAGATGGCTCGGTTGACCAAGCTCCCCTTCAATGGCAATCAATTTTGATCAAAGTCTTCCTTCCCATGGCTTGGTGACTTGGGAAATAACTTGATTAATCTTGACAAGGTCCCTTGATGATGCTTGTAAGATTAATTTTGCTTTGGTGGGGAATTGGATGGGTTGCATCTTCACTTCACCTCCCCTATTTCATCCATGAGGAAAATTGAGAAGGAGAAATTAAGGAAGCTTTGAAATGGCTTTGGGAAGCTTAAGAATGCTTGGTTTTGATTCCTAGAGATCAGTCAAATTTAGTGCTTCTTATTTGAGTGGGAATGAGGGGGAGTATCCTTGGATCAAACAGTGAAGAGTAGAGTTGCCTTTTAGCTCAATTATTGAGATTGGTTAGTCAGTTTATGCTGTTTAGCATCCCATGTGATTCATTTTAGGTAGTGGAGGGAAGGAGAGTGAGTTCCCATGTGCTAGGTGAGTGTATTGGGTGATCCAAGTGCTCAATTCCCATTGAGGGGTTGGTTTGCTTTTGGGTCATGGCTGACCCAATGACATTTAGGTGTTCACCACCCTCCTTGGTGTCCAAGTGGGCAACTAGAAGGATGGCGGGTGGCCTTGAGAAAGAATATGACCAAATTCCAATTGAATTTGGTCAAAAGATACTCTTTGACCTTGGGGTAAAGTGGTCATTTGGCCTTGATTTGATTTGGGTAGATTTGAAATGATTCAAAGTGGGTTGGGCCAAATTTCAAGTGATTTGGAGTTCATTTGGTTTGAATTGGTCAAATTGGGTTAGGTTGTCCAATTGGTCAAATTCAAACGTAGGTCAAGTTCAACTGATCATCTGGAGCCTATGGGTATCATTGGTTTGGTTCAATTTGGTTTATATTTTATTTTGGTTCATTTAGGTTCATTTTGGTCAAATGGGTCAAGTTGACCAATTTAACCCATTTGACCTAATTGGGTTAGGACTTGGGTTAGTTTAGGCTTGGCTGATCATTTAAAATGTCTTACAAGCTTTGGTTTTAATCAATTTTGGTTTAGTTTAATTTCAAGTTGATTTGACCTTTTAGGTCAAGTTGGGTACATGGGCAATTAGGCTATGTTGGGTCTAGTTGGCCAATTGAACCTTTGTTCAAGTTCAACAATCAATTTAGAATGAGTTTGACCCATTGGTTGCAATCAATTTGGCTTAGATCAAAATTTGATGCATTTTGACTTTTTAGGTCAACTTGGGTCAACTTAGGTCAAGTGGCCAATTAGGCTTGGTTTGGGTCAATTGATGGCTTGGTCAAGGTCAATCATTTATTATGAACTGGTTTAGATTGAAAGGTCAGTCAATTTGGCTTATAGTGAATTTTAGCTTGTTTAGGTTTCATTTGGGCTAAGTGTTGACTTGGTGAAAGGCTAGGTTTGACTTGGTTTGACCCAATTTGAGTGATTGATCATCCTAGGATGATTGTTGCTCATAATGTGAGGCTTAGATGGGTTAGTTCAATCCAATTTGGGTTGGATTAAAATTTAGCTCGAAATGGTCCTTTAGGTCACTTTGGGTCAAGTGAGCCTAAGTGGGCCAATTGGCTTGATCAAGGCTTGATTCAAGTTTAGTTGAACTCACATATGAACTTATGATTGAAATATAAGTCCAATTGCAAGTGATTTGGAGTCAAATGGATTTTGGTTCATTTGATAATATCAAGTTCAAAGGATGAACATGGGTTTGATTTAGGTTAGTTTGATTTTGGTTTGATGATTATAGTTTATGTTTATATTTGGGCATGTGATTGAAGGAATGATTATTTGAAGAGAAAATCCAAGGATTTGGATTGATTTGAGAAAGGTTTGGCTAAGTTCAAGGATTTGAATTGAAAGAGTATAAGTTGGATTTTGGTTAAATTTGGAGTTAAGTTTTGAATTTAGTTTTGTTATTTGAATTCATATTTCATTTATATTTGTGAATATAAATGAGAATATAAATGGGTTATGAGAAAATCTTTTGAGTTTGGAGTGATTTTGATTTGATTTGAGCTAAGTCCATAAGATGAAATCAAAAGGAAAGATTATGGATTTGGAATTGATCATGGGTTTCAATTATTTAGAATTGATTCATGATTTGAGTTTTGGAATTGATTTATGATTTGAGAAAATCAATAAGTTTATTAATCATTGCCTAACAATAACTAAGGAATAGGGTTGGGGCCCCTTTCCCAAGTTCATTTCACCCTTTTAAAATAAAAATTAATTAAGATTAAACTAATTAATTAGATCAATCAAATCAAAATCATAATCACATACATTAATTAATTAAATCATGGGGTAGATCTTTAGGTGTTTAATAACTTAAAGGAGTTTAATGAAATTATGGTTAGTCCACATTTGTGGGAAAACCATAAGAGTAATTAATTAAGTCCCCAATCTAATTAACTATTAATCATGAGCTACTTGCATTAGGCCCTTTTATTTCCTACGACCATTGCAAGTTTAATTTCCATGCATATCATGTTGGCTCATAATTATTTAATTAATTACTTTAAGGTGACATTGGTAAGGGTAATTAATTCATCTAATTAAGGGTTCAACTTAATTAGCCCATAAAATCAACTTAATCACATTTCCTTAAATAAAATCAACTCACTAATATGGGACTGGGTTTAAAATAGCAAGTGAAGATTTCTCTTCCCCTCTTTAAATCAAATCAAATCCAAAACTTAATTAATAAAGATGCTTTAGTTTTCTTTAAATAATCTTATTTTATTTTATTGCCCTTAAGAACTAGTTTGGTTGAATGAATCACATGTTATATTTGATTGTCCTCTTTCTAATCATGTTAAATTTGGTATGTCATTTGAATTCATGCATCCATCTTTTCAAAATCAAGTAAAATAAAATGGATTTCCTTTATGTCATCTTGCATGTGTTGAATTAATTTACTATATGCATGGCTATTATGACTATTAAATCCAAACATATTTTTCCAAAAGCTTATAAATGAATAATAATATGTGTTATGATGCTAGTTATAAATACATAAGAAGTGCATGTGCTTATAGCTTAAGTGTATGAATGTTGAGTTCTATTTTCTCTATTCATGTGTCAATTTATATAAGATTGAATTGTAATTAGTATATACCGACATCCTAGGAACACAAGGCTTTAGCTAGCCCCAAGGAGGTCATTTGATTACCTCACTTCCCTGGTTTGTTATTTGGTTGATGAAATCGAAAAGAAGAAATGTTGAATCAAATTTTGTTCTCCGTTAAAAAAAACTAAAAACCCAAAACCCTAAACTAAAATCTAAACCCTAAACATAAAACCTAACTGCTAAACTATAAATCCTGAACCCTAAACCCTAAAGCCTACAAACCTAAACCCTAAATTCTAAAACATAAACCCTAAACCCTAAACCCAAAACCCTAAACACTAACCTTAAACCCTAAACCCTAAAACCCTAAACCCTAAAGCCTAAATCGTAAACCCTAAAAACCTAAAAACCTAAACCTATACTAAATAAAACCAAAAAATAACATATATAAAAAACCTAAACCTAAATAAAATAAAATAATAAAATAAAATAAAAAGATAAACTAAAACCTAAAGCTAAACCTAAACCTAAAATAAAATGAAATAAAAAATAAAAACTAAAAAAATAAAATGAATAAAAACTTAAACTAAACTAAAAACCAAAATAAAAAAAAATAAAATAAATTTAAATTAATAAACTAAATAAACTTAAACCTATTATTTTACTTAATTTAAATAAAATAAAATTTAAAAAATAAATAAATAAATAAACCCTAACCCTAAGCCTTAAACCCTATACCCTACAACTAACCCTAAACCCTAAACTCTAAACCCTAAACCTACATCCCTAAACCCTAAACCCTAAACCTTAAAACCCTAAACCCTAAACCCTAAAACCCTAAACCCTAAACCTATACCTTAAAACACTAAACCCTAAACCCAAACCCTAAATTGTAAACCTTAAACCTTAAACCTTAAACCCTAAAATTCTAAAACTCTAAACCCTAAATCCTAAGCTAACCCTGAACCCTAAAACCTAAACCCTAAAAATCCTATACCCTAAAGTCTAAACCCTGAACCTTAAACCATAAACCCTAAAAACCTAAAAACTAAAACTTAAACTAAATAAAACAAATAAATAACATAAAAAAACAAAAACTTGAATAAAATTAAAAAATAAAATAAAGGAAAAACCTACACTAAACCCTAAACCTAAACCTAAAAATAAAATAAAATAAACTAATAAAAATAAATTAAAATAAAACAAATAAAAACCTAAACTAAAGTAAAATAAACCTAAGAATTAAAACCTAAATAAAATAAAACTAAATAAAATAAAAATAAAATATACTTAAAATAAACCAAAAATAAAATATAATAAAATTCCAAACCTAAAAATAAATCCTAAAAATAAATAAAAAATAAAACCTAAACCCTAAATAAAGAAAAAACCTAATCCTAAAAAAATAAAATACAAAAAATAAAATAAACAAAAACTAAAACTAAAATAAACTAAACTAAAATAAATAAAACCTAAACCTAAACCTAAAATAAACTAAACTTAAAATAAACTAACCCTGAACCTAAACCTAAACTAAATTAAATAAAATAAACTAAAAATAAACTCAAACCTAAACTAAAATATAAAACCTAAATCTAAACCTAAAATAAAAATGTAAAACCAAAATCTAAAAAAATAAAATAAAAACCTCAACCTAAATCTTAAAAAAAACTTGAACCTAAAAAAATAAAATTAAAATAAAATTAAACTAAAAATTAAACATAAACCTAAACCTAAAAAAATATACTAAAAAAAAACCTAAACATAAACCCTAAACCCTAAACTAAAATCCGGACCCTAAACCTAAAACCTAAACCCTAAACTAAAATCCGGACCCTAAACCTAAAACCTAAACCCTAAACCCTAAAACCTAAACACACAAAACCCTAAACCCTAAACCATAAACCCTAAATCAAAAAACCCTAAACCCTAAACCTAAACCCTAAACCTAAACCCAAACCCAAAAAAAACCCTAAACCATAAACCCTAAAAGGCTAAATAACTAAACCTAAAATTAAAATAAATAAAAAAACCTAAACGAAAATATAATAAAAATATAAAATAAAACAAAAACATAAACGAAAACCTAGAGCTAAACCTAAAAAGAAAATAAAATAAAAATAAAATCTAAACAAAAATAAAATATATAAAAATATAAACTAAATTAAAAAAAGAAAAAATTAAATAAAAACTAAACCTAAAATAAAACTAAAATAAACCTAAAATAAAATAAAATAAAAACCAAATTGAAACCTAAACCTAAATAGTAAACCTTAAAAACAAAACCTACAAATAAATAAAAAATAAAACCTAAACCCTAAACTAAGAAAAAAAACCTAAACCTAAAATAAAAATAAAATAAACTTAAACCTACACTAAAATAAGCTAAACTAAAATAAATAAAACCTAAACCTAAACTTAAAATAAAAAAAAAAACTAAACCTAAACCTAAACAAAATAAATAAAATAAAATAAAAATAAACCTAAACCTAAACTAAAAAATAAAACTTAAAAATAAACCTAAAATAAAAATTTAAAACCTAAACCTAAAAATATAAAATAAAAACCTAAACCTAAACCTAAAAATAAAAAATAAAAAATAAAGTAAAAAATAAAACTAAACTAAAAAAATAAACCTAGACCTAACACATAAATTAAAATAAAAACCTAAGCTAAAATAAATAAATGTAACATAAATAAACTAAACTAAATAAAAATAAAAATGAACTGAAATAAAATACAAACAAAATAAACTAAAATAAATAAAAAGTAAACTAAATAAATCTAAACTTACTAGTTTACTTAATTTTAAAAAAAATAAAAAAATAAAAAATACCCTAACCCTAAACCCTAAACCCTAAACCCTATAACCCTATACCTTATACCCTAAACCCTAATCCCTAAAAACTTAAACTTTAAACCCTAAACCTCCTCCATTTTAGGTGCTCTAGCGAATTCTATTTCCCCTGTGGAGGTGCGTATCCTTTGTGGCTTTTCCTATGGAATATTTGGCTGGTGATTCCTTCTTGTTAGTTTTGCTTAGCTTTTGGCTTCTTCTATCATGTGCCACTATTGATAATGGCTTTGGTTTCTTCTTCCCTGTGGGGAAATCCTGAGATTTTGGCTATTCCGCTTTAGGACTCCTTGGGGTCTTTGGATTAAATCCATCGCTTCAAAGTTTTTTATGGATGTTCTTCGGTAAGGCCAATTATTGGGTGAGCCTCTAGCTTATCTTTACCTCCTTCTGGGGTGTCCCCGTAATAATGTGTTATAATTATATTATGGAATGACTTGCGAGACTGTTTGAATTTATGTTAGTGGGTAAATTTGCTTTATGTCATCCTACTTTAGAGAATATTCAATCATTTTTCCATAGCTTGAAAATCTATTGTATTTTTTTCTGTCCGATTGATCGATTCTCGTCATGTCTTGATTCAACTTTCAAATGACTTAGATTATTCACGGGTTTTTTCATGACGGTCATATTTTGTTTTCAATTGTCAGATGAGATTGTTGAAATAGATGCCTCATTTTTATATTAAGGAGGAATCTCCTATTATTCTGATTTAGATCTCTCTTCTCAATTTGCATGTCCATTTCATTAATCATGAGTTTCTTTTTGCTGTGGGTGCGTTGTTCAGTCATCCTCTTCAAGTTGATCAATTCACTGCTTCTAATACCCAGCCATCTGTTGCTCGAATTCTAATCGACTTGGATATAACTAAAATATTTCAAAAGGAAATTTGGCTAGGATCAGAGAAATATGGATATTTGCAAAAGTAGATTTTGAGAATTTTCTATTTTTTGTTCCCATTGCAAAATTCATGGTCATGGAATTTCGATTACTTGTGATTCATCCTCACCTTAAGAAACCCAAACCCATTCTTAAAAAATCAGATCCCAATCTTAAGGTGCCCTCGGTTAAACTATAAAAGTTATTCTAATGGATAACTCACCGCGAGGGTCAATGCTTTGATCCTCCCACGCCTTTGGACAATGCGGTTCTTAAGCGACCTTTTGGATGTTAGTCATGTTAATAAAGATGCATTACCTTGCAATGGGCCTATACATTTGAATCCCACAATATTGGTAATAATATGGACAATAATATGTTTTGAAACTTATAGATGATGATTCTATCTCAAATGATTCCCCCGCTTCTTGCCACCTTTAATTGAAGAAAATGTGAATCCTTATGAGGGTTTGAATGGTGAGCAAACTATTGATAAAGTTTTTAATCATGATTTGGGCACTTGTGCTTTAAATGGTTCTAATCCTTCTACTACTTCTTCATCTAATGTTGAACTCATTTCTAATCCGATACTTCAACAAAATAATGATTTAGAAGAAGGTGAAGTGTCCTGCAATGTTGTTTTAAATGTGCAACCTTATTGCAAACATATCCTGATCAATCTCTATTGGATGGTGATGTTATGGATATGACTAATAAATTTCAAATAATTTTTAGAAAGAAAAATAAAACTCCTAAAACTAAATTTCCTAACTTTGATAGAGTCACTAGGTTTGGCTCTTCGGCCCAAAAATAAATGGTTTCTTTCTTAATTTGGAATGTGAGAGGGATTGGTATCCCCTCTATTAGAAATAGAGTTAGAAATTTAGTTTGTTCTGAGAACATCTCCTTTTTTGATATATTGGAACCCTTTATTCTTCCTTTTAGCATTTCTTTTATTGCTAGAATGATTAGTTTTGGTAATTTTTTTGCAAACTCGAGCTATATAAAATTTGATTTTTTTTTGAATAGTCCCTATGTTATGTAGGTTTTAGATGATTTATCCCAGGTTGGGAATGTTAAGATTACTTATGATAATTGGTGTTGTTTTGGTTCATTTGTTTATGCTTCTTGTAATAGAAATGACAGATGACTTCTTTGGGAGGATCTTATTAGTTTTTCTTCTTCTATTGATGCTCCTTGGTTTGTGGGTGGGGATTTTAATACTATCTCTTCTTCCTCTAAACGGGTTGGTGGTAATGCTCTGAACTTATTTTCTATGGAAGATTTTAATAACATGATCCTTGATTATCATCTTACTGTTATTGGCTTTAGCGGGTCTCAATTCACTTGGAATAATTATAGACTCTGGCAAAGGCTTGATCGAGTTCTTTTTAATCATTTATGGATTAATCTTCTCCCTAGTACTTCTGTGGAGCACTTAAGCAAAACCTTTTTGGACCATTCTCCCATGCTTATCACTTTGAATTTTATTGCTTGTAAATCCTCCTCCCCTATCCCTTTCTGCTTCCAAAATATGTGGCTCATGGATGATAGATTTTTGGATGTTGTTGCTAGTAACTGAGGTGAACCTCTCCAACCTAATGATTCTATTTTTGAGATGACGAGATTGTGGTTCAAATTAAAAAGACTTAAGCAATGCCTTAATTGGTGGAATAAACATTATTTCAAGAACCTTTTGTCAATATGAAAGAAATGGAGAATGAGGTTATAGTTTTGAAAGATGCATTATTGATCCTTCTAAAATTCATCTATTGGCTAAAAAATTGTTTAACATGTTTTCAAGTCATGGAGGAGACCTATTGGTGACAAAAAGCTTTTATGAAATGGATCTCTGATGGTGATTGTAATACTAAATATTTTTATGCCATGGTTAAAAAGAAAAAGGCTTTAAATCACATTCACAAAATTAAAATTAATGATGGAGTTTGGTGTTTGGATAAAAAGGAGCATACTGATTCTACTATTTCTTTTTATAAAGAGCCTTTGAATAAAAATGTTACTTATGATGATATTTCTTCGCTTGATGTTATTCCTAATCTAATTTCTGATGATGATAACAATATGCTTTCTACCTAACCTTCTGAGTCTAAAATTACTGACACTTTGTAGAGTATGAATAAAGACTTCATGGCTACTCCTGATGGTTATACTACCTTTTTTTCCAAAACTGTTTGATTATCATCAAAGAGGATTTGGTTAAAGCTATTCTTGATTTCTTTAAGGGTAGCACCCTTCCCAAATATTTTACTAGCACCTCCATTATTTTAATTCCTAAAAAGATAACTCAAGTTTGAGTGATTTTAGGCCGCCTTTACTCTTTTTTAATAAACTTGTTTCTAAGATTTTGGCTAAAGGTTGAGTATCTTGCTTCCTAAAATTATCTCCCCAATCAAACCAATTTTGTTAAAGGGAGATCCATTTCGATAATGTTCATGATGATCCAAGATTTAAATGCCATGGTGGAAACCGCTTTTTAAGCTTGACATTTCCAAAGCTTATGACAATATTGGTTGGGACTTCCTATATAAAATTTTTTGCTTTATTTGTATTTTCTAATCATTTTATTGCTTTAATTAAGAATGGGATTGAGAATTCTTAGTTTTCTTTACTTCTCAATGTTCATGGTTTCTTCTCTTCTTCTCATGGGCTAAGGCAAGGGGATCCTTCTCTCCTGCCCTTTTCTTTATTTCTGTGGAATATATTTCTAGATGTATTGAGCAGATGTTTAGTATAATGCTTAACATGCACTACAAAACCATTGGTGGGTTTCCCATTTCTCACCTTAGTTTTGCTAATGATTTCATTATATTTTACAATGCCTCTACTCTTTATATTAAAAAATTATGTAAGTTCTTAAGTCTTTTGGTGGGAGAGTGGCTTAAATATTAATCCCGATAAAAGTTGTTTTATTACTAGCTCTTCTATTTCTTATCTAAGATCAATGTTATCAAGAATATTACAGGTTTTCATATCAAATTCTCCCTATCAAGTATCTAGGGACTCCTATATAGAGAACAAAAATATCTTCTTTATTTGATGAAGTTATTCAAAAATAAATAAGAAAACCTCCTCTTGGGAGTTTCATTTACTTTTCTTTGGTGCTAGACTTATCCTAATCAAATGTACCCTTTGTTCTCTGTCTCTATACGTTTTGTCTACTATTGTTCCTACCCTATCAACTATTTTTTGTGGTTTTTTCTCCTGATGCTAAGAGGAGTTTTGTGACCTTGAGGGCTCTCTATTTTTTGGTTGTAGCTTGGAGAACTATTTTCCTGTAGCTATTTATCCTTTCTTTAGTGTTGTTCTGGATGAGTGTTAGATTGGATGCTTCTACATTGTTATATCTTCTAAATATTAGGTGTGCCTCTTATAATACTATGGTTGTGTTTTTAATTTGTGTTCTCAATAGGAAGGCTACTAACTAATGGTTGGATGTTTTTTGGACTTGGCTAATGATGAATTTGTTGGGGTTCTTATTTGCAGCTATCCTAGTTGTTGGATTATTTGTCATTCTAAATGGCTTTTACTTTGTCTATTTTTGGTTGTTGTATCTAGCTCTTTAAACTGGATTCTCCTGTCCTTGGATTGGGATTGGCGGCTACTGGTTATGAATTTCCCTTAGGATTATTTTAATATTTGTGACTGGATGACTCTTTCTGTCTTTCATCCTGATGGTTCTAAGTCTAATGATTTGAATCCTTGGCTATCTTGGTGGCTCGTAGGGTGGACTGTGCCTTACTGGCTGTTTAGATTGGGTGCTCTAGCTCACTGGTTTGGTCTAAAGAGGTTTAACTTTCCTCATCTTTTTGAATCTATGTTTGGAACCGACTGCTTACTTTCCTTTTCTTCTCTTCTGGTTTCTACCTGCTTGATTTTTTATTTCTGGATAGTGGTTGAACCTCTCCCCTTGCCAGTTTTGATGGTTGCCTTGCTTCCTAACAATCTTGATATTAGTCTCACTATTACTCTAAATATTATTGTTTCTAGTTCTTTGCATGTCCTTTTAATGAAAGACCATATCAACTAGGGTCCTCCTTTTGCCTTTATTTGGTCTCTGATTAGTCCTTTTTCCCATATTATGAGGTTTGGTCTTAGCAACTGTATTTGCATTTCTTGGTGGTGGCTTTGGTGGTGCTCCTCATAATGCTTTCCTGATGGTTTACCTCCTTATTTGCATCACTGAGTTTTATATATCGACTCGGGATTTTTTTGGCTATATTCTTGTTTGAAGTTTTATGCAGGTTTCTATGATGATCGTCATTGGATAAGGTGCTATAAGAGGCATGCTGGTAGTGATGGCCTTGATGTTTCCCACTCCTTTTTTTGGCTAGTAGTGCTATATGTAACTGTAACCCTTCACTTGAAGTCTGGATGCTTACATATGGTGCTGCTCCTTAAGATGTTTATAACTGAGCCTAAGCCTTTTCTTTATTTTTTTTACTTCTATCCACTCTTATATTTTATGCTTAATTAACTATTTCATTATATGTACTAAACCCTTTCTAAGCTTGTTGCAGATCTATGGCAGTGGGAGACTTTGTTATATATTGGTTTCAAAGGAGTAGAGAAGTTTGTCACGATTTCAAGGATTATTTTTGTGGATCTCTGCTTTTTTTCATATTAGCTTACTTTCATTATCTATTGTATTAGCTAGGGGGCTTATCTCCTTATAACTTTTTGCAGCACTTTGAGCATTTGCTTAGAGATTTGCACCCACTAAGGACTTCGTACATTTTCTTTTTGGAAATAAAATTTCTCTATTTTTTTAGAAAAAAAACCTAAACCCTAAACCTTAAACCTTAAAGCCTAAACCCTAAACACTAAAACTACCCATAAACCCTATACTCTGAACCCTAAACCTACTACCCTAAACCCTAAACCCTAAAACCATAAACCCTAAACCTTAAACCCTAAACCCTAAACCCTAAAACCCTAAACCCTAAACTAACCCAAAACCCTAAACCCTAAAACCTAAACCCTAAACCCTAAACCCAAAACTCCAAACCCTAACCCTAACCATAAATTGTAAACCCTAAACACTGAACCCTAAACCCTAAACCTAAAACAACCCTAAACTAAATATAAAATAAACCCTAAACCCTAAACACTAAACTCTAAAACCCTAGACCCTAAACCATAAAACCCTAAACCTCTCTCTCCTCACCCGCGTGGCTCTCTCTGGCAATTTCATGTTCCTTCTCATTTTCCTTATGGTTTGGCCACCTCTCTTCCTCGAGGGTTTTAGGTTTTGCTCTCTTAGCCGCTTATGTGAGTTTACCTTGACCTCTAATGGGACATGTTGCTTTCATAACCGAGCTCTTGAACTTGAGGCTGCTATGGCTCCCAATTTACAAGGTATTATGGACCCGACTCAATCCGTTACTGTGCCTGTTGTTAAATCCTTCAAAGAAGAACTATCTGGTAAGAACACTTGCTCTAATGCTTCAGTCAACTTAATTTCTACTTCTTTCTGTGGAATGCCGGCTGTAATGTGCTCTGATCTTGATGTGGATAAATTGGCAAATCCATTTGAGTTTTCATTAGTGGGTAAATTTTCATTATGTCGCCCGACTCTTGATAATATCCATTCCTTCTTTCATATCCTAAAGCTCTTGGGTGTTTTCACTATAGGATTGATTGATCCTAGGCATATCCTTATTCAGCTATCGAATGATTTAGACTACTCTAGAGTCTTTGCTCATCGCTCCTATTTTGTGTACAATTATCAAATGAGGCTCTTGAAATGGTCACCTCTCTTTGATGTCAAAGAGGAATCCCCTATTGTTCCTTTATGGCTAGCCTTTCCAAACATGAGGATACATTATGTTACCCATCAAGTCTTATTTGCGTTGGGGCTCTCTTTGGTAGGCCCCTTCACCACTGCCACCGCCGAGAGATCTTGACCATCAGTTGCACGTATCTTGGTTGAGATTGATATTACCA
This sequence comes from Cymbidium sinense, assembly GCA_021442155.1. Lineage (NCBI taxonomy): Eukaryota > Viridiplantae > Streptophyta > Magnoliopsida > Asparagales > Orchidaceae > Cymbidium > Cymbidium sinense. The sequence goes on along the minus strand of CM038216.1, from coordinate 32,723,036 downwards.
AAATGTATCCTAAAGAAGTTTGGATCGGTTCAAAAAAATTTGGGTATAATCAGAAAGTGGAATTTGAAAATTTCCCTATTTTTTACATACACTGTAAGATCCATGGTCATGATCACTCTAAATGCTTTGTGCTACACCCTAATCTTAAAAATAATAAATTGTCAGATCCTAAACCCTCTCTGGGAAATGAAAAAACCAATAAGTTCACTTATATGCCTAAAGCTACTCAAAATGGAACTCACCCTCCTACCCCTACTCCTTTACTATCTACTGATTTGCCTATTAGAGAATAATCTGAGCTTGGTAAAAATAATGATATTGAGGTTTGTGAGAAAACTAATGATAACTTATTTAACATTACTCCTACTTGTAATAATTTGGCATCACAAGACAATCCCTTGACTCATATGAACCATCATGGTGATTTGAATGGAAATCTCAAGTTGGATCAAAATCTCAAAACTAATTCTGGAATTATTTTGAAAAATGTTGATACTTTGGTGACGGACCAAAATCTAAATAATCATCATGGAAATGAGAATGAAATTTGTGCTATTAATGGTGTCACAACCTCTCTTTCTATTACCCTTCAGAGTGGTATCCATGCTAATCCAATTCCTCAACCTAACTTTGATACCGAAGAAGGAGAAATCACCATTAGGAATGCTTTGATAGATACAGCTCCTATTCTAAATATCACCAACCACTCCCTTTCTGATGGAGATACATTGGACATAGATAGGCCTTTTCAAACTGTTATTAAAAAAATCCCTTAAAGCTAGAATGCTCACTAATAGCTCCATTTGAACCACTCGACCTTCTAACTTCCCACAAATAATTGCCTCATGCTCTTTTTTTCTCCTTCAATTTTTTAGTTATCTCTTTTCTTTCTTTCCACCTTATTATGATGAATTTTCTTATTTGGATTGTTCGTGTATTGGGACTCTCACTATCCAGAGAGCTTTTGTCACACTCATAACATAACCTTACTTGTTGTTATTGAGCCTTTCATTCACTCTTCTAGGATCACACATGTTGCTAAAATGCTTGGCTTTCAAAATCTCTTTTATAATATTAGTAATAAAATTTTGTGTTTTTAGATTAATTTAATCAACATTTCTATCCTTGATGATCTCGAACAATTGGTTAAAGTTCAAATCTCATTGGGTGAATTTTTTGCACTTGGTTCCTTTATCTATGCTTCTTGTAATAGAGCTAGTAGGAACATCCTTTGGGATCACTTAAGAACCTTTGCCTCCTTGGTTAACAAACCCAGGTTGGTTGGGGTGACTTATCGCTTCTTCAGAAAGGAGGGGAGGCTGCTCTCCTAACATCCATTCCATGGAAGACTTCTCTAATATGATTCTCGATTGCAACCTGATTGATATTGGTTTTTATGGCTCTGCCTATACGTGGCATAACTCTAGACTTTGGCAGCGGCTTGATAGGACCCTCTTTAATTCCCTTTGGATCAATCAATGGTCCCTCACTTCTGTCGAGCATTTGAGCAGAACTTTGTTGGACCATGCTCCTCTTTTGATCTCTATCAAAACCTCTTCCAGTAATCTTTTCTCCCCTTCTCCTTTTAGATTCCAAAATATGTGGACACAACATTGTGATTTCATTATTGTTATTTCCACTAATTGGATGGCCCCTCACCCGCAATTACGCTAAAGGCATGATTCGCTTAAGCTCAAAAGGCTTAAACAAAATATAAATTGGTGGAACAAGCATCACTTTAAAAATCTTTTTTCCAATCTCAAAATTATGGAACAATTAGTTTGCTCCCTTGAAGATGCTGCCTTAACTGATCCTAGTAAGCTTGATGAGTTGAACACTGCTAAAGATAACTTGATCAATTATCAGAATGTGGAGGAAACCTACTAGCATCAAAAGGCTGCTAGCAAATATATTGCTGATGGTGACAGAAATACAAGGTATTTCCATGCTCTTTCCAACAAAAGGAAAGCCTTAAACTCTATTCAAAAAATTAAAAATATTAACTAGGGATCATTGATAAAAAATGAAATTAAAGATTCTATCATACAACATTTTCAAAATTTCTTAAACAAAACCCTCCCTTAGAAGCCCTCTCCAACACACACTGATCCCCTCTATGATTACTAATGATGAGAATCATTTACTCACTTTGCATCCTACAGAAGCTAAGATCAGTAGTACTCTCAATAGCATGAACACTGACTCTGTTGCTGGCCCTGATGGCTACACGACCCATTTTTTTTAGCATTGTTGCCCTTTATTAAGTCTCCACCTGATGTTGTTGTTGACTTCTTTGATCCTTTACCTAGATACTTTTCTAGCACTTCCATTATCCTCATTCCCAAAACTAATAATCGATTCTTGGGAGATTTTAGACTGCCTTTGCACCTTCTTTCAAAAACTCATTGCTAAATTAATTAATAATAGGATAAGTCTGCTCCCTAAAATTATTTCTCCTAACCAAACTGGCTTCATTAAAAATAGAGCTATATCTGACAATATCCTTCTTTCCCAAGAGCTGGTTCATGACATTGATGTTCCTACTAGAGGTGGCAACATCCTCCTAAAATTGGATATCTCTAAAGCCTTTCAAATCTTACAAAAATCATCAAAATTGTTTACCAATGTCTTTCTATTATCATGAATGGTGAGTCCCTCAATTTCTTTACTTCAAGGCATGGCTTGAGACAAGGAGACCCCCTATCACCCTCTCTTTTTTATTCTTGCTGTTGAATATCTTTCGAGGATCCTGAATGATCTTTTCAATAAAAATCCTACCATGTTCTTTAAAACTCATGGTGGTATCCCTGCTTTCTCTCATTTTGATGATTTTATAAACTTTTGTAATGCCTCTATTCAACATTAAAACTATTAAGAACCTTTTAAATGAATTTGGAAAGTGGCCTCTTTCTCAATGATGGAAAATGTTGTTTCATTCCTTCCACCAAAATCCCTACCAATAGGCTCAACCAAATCTCCAGAATTACTAATTTTCTGCTACATCAACTTCCAATTAATTATCTCGGCTTTTAAAGGTCAAAAGATCTCATCTTTTGATGATCTTATCCAAAAATCTCCAATAAAATTTAAATTTGGGAATTTCATTTACTCTTTTGGTGGTAGGCTCACCTTGATTAAGAGCACTCTTAATTCCATGCCTTTATATCTCATCCAAACCATTATGCCGACCATTTCTATCATTAATTTGAATCTCTTTAACAAATTTTTCTGGGGCTCTAATAACTCCTCTAAGAGAATGCACTAGACCTCTTGGGTTAAAAGTTATGGTACTCTCGCTGAAGGTGGTCTTGGTTGTAATCCAATCAAAGAAGCTATCACTGCCTTTTCCTGTAAACTCTGGCACAATTTTAGGAGTAACAATAATCTTTGGGCTAATTTCATTACTATTAAATATTGTCAGGGTAAGCACCCCCTCATTTGTCCCTATAAAGCGGGAGACTCTCCTATTTGGAAAAGACTTAGTTCACCAAATGGGATGTCGAATCTTAATTTCTTGGGGATTAACTCTAGTTTCTCATTCTTTTGGCAAGATAACTGGAGTGGGTCCATTGATGACTTACTCTCCACCCATTCCACTCCCGCTATTAAAGTGAAATTTTTCTGGCAAAATAATATGTTGAAAAATAGTAAGCTTATTGAATATATTCCTTCTTTTCACTTGAACAAACTCACTACTATTCCTATCATTCCTACCAATCAAGATCAGATCCTTTTTAAGCTCTCACATAATGGTGATTTCAACTTTAAAAATGTTTGGCTTCACATTAAAGAAACTCATGTTTCTTCCAATGTGTTTCTCAAACTTTGCAATATTACTATCCCTACTTCTTATTCTATTCTTACATGGCATATTTTGAAAAACTTCATCCCTGTTGACTCCTTGTTGTGGGATAAAGGTTTTCAATTACCTTCAAAATTCCAATGCTTCTTTCACATTGAGAATGTGAACCATGTCTTTGTTAATGGGGCCATTGCTTCTAAACTCTGGATTTGGTATGATGATCTCTTTAACATTATCATTTTCAATGGCTCTTTAACTTTATATCAACTTCTTGAAGTTTATTTTGACAATACTATTAAAGGTCACATTAAAGTCATAACTGCTATCACCCTTATTTGGTTCATATGGATGGATAGAAAATGATGCAAAACATCGTGAGATCCCTATGAACCACATGAGAATATTTGCTAGAACTAAAAACATAATTTGTGACTTGTTTAATGCCAATCTTATTCACTACAAACATTTCAAAGGTTGTAAATTTGTGGCCAATAAACTGGGTCTTAACTTACCGGATCAACCCTACTGTAGAAATGACAAGATTGTTTATTGGGTAAAACCTCATGATCATACTATTAAAATTAACACTGATGGCTTTGTCTCTCATAAAGGTTCAGGTTGTGGTGGCATTTTCAGAAATCTTCATGGTAAAGTCTTATGTGCTTTTGCCTACCCCCTTAATTCTTGCCTTTTTTTGAGCTTATGGTACAAAGCTCTTGAGATTTGCCTTCAAAATGGTTGGCTCAATATTTGGATTGAGGTGGATGCCCTTCTGCTAATTGATCTTTTGACTTCCACCAAAATGAGCAACACTAAATTATACTACCTTCTCAAGAAAAAGAGAGCTCTTCTTTCCCAACTTAATTTTAACATCACTCATGTATGGCGTGAAGGTAATGCATGTGCTGATTACCTTGCCAATCTTGGAGCTAGATTGGATGGTATAATCTTCTTTGATCAACTCACCCAGCCCAAACATTTGCATGGCTTGGTTAATTTGGACAATACTGGACTCCCTTATCTCAGAAATTAATCTAGCCCATGGAATTGTTCTGGTTCAATATCAGTTTAACTGCATGCCCATTTTATATTCAGTGTTGTTGCTTTCTTGGTTTCTGCTGATGCATCAATATGATATCCCTTGTTGCTTACCAGTTGATCTCAGTGTCATGTGTTGTTGGTTCAATTATCTTAGCTCTAATTGGGAGCCTACTGCTTATATTGTTTTTACTGTTAATGTGCTAATTCTCCTTTGGAATTTCTTAATATCTCATCCTATTACTCCTTGCTGGCCCTTTGCTGAGCTATGTGGCATCTGTTATTGGTTTAACTCTCTCACCCCTATTTGGGGTCTTGCTATTACTGGTAAGATGTTGCATGGTTGTTAGAGGGAGATATATTACTTAGTGCTCTATTTTTTGCTCTATTTATTGATAAATGGGGACATCTGGAATTATATTCTGGGTCCCTTGCCTGAATGCCTATTTTCTATACTTTTGTATAACTTTATGACTGACACTGTCCTGCAGACTGCTCTTGGGGTTGGTTTAATGTATTTGTTGAATGTCTTTCAAACCTTTGCTTTTCCTAATTTGAATAGGTGGTCTTATGGCCAACTTGATATAATTTTCTACCTGGGATGATGGCTGATCTGGATCATTGCATCTTATGTTCATCATGCTGCTACTAGGGTTGTCCATGATGTTCAACAGGGTGCTTTTGGAGTTATTTCTCTGATTGTTTTGTCTAACCTCATATCCCCAACCTGCAAGGAGTGTAACTGCAATTTCCTATTTATTTCTTCTATCTTTTTCAGGATTGGACTTCCCTCATGGCTTATCCATTTGCCTCTACTGAGGATGTGGGATTTGTTGCAAGCCTGATCATCTTTATCTAGATGGTTATTTATGTTCACTCCCTTTTGAACTCATTTTGCTATTATTTTACATTTCTGATTTTTAATGGTGTTCTATCTATTGGGTGTCTTATTTGCAATATTGTTTCCACTGTTGGCCTCTAGTTCTGTGGGTTATTTGTCCAGTAGGTTGTCTTTGTGGTTGTTGGTTGTTTCTTACCTTTTGATTTTCTGACTGTTTGTGTTGTTAACATCTGGGATGTTGCTGACTTCACCTACTGTTGTTTTTTCCATCTTGGTTCAACTAGTCTTGGCCAGATCACTTCCTCCGCTATCTAGGAATTACCTTATGCATTGTCTACTTTGAATGGTTGGACATATGGCCAACTTGCTATTATTTTCTTTCTTGGTTGTTGGCTATTATGGATCATTGATTCTTATGTCCAGCATGCTGCTGCTAGGGATTTTTATCATGTTTTGCAGGGTGTTTTTGGAGTTATCTTGCTGATTGTTTTGGCCAACCTCATATACCCAACCTACCATGAGAGAAATTGTAAGTTCAATTTTATTATTCCCCTGCAGGTTTGGACTTCCTTAATGGCTTATCATTTTTCCTTTTCAATGGATGTGGGTTTAGGTACTAGCCTAATCATCTTTATCTGGAAGGTTTGGATATTTGCATATGCTCTATTTACTCTGAATGGGTGGACTTTACAGCTTGTTGGTAATTACCGCTCTTGAACTATTAATACTCAAAGTCGCTAGGGTTTTGGTTTGTTTTGTTCAAAACCTCTTTTGATGTTGTTGACTGCTGGCTTTTGCTTTAAATCCCCTGCTTTATTTTATGCGATCATCCAATTCTATGGACTTTTACCCGCTACTATTTTTTCATCTTATTTCGCTTAAACTTGTATCTATTGCAATCGCTTATTCGAATGGGTGGTTTTATGGCGCCTTGCTATTTTTTGTTGTCTTCGTTGTTTGTTGCCTTGGATATTTGCTATCTTGGTTTTTAAAGATTCCAATGTTGGCTCTATCTTTGTTGGTTGTAGGACTTTAGGGTCCTATGTTCAGCAAGTTGTTTCTGACATTGTTATTCTGATTGTCTTTGATGATTGTTGTCTGGGCTGCTGCTTCTCAGATCCTTGTGTTTAGGGTCTACCTATTTGGTTACTAACTATTGCAATGTCTATTCTGAATGAGAGCTTTTATGGCCAGCTAGCTATCTTTTGCTGTCTTGGCCGTTTGTTGTCTTGGTTCTCTACTATCTTGTTTTATCTGGAATCTAATGTTGACTCTCATTTGAATCACCTTTTTGATTTTTCTTCTAGTGGGTTCCATTGTTGCATTAACTATTTTGCTATTGGAGTTGGATTGCTGATTGTCCTCTTTGTATCAAAGGATCTACCTTATCTCGCTATTTCTTTTCCCATCTTGGTTCGCTTAGTCTTGTGATTAAGCATCTATCCACTTGGTATGCATATTCGAATGGGTGGTACTATGGGCACCGCTACTTTTGCGCCTTGTTGTCTCTTGGTTGTTTGTTGATCCGATTATTTGATTTTTTGTCCAGGTCGCATCTCGTAGTCGACCGGCTTTATTTGGTGCTATTTTTGGTGGGATGCACCTATTCCCCTGTGTTGGGTTATGTTGCCTTCCTTTACATTGCTTTTGCCTCTACTATTATGCATATTTATATGGGGGTTGTTCACATCTACATTCATTATTATGATTGGGTTCATTTTTAGGATTCCAATGTTGTCTCTATCTTTGTTGGTTGTAGGACTTTAGGGTCCTGTGTTTCGTTATTTCACATTGTCCGATTGTCTTTAATGATTGCCCCCGCTTCTCGATCCCCGTGTTTATGGTCTACCTATTTGGTTACTAACTATTGCAATGTCTACACCGAATGAGAGTTTTATGGCCGCCTCTTGTCGCCTTGGTTGTTTGTTGTCTTGGTTATTCTATCTTGTTTTATCTAGATTCCAATGCTGACTCTCATTTGAATCCCCTTTTTGATTTTTCTCTGGTGGGTTCCATTGTTTCATTAATTGTTTTGTTATTAGGGTGGGATTGCTGATTGCCCTTGCTGTTTCTATCTGGGCAGTGATCTACCTCATATGCTGTTGTTTCTTTTCCCATCTTGGTTCAGTTAGGCTTGTTCAGATCATTATGATTAAGCACCTATCCACTTGGTATGCACTATCTATTCTGAATGGGTGGTACTATGGGCACCTGTTGCCTTTTGCTATCATGCTATCTTGGTTGTTTGTTGATCTGGATTATTCAATTTTCTGTCCAGCATGGTGCTACTGGGGCTGTAGTTTTGATTGTCTTTATTTGGTGTTATTTTTAGTGGGATGCAGTCTATTTCCTGTGTTGGGTTATGCTGCCTTCCTTTACAATTGCTTTTTGCCAACTACTATTATGAATATTAATAAGGGGGTTGTTCACATTTGCATTCATTATTATGATTGGGTTCATTTTCTGGACTATGCTTCAAGTCACTGCTAGAAAGATTCATATATATATGTCATATGTTTGGGATGGTGTTATTTATAGGCATTGACTTGTTAGCAATTTCAGAGTCGCCTTCTTCTCGCTTTTTTCTTATGGTGGGTTTTTATGCTGGCCTATTATACCTCTTGGCTATGATTTTTCATGAGGTTCTAGCAAAGATGGCTCATTCTCATATGGATAAGTATTCTCATGTCATGGTGACTATATTGATGATAATTTTCCTGCATGGGATCCCTTATCTTACTGCTTTTTGCAATTTCCTCTCTATTTTATCTATGGTTTTGTTTAGGTTTGCAGGTAACAAAGCCCATAAGACTTTCAACAATTATCGCTATCTTCTCACATGTTTGTTGGCTATGATGGTTGTGATGATTTCACTCCCTTTTGGCTTGGTAGTAGCTCTTGTGATGTAACCCTTCTGCTGAACCATGGATGCTCATATTTGCATCTGCCCCAACTGGGTGTGACTGAGCCTGAGCCTTCTCTATCACATTTCTTTACTATCATTCTCAGATTATGCGCTTTCGCTTATCATTTTGTCTCAGATTACCTTAATCGCTCTAACTTCTTTCTGCCTACATTTTTGGTGTGTTCTTGTCCTCTTATAGGTTTGCTCCAGAGTGTCTTGCATTCTCACATCCCCAGTAGAACTGCCCTAATCTTCCATTGTCTTATTATGTTAACCAATTTGTATCTTTTGATTGCTTTCTTGTTTTGCTTTTGGCTATACTTAGATGGGGATTTACTCCTAGTCGATTGTAGCTCTTGAGCAATAGTTTTGAGTTTATCCCCTTTAAGGACCTTGTAACCCTCTTTTTGTGGCAATAAAATTCCCCTACATGGGGTTTCCCAAAAAAAAACCCGAAACTAACCCCAAACTAAACCCTAAACACTAAAACCTTAAACCCTAGAGCCTAAACCATAAACCATAAACCCTAAAATCCTAAACCCTTAACCCTAAGTACTAAACCCCAAACCCCAAAAACCTAAAAACATAAAGAAATAAAAACTAAAAATAAAATAAATAAAAAAACTAAACCTAAATAATAAATAGATAAAATAAAATAAAACCAAAACTAAACTCTAAACCTTAACCTAAAAATAAAATAAAATAAACTAAAATACAACAAGAAAAACCTAGACTAAACTAAAAAATAAAATAAACTTGAGAATAAAAAACATAAATAAAATTAAAACTAAATGTAAAATAAAAATTCAAGAAACCTAAAATAAAATAAAATTAAAACTAATTAAAAACCTAATCTTAAAAAATAAAGATAAAAAAAAGAAAACATAAACCCTAAAGTTAAAAAAACCTAAACCAAAATTAAAATAAAATATACAAAATAAACTAAACCTAAACCTAAACTAAAATAAACTAAACAAAGATAAATAAAACCTAAACAAAACCTAAAATAAACTAAACCTAAACCTCAACCTAAACTAAATAAAATAAACTAAACTAAAAATAAACCTAAACCTAAACAAAAAAAAATAAAACCTAAAAACAAATCTAAATTAAAAACATAAAACAAAAACCTAAAAAATTTAATTAAAAACCTAAACCTAAACCTAAAAATAAAAAATAAAACCTAAACCTAAAAAGTAAAATAAAAATTAAACTAAACTAAAAAGTAAACCTAAACCTAAACTTAAACAATAAACTAAAATAAATAAACCTAAGATAAATAAACTAAAATAAATAAAAATAAACCTAAATAAAAATAACATAATTAAAAATAAACTAAATAACTATAAACTTAAACCTAAATTTTAAACCTAATTTAAACCTAAACTATCTAAACCCTAAACTTAAAACCTAACTTAAACCTTAAACCTAAACCCTAAACCCTAAACCTAAACCCTAAAACCTAAACCTAAACTCCTCCCTAAACCTAAACCCTAAAATGATAAACCTCCCTAAACCCTAAACCCTAAACCCTAACTTAAACCCTAAACTAACCTTAACTTAAACGAACCTAAATCCTAAACTCCTAAACTTAAACTTAAACCTAAACTTAAATTTAAAACTATAAATCTAAACCTAAACCTTAAACCTAAACTAAAACTTAAGTTTAAACCTAAACCTAAATTCAAACCTAAATTTTAAACCTAAACCTAAATCAACCCAACCCTAAACTACCTAAATCAAACCCTAAACTAAGTTTAAACCCTGTTAATAAACCTTAAACCCTATAGCCTAAACACTAAACCCTGAACCCTAAACCCAAAACCCTAACCCAAAACCCTAAACCCTAAAACCTAAATCCTAAAACCCTAAACCCTAAACATTAAACCCTAAACTTAAACCCTAAACCCTAAAAACCTAAAAACCTAAACCTAAACTAAATAAAACTTAAAAATAATATAAATTAAAAAACCTAAACCTAAATAGAATATTAAAATAAAATAAAATAAAAACCTAAACTAAAACTTAAACTTAAACCTAAAAATAAATGAAATCAATCTAATTAAAATAAACTAAAATAAAATAAATAAAAACTTAAACTAAATTAAAAAAATAAAATAAACCTAAAAATAAAATAAAGTAAAATAAAAACTGAATAAATAAAACCTAAACCTAAACCACAAATAAAATAAAAATAAACTTAAACATAAACTAAAAAATAAAACTGAAAAAGAAAAACATATAACCTAAGCCTAAAAAAATAAAATAAGAACCTAAACTTAAACCTAAAAATAAAAAATAAAACTTAAACCTTAAAAATGAATTAAAAATAAAACTAAAATAAAAAATAAACTTAAACCTAAAAAAATAAACTAAAATAAAAATCTAAACTAAATTAAATATAATTAAACTAAAAAAATAAAAATAGTAATACGTAACTAAATAAAAGATAAACTATATAAACAAAATAAAATCTTAATCCTAAATCCTGAACCCTAAAACCCTAAATCCTAAATCCCTAAATCTAAACCCTAAACCTTAAACCCAAAATCTAAATTAATCTTAATCCACCCTAAACCAAACCACAAAACTATAAACCTTAAACCCAGACCCTACAAACCTACAACCTAAACAAAATAAAACCTAAAATAAAATAAATAAATAAACCTAAACCTAAATAATAAAATAAATAGATAAAACTTAAACTAAAAATCTAAAATCAAAATAAATAAAACTAAAAAATTAAAATAAATAAAAACCTAAACTAAAGTAAAATATAATAAATAAAACCCTAAAATAAACTAAAAAATAGAATAAAACTAAAAATAAAACATAAAATAAAAAAACAACTAAAATAAAATAAAATCTAAAGTAAAATAAAATAAAACTAAATAAAACCTAAATAAAATAAACCTAAAATAAAACCTAAAATTAAATAAAATAAAACCTAAACCTAAACTAAAAATAATAAAAATAAAAATAAACAAAATAAAATAAACCTAAACCTAAACTAAAATAAACTAAACTAAAAAAATAAACTAAACCTAAACCCTAAAATAAAATAATATAAAATAAAACATAAAATAAACCTAAAATAAAACCTAAAACTTAAATAAATAAAATAAACGCATAAACCTAAACCTAAAAAAAAATGGAACCTAAACCTAAAAAATAAAATAAAATAAAAACAAAACTAAAAAATAAACATAAACCTAAACCTAAACCATAAAAATAAACTAAAATAAAAAACCTCAACTAAAATAAATAAAACTAAAATAAATAAACTAAACACAATATAACTAAAAGAAATAAAATAAACTAAAATAAATAAAAGATAAACTAAATAAACTAAACCTCTGGTTTGTAATTTTAAAAAAATAACCATAAACCCTAAACAAATCCCAAAACCCTAAATCTTAAACCCTCCCTAAACCCTAAACCCTAAAACTAATCCTAAACCCTACTTTACATACAACCCTAAACCTACAACCCTAAACCCTAAAAATCTTAAACCCTAACCCTAAATCATAAATCTTAAACTTAAACTAACTCCACACTAACCTAAACCCTAAACCATAAACACTTAACCTAAACCCTCCAAAATAAAATCCTAAACCAGCCTAGCCCAAGCCCCCTAAACCCTAAAACTTGAAAACCTAAACCTAAACTAAAACCTAAAATTAAATAATTAAAACATAAACATAAATAAAATAAAATAAAATTTAAACTAAAACTTAAACCTAAACCTAAAATAAAATAAAATAAACTAAAAAAATAAACTAAGATAAAATAAATAATAACTTAAACTAAAACATAAAATAAACCTAAGAAAAAACTATATAAAATATAAACTAAATGTAAAATAAAAAATAAAATAAACCTAAAATAAAAACTAAATAAAGACTTAAACCTAAAAAATAAGCATAAAAATAAAAACTAAAAGTAAATAAAAAATAAAGGCTAAATCCTAAACTAAAAAAAGCCTAAACCTAAAATAAAAAGAAAGTAATAAAATAAATTAAACTAAATGTAAACTAACATAAAAAACCAAAATAAATAAAACCTAAACCTAAACCTAAACCTAAATAAATAAAATAAACTAAAATAAACCTAAAACTAAACTAAAAAAATAAAACTTCAAAATAAACCTAAAATAAAACCTTAAACCTAAACCTAAAGATAAAAAAATAAAATAAAACAAAAAATAAATAAAATAAAAGTCAACTAAAAATAAACCTAAATGTAAACCTAAACCTAAAAAAATAAACAAAAAAAATCTAAACTAAAATAAATAAACCTAAAATAAATAAACTAAATAAATAAAAAATAAAATAGAAATAAAATAAACAATAAATATGCTAATAAAAATAAAATATATAAATTAAATAAACTTAACGATTTACTTAATTTAAAATTGTAAACTGGCCTAAAAAAGCACAAACCCTAAACCTAAAGCCTCCTAAACCCTAAACCCTAACCTAAACTCTAAACCCTAAACCTAACTAAAAACCCACCCACCCACACCCTAACATAAAACTAAACTAAATAAACTTAAAATAAAATATATAAAAAAGCTAAACCTAAATAAAATAGAAAAATAAAATAAAATAAAACCTTAGTAAAACCTAAACCTAAACTTTAAAATAAAATAAACTAAAATAATTTAAATAAAACCTAAATTAAACTAAAATCAAAGAAAAACCCTAAACCCTAACCCTAAACCCTAAAAGAATAAACCCTAAACCCAAACCCTAAACCTAAACCCTAAACCTTAAATCCCCCCCTAACACTAAACCCCAAACCTAAACCCACCTTAAACCTGGGATAACTACTCAAATTAAAAAAAAACCCAAATCTAATAAACTTAAACCTAAACCTAAACCCTAAGAATCGGTAGAACCTTGATTGTAGGAACTTCATCATCAACCAGGCTCAGCCTAGATATGGTGGTGGAAGCGAAGGAGAAAGCTACAGTTGTCACAATGGTGGTGGGGGTTCTAGAGGTGCAGGAGGATATGGAGGTGGTGGTCAGAGTAGTGTTGGTTATGGAGGCGGGGGGAGCGATGGAGGTTACAGCCGTGGTGGTGGTAGAGGGAGAGATCGGGGATATGATGGTGGATCCCACTACTAGAGGCGAGTGGTTCGAAGAGAAATTAAGAATTGATCGATCGATGCTTATGGAACTCTTCTGAAGGCTTCTTGCTATCTAGGGCACTTGATTTGCTCTATGCGTGCTCCTTTTTGATATATGTCATTGCTTGTGTCTTAGAAAACTTGGCATGATACTTGGTTTATGAAATCAAAAAGAAGAAATGATGAATCTGAATTTTTTCTCAATAAAAAAAACTATACAAAAATAAATAAAACCTAAACCTAAACCTAAAATAAACTATACCTAAACCCTAAACTAAATAAAATAAAATAAATTAAAAATAAACATAGAACTAAAATAAAAAATAAAACTAAAAAATAAATAAAAAATAAAACCCTAAAACCTAAACCTAAAAAAATAAAATAAAAACCTAAACTAAACATAAAAATGAAAAAATAAAACCTAAACCTAAACCAAAAAAAAAGAAACTAAAATAAAACTAAAACTAAAATAAATAAACCTAAAATAAATAACCTAAATTAAATAAAACTAAAATAATAAAAAAATAAATAAAAAGTAAACTAAATAAACTTAAACCTACCGGTTTACTTAATTTTTGAAAAAATTCTAAACCTTAAACCCTAAACCCTAAAAATAAAATTGAACCCTAAACCTTAAAGCCTAAATCCTGACCCTAAACCCCCACCCCACCCTAAACCCTAAACCCTAAACCATCCTAGTCCATAAAATCAAAGACCTAAATTAAATAAAACTTAAAATAAAATAAATAAAACCTAAACCTAAATAAAATAAAATAAAATAGAAAACCTAAACTAAAGCCTAAAACCAAACCTAAACCTAAACCTAAAATAAAAAATAAGAAACTAAACAAAAAATAAATTAAATAAAAACCTAAACTAAACTAAAAAATAAAATAAACCAAAAAATAAAAAACATAAATAAAATAAAAAGTAAATGTAAAATAAAAATAAAATAAAATAAAAACTAAATAAAAACCTAAACCTAAAAAATAAACCTAAAAATAAAACCTAAACCCTATATTAAAAAAAACCTAAAAATGAAATAAACAATATAAAATAAACCTAAACCTAAACCTAAAAAAAACTAAACCAAAACCCTAAACTAAATAAAATAAATATACTAAAAATAAACCTAATCTTAAACTAAAAATAAAACTTAACAATAAACCTAAAAGAAAACCTAAACATAAAAAAAACCTAAACCTAAAATAAAATAAAATAAAAATAAACTAAAAATAAACCCACCTAAACAAAAAATAATAATAATAAACTAAAATAAATAAAGCTAAAATAAATAAACTAAATTAAATAAAACTAAAAAAACTAAAATAAATAAAAATTAAACTAAACAAACCTAAACCTACTAGTTTATTTAATTTAAAAAAACTAAACCCTCCCTCCCTCCCTAAATCTTAAACTCTCCTAAACCACTCTAAACCCAAAACTTACAACCTTAAACCCTCTCCCAAAAACCCTAAACCCTAAATCCTCCATAACCCTGGGCTCTAAACCCTAAACCCTAAACCCTGTAACCCTCAGGCTCCCACCCCTCCTAAAGCCTAAAGCTGACCTAACCTCCCTAAACCACTAAAAAAAACCTAAACTAAATAAACATAAAAGATAAATAATAAAACTTAAACCTAAATAAAATAAAACCCTAAACTAAAACCTAAACCTAAGCCTCAAAATAAAATGAAATAAACTAAAAAAATAAACTAATATAAATTAATAACCTAAATATACTAAAATAAAATAAACCTAAGAATAAAAACTAATATAAAATAAAACTAAATAAAATAAAATAAACCTAAAAAATCCTTATATAAAAGAAATTAAAACTAAATAAAACTAAAACCTAAAAACTTAAAATAAAATCTAAAGAAATAAAAAATAAATCATAAACTAAAAAAAAAAACCTAAACCAAAATTAAAATAAAATAAACTAAACCTAAACTAAAATAAACTAAACTAAAATAAATAAAACCTAAACCTACATAAACTAAACTAAATAAAATAAAATAAACTAAAAATAAACATAAACCTAAACTAAAAAATAAAACCTAAAAATAAAATAAAACCTAAACCTACATAAATAAACCCTAACCTAAGCTAAACCTAAACCAAACCCACTAAAGCCTAAACACTCTAAACCCTACCCACTCTAACCCTAAATCTTAAACCAAGCTAAACCACTAAACCATAAACCCACCCTAAACCCTAAAACTTAAAACCTAAACCTAAATAAAATAAAAACCTAAACTAAAACCTAAACCTAAACCTAAAAATAAAATTAACTAAAATAAATAAATAAAAACTAAAATAAAATAAATAAAAACCAAAACTAAACTAAAAAATAAAATAAACCTAAGAGTAAAAAACCTAAATAAAATAAAAACTAAATGTAAAGGAAAAATAAAATAAACCTAAAAATAAAACCTAATCTTAAAATAAACCTTAAAATAAACCTATATATAAATAAAATAAAATCAATCTATAAACTAAAATAAAACTTGGCTAAAATAAAATAAAATAAACCTACCAAATAAAATAAACCAAAACCCTGGACCTATCACTACCTCTAACCATCCCCCCACTAACATCACTCCCTGACTCTCTTTCCCTAAACCCTAAATCCTAAGCATAATCCTAAAACCCTAACTCCTGATCATCCTAAATCCTACCTCCCACTGACCTAAATCCCTCTACTCCATACCACAAACTCCACCAACCTGGGCCCTAAACCCCTGGCCCTCTAACCTCCACCACTCCTGGGCTCTCCCTAAACCCCCCAAACCCTGGGCTCTAGCCTTCCCTAAACCCTAAACCTAAATGCTAAACCTAAATAAAATAAAACCTAAAAATAAAATAACTAAAAAGACCTAAACCTAAATAAAAAAAAAATGAAATAAAAACCTAAAACTAAACCTAAAAATAAAATAATAAAAAACTAAACTAAAATAAAATAAATGAAAACCTAAACTAAACTAAAAAATAAAATAAACCTAAAAATAAAAAAAAATAAATAAAAAAAAAATAAACAAAATAAAAGAAAATAAACCTAAAAGAATGATAAAACTAAATAAAGACCTAAATCTTAAAAACATTAAAAATCTAAACCTTAAACTAAAAAAACCTAAACCTAAAATAAACAAAATAAAATAAACCTAAAGCTAAACTAAAATAAACTAAAATAAATAAAACATAAACCTAATCCTAAATAAACTAAAACTAAACTAAATAAACTAAAATAAACTAAATAAACTACAAATAAACCTAAACTAAAAAAACTAAAATAAACCTAAAATAAAACCTAAAACCTAAACCTAAAAAAATAATTAAAAACCTAAACCTAAAAAATTACATAAAAATAAAACTAAACTAAAAAATAATCATAAACCTAAACCTAAACTTGAAAAATAAACTAAAATAAAAAAAACCTAAACTAAAATACATAAAACTAAATAAAATAAAAATGAACCTAAATGAAAATAAAAATAAACTAAACTAAAATAAATAAAACTAAAAAAAAATTAAACCTACTAGTTTACTTAATTTTTTTTTTTAAATAAACCTTAAACACCAAACCATGAACCCTAAATCTTAAACCCTAAACCCTAAACTAAACTCCTAAATCCTAAAGCCTAAAGATAAAACCTAAACCTCCGCTCTCGGCGCTCTCACGGGCGATTCCTTCCCTTTCATTTTCTTGCGGCTTGGTCGATCTTGATCCTTCTCGATCATAATTTTGATTATTTGTCTCGATTGGCTAATGTGAGTTTCCTTTGCTCTTTTAATGGTGGAGGAGTCTCCACGCTGAGCCTTTCGAACTTGAAGGCATCGGCTAGGGCTTCTGATTTACAAGGTATTATGGATCTGACATCATCCGTTACTATGCCTGCTGTTAAGTCTGTCAAGGATGCATTATCCGTAAGAACTCTTCTCTTCTAATGCTACGGTCAATTTGATCTCAACCTCTTTTCATGGGATGCTGTTGTTATGCTCGGATCTTAATGTGGAAAAGTTGGCGAAGCCTTTTGAATTCTCTTTAGTGGTAAATTTTCTTACGCCAACTCGATAACATCGATCATTTTTCATAGCCTAAAGCTCTCGGCATTTTGACTTGTCGGTTTGATTGATCCTAGGCATATTCATATTCTCTCTAATGACTTAGATTACTCAAGAGTTTTGATCATCTCCTACTTTGTGTATAATTATCAAATGAGGCTTTTGAAATGGTCTCCTCTTTTTGATGTAAAAGAGGAATTTCCAATTATTCATTTATGGCTAGCTCTTCCTAATATGAGAATACACTACGTTACACCTCAAGTCCTCTTTGCGGTTGGTGCTCTCTTTGGTCGGCCTCTTCAAATTGATCAGGCCATCATTGCGAGATCACGACCTTCAGTTGCTCGTGTTTAGGTTGAGATTGATATTACCAAAAACTATCCTAAAGAAGTATTGATCGACTCTAAGAAATTTGGTTATAATCAAAAAGTGGAATTTGAAAATTTTCCTATTTTTTGCACACATTATAAGTTTCATGGTCATGATCATTCAATGCTTTTTTGTTGCATCCTCATCTTGAAAAGAATAAATTTTTGGATCCTAATCCCTCTCTAGCAAATGAAAAATCAATAAAATTGCTTATGTGCCTAAAGTCACTCAAAAATGAACTCATCCCCCTACCCCTACTCTTTTATTATCTACTAATTTTCCTATTGAAGTGCATTCTGAGCATGTTAAAAATAATGCTTATGAGGTTTGTGAGGAGGCTAATGATAACTTACCTAACATTGCTTCTATTTGTAATAATTTGGCTCCTCAAGGGAATACCTTGACTCAGTCTAATCTACCCCTCTTGGCTAGTGAACCTGAGAAGACTCATATGAACCCTAGTGGTGATTTGAATGGAAACTTCAGGTTGGGTCAAAATCTAAAAACAAATTCTGCAATTGTTCATCTGATGAAAGAACAAAATCTGAAAATGGTGATCCTTTGGTCATGGAACAAAATCTGAAACGTAATTCTAAAATTGAGCATAAAATATGTGCTATTAATGGCTTCACAATCTCTCCTTCGCCTACCCTACAGAGTGATACACTTGCTAACCTAATTTCTCAACTTAATTCGACAAGAAGGAAATTACCATTAGAATGCTTTGACGATCGGTCCTATTCAATATCACAAATCACTCTCTCTCTCGATGGAGATACTTTGGACATAGATAGACCTTTTCAAAATTATTAAAAAATCCCTAAAGCTAGATTGTTCACTAATAGCTCCACCGGAACCACTAGATCTTCTCTAACTTCCCATAAATAATTGTTTCATGTTGTCTCTTCTTCATGCTTTTTTTATTTTTTAGTTATCTCTTTTCCTTTTCTTCTATTTTATTATGATCAATCTTCTTATTTGGAATGTTGGGTATTGGAATTCTCATTGTCCATAAGTATTAGAAGCCTTTACCATACTCATAACATAGCCTTACTTGTTGTTATTGAACCATTCATACACTCTTCTAAGATCACCCATGTTGCTAGAATGCTTGGCTTTCAAAATTTCTTTTGTAATATTAGCAATAAAATTTGGAGCTTTTGGAATAATTTAGTCAACATCTCTATCCTTGATGATCTTCAATAATTGGTTAATGTTCAAATCTCATTGGGTGAATTTTTTGCCCTTGTTTCCTTTATTTATGCATCTTGTAATAGAGCTGGTAGGAACATCCTTTGGGAAAACTTAAGAACCTTTGCCTCCTCGTCAACAAACCGGTTGGTTGGGGTGATTTCAACACTATTCTTGCTTCTTAAAGAAGGGGAGCGCTCTCCCATTCATTCCATGGAAGATTTTTCTAATATGATCCTTGATTGCAATCTGATTGATATTGGCTTTTCGGGCTCAGACTATAAGTGGCATAACTCTAGACTCAGCAGTGGCTTGATAGGACCCTCTTTAATTCCCTTTGGATCAATCAATAGCCCCTTACTTCTAAACATTTGAGCAGAACTTTGTCTGACCATGCTCCGCTTTTGATTTCTGTCAAAAATCCTTCCAGTAGACTATCCTCCCCTACTTCTTTTAGATTCCAAAATTTGTGGATCCAATACAGTGATTTCATAAATGTTGTTTGATGGCCCCTATTCATCTAGATAATTTCGTTAAAGAAATGATTCACCTTTAGCTTAAGCTTAAAAGGCTTAAATAAAACCTAAATTGGTGGAACAAGCATCATTTTAAAAATCTTTTTGCCAATCTCAAAAATATGGAGCAATTAGTTTGTTCTCTTGAAGATGCTATTTTAATTGATTCTACTATGCTTGAGGAGTTGAATGCTACTAAAGATAACTTGATTAATTATCGATCATGGAGGAAATCGGCAAAAGGTATAGCAAACATATTCGATGGTGATAGAAATACAAGGTATTTCCATGCTCTTTAAAAAAATCCTTAAACTCTATTAACAAAATAAAAATGATAATGATAGCGGATCGACAATAATGATATTAAAGATTCTATCATACAACATTTTAAAACTAATTACACAACAACCCTTCCTTAGAAGCCTATCGATTCCCTCAATGATTACTAATGATGACAGGTTGCTTAGTTTGAATCCTACAGGAGATTGGTAGTATTCTCAATAGCATGAACATGATTCATTCTTTAAAGGCTACCTCAATTCTTTCGGCACTTTTGGCCTATTATTAAGTCGACCTTGTTGATGTTTTGTTGATTTTTTGATGGCAACCCATTACCTAGATATTTTTCTAGCACTTCCATTGTTCTCATTCCCAAAATTAATAATTCTGAATCTTGGGGCGATTTCAGACCTATCAGCCTTTGCAGATTCTTTCATAAACTCATTGCTAAATTAATTGCTAATAGAATTAGCTACCTAAAATAATTTCCCCCAACCAAATTGGCTTCGTTAAAGGTAGAGCTATATCTAATAACATACTTCTAGCCCAAGAGCTGATTCATGACATTGACATTCTATCAGAGGTGGCAACATCCTTTTCAAACTGGACATCTCTAAAGCTTTTGACAACCTCTCTTGGGATTTCCTCTTTCAAATTCTTCATTTGCTTGGGTTTTTTGATAATTTTATCCGCCTCATCAAAAATTGTATTACCAATGTTTGGTTCTCTGTTATCATGAATGGTGAGTCCCTTGGTTTTTTCCCTTCGATGCATGGCTTGAGAGATAAGGTGATCCCCTTTCATCCTCTCTTTTTATTACTATTGAATATCTTTTGAGGAGCACGAATGATCTTTTCTATAATAATGTTTTTTAGAACTCAAGGTGGTCTTCTAGTCTCTCATCTTAGTTTTGATGACCTTATAATCTTTTGCAATGCCTCTATTCTTCACATTAAAATTTTAAGAATCTTTTAAATAAATTTGGCAATGAAAGTGGTCTTTTTATTAAGGCAAAAGTTGTTTCATTCCTTCCTCTAAAATCCCTAGTAATAGGATCAACCAAATCTTGATAATTACTAATTTCTAGCAACAACAACTTCTTATTAAATATCTTGGTGCCCCACTTTTAAAGGTCGAAAAGATCTCATCTTTTGATGAGTTAATCAAAAAATCTCTAATAAAATGCTTGGGAATTTCATTTACTCTCATTTGGTGGTAGGCTCACTTTGATTAAGAGCACCTTAACTCCATGCCTTTATATCTCATTCAAACCATTGTGACCAATTCTACCATTAGATTGAGTCTCCTTAACAAATTTTTACGGGGTTCTAATAATTCCTCTAAAAGAATGCACCTGGACCTCTTGGTATAAAAGGCTGTGGCACTCTTCAAGGGTCTTGGATGTAAGCCTATAAAGAAGCTATCACTATTTTTCTATAAACTTTGGTGGAATTTTAGGAGTAACAATAGTCTTTGGGCCAATTTCATGATTGCTAAATACTGCCAGGGTAAGCATCCTCTCATTTGCCCCTATAAAGTGGGAGACTCTCCTGTTTGGAAAAGACTTTGTTCCATCAAATGGGATACCAAATCATTAATTTCTTGGGGGTTTAACTCTGGCACCTCTTTCTTTTGGCAAGATAATTGGACTGGAGGTGAGTCCATTGATGATTTACTTTCTACCCATTTCTTTACTATTAAAGTGAACTATTTAGCAATAATATGTGGAACAATAGTAAAACACTTGATTATATTCCTTCCTCTCATTTAAACAAGCTTACTATTATTCCTATCATACCTAGCAATCATGATCAGATCCTTTTTAAGCTTTCTCAAAATGGTGATTTCAACTTTAAAATGTTTGGATTCATATTAATGTGTTTTTCAAACTTTGGAATAACACTATTCCTGCTTCTTTTTCTATTCTTACTTGGTGTATTTTGAAAAACTTCATCCCTGTTGACTCCTTGATGTGGGGGAAAGGTTTTCACTTACCTTCAAAATGCTACTGTTGCTTTCACATTGAGAATGTAAATCATGTTTTTTTGTTAGAGCCATTGCTTCCAAACTTTGGATTTGGTATGATGATCTCTTTAACATTGTCAAATTCAATGGCTCCTTAACTTTATACCGCTTCTTGAAGTTTATTTCAATAACACTACTAAAGGTCACATTAAAGTCATAACTACTATCACTCTTATTTGGTTGGTTGGTATGGATGGACAAAATGATGCAAAATATCATAGGATTCCTATGAATCATATGAGGATAATTTCTAGAATTAAAAACAAAATCCGTGACTTATTCAATGCCAATTTAATTAACTACAAAAAATTCAAAGGTTGTAAATTTATGGCCAATAAACTGGGTTTTAACTTGTCGGACCAACCCAACTGTAAAGATGACAAGATTGTTTATTGGGTAAAATCTCATGTTAATACTATTAAAATTAACACTGATGGCTTTGTCTCTCAAAATGCTTATGGCTGTGGTGGCATTTTGAAACCCTAATGGTAAAGTCCTATGTGCTTTTGCCTTAATACTTGCTTTGTTCTTTCTAAGCTAATTGCAGTGTACAAAGCTCTTGAGATTTGCCTTCAAAAAGGTTGGCTCAATATTTGGATTGAGGTGGATGCCTGCTCGATTGATCTTTTCACCAAAATGGCACGCAAAATTGTACTATCTTCTCAAGACTAGAGCTCTCCTTTCTCAACTCTATTTAAAATCTCTCATGTATGGTGAGGGTAATGCATGTCTTGTTGCCAATCTAGGTGCTAGATTGGATGGTATAAAATTGATCAACTTACTCTTCCTTTTGTCTAACATTGACTCTTAAATATTTGATTTTCTTTAATTATCCAACAATTGTGGTTCTTTTTTCTATTTAGTGTTGTTGCTTGGGAATTTGATGCATCATCGATATCCCTTGGTTGTTACCCTTTTAGCTTGCTACCCCCCTATCATTTTTATTTTGTAGAATGGGGTTAATTTATTTAATGGATCTCTTATTTTGTCCACCTTAATTACTTGCTACTTTTCATTTTTTTATGCTTTGTTGGGAGGCTTTTGATGATATACCTCATCAATATGGAGGATTGCTATCTTTCTATTATTCTTCTTTTTTGTAAGATTATGTTCTTCTTGTTTATCCAATCTTTTATCTTTGTCAATTACTCTTTCCTTATTATTTGTATGGATCTTGTCTCCTTTACAACTTTATAAGATGTATGATTATTTTTTTTCTTTCTTTTCTGGGTGTAATATCTATTGATGTTTTAATTCTTATATTGGATTAGGTTGGCCTTTTGTCTGTGGATCTTGGGGTTTTTGTTGATTATGTTGCTAACCTCATCTCCCAACTGGTGCAATATTGTTATTATTACTCTTTGAGATTGGACTTATAATGATTTCCTTCTATTTTTTTGGGATGGTAGTTGTTTCTGCTCTCCTTTATCTTGAAGGAACTCATCGATGGTTTACATTTGAACCCTTTCTGGCTATATTTGCCCCTTTATTCTTTTTTGGCTTATCTTATGGTTGGTGCAATAATTGTAGTGCTATTTTTTTGTTGGTTGTTGGATTATCGGGTGCATTATCCAGAAGGCTTCCTTTGTGGCTGGTGGCTGTTTGTTGCCTGTTGTTTTTCTGATTGTTTCTGCAGGTTAGGAATTACTTCTTATTTGTTGCCCACTATTTTTGTTTTACACTTGTAGATCACTGATGTTTGAAGACTACTTAATCTACTATTCTTTTTCCCTATTGGTTCTGTTAGAATTATGGATCCTTTGTGATTATGCTATTGCCAAATTGGATATTAACCTATGCCTTTATTTTACTCTTAATGGGTGGATTTTGGCCAACTTGTTGGTAGTTCTTGTCTTGGTGGTTGTTGGATTAATCAACAAAGGCTTCGGTTTTGGGATCTTATCACCGTGCCTCTTTTGAGGTTTTTGGCTGCATGGTGGCTTTTGCTTTTCTGCTTATTATTGTTGTTTGCAATAGGGCTGCAGCTGATCATCACATGTTTGAGGCCTATCTAAACTGCTATTGTTTTTTCCATCTTGGTTTAGCTAGACTTGGCCAGACCACTTCATTATCTACCTGGAATTTATCTTATGCATTGTCTATTTTGAATGGGTGGTTTTATGGCCGTTGCTTTTTTTATCTATCTTGGTTGTTGGGACTGGATCATTGGGTTTATGCTAGCTACTGGGGCTATCTATCATGATCATCAGGGTGCTTTTGGATTTGTTTTGCTGATTGATTTTGCTAACCCCATCTTCCCAACCTGTCAGGAGAGAAACTGTAATTTTCTGGTTATTTTTATTATCTCTTTGTAGGATCGGTCTTACTTTATGGTTTCTTTCCAGTCTACTTTTCTTGAGGATTTTGGTTTAGCTACAAGCCTGGTCATCTTTACCTTGAAGGATTTCAATATTGACTATCTTTTGAACCCATTTTGTTTCTTTTTTTATCTTTGCTTTTCACTGGCATATCATATGGTGGGTGCAATAATTGTATTGTTGTTTTCATTGTTGGCTATTGGATTTTCGGGTCCTATGTCCAGCAGGCTATCTTTATGGTTGTTGGCTATTTGTTGCCTGTTGCTTTTCTGAATGTTTTTGCTGATTGCAATCGGGCTCTTTTGATCACCTGATGTTTAAGATCTACTTAACCTGCTATTATTTTCTTCCTCTTAGTTCTATTAGATTTGTACAGATCACTAAGATTATGCTTTTGCCTAATTTGATTTTAACCTATGCATTATTTACTCTGAATGGGTGGATTTATGGCCAACTTGCTTTATTCTTGTCTTGGTTGTAGTGGATTACTAAGTTTTACCTTGAAGTTGATTGATTGTCTCTCGATTGTCTTTACTTGGAGTTGTTTGTGGTGAGCGACTTATTACATGCCTTAGGGTTCATCTAATCTTGTTGCATTCCCATCTCTAATAGAATTCGCAATTCGTGGTTATTTGGGCTTGGGATATCTTTGTCTTGCCTTACACTTCCTGGTTACTAACTTCTATAACAAGGAGGTTGTTAACTTCTGCATTGCTTTCTTTCATTGCACTTCTTTTTTGGGGTATATCCTTTGTTTTTGAATTTGTTTAATATTTGTCCCATTTGTTTGGGATGGATGTTAATTCCATGCTATTTTATTTGCCTTCTTTGGATTTCAGAGTCTTTCTATTGGTCTTTTATGCTTCTTACCTATGCGTGGCCTTTTCTGCTGTTTTCCTGTGGTGGGTCTTCATGCTGATCTAATTAAACCCTTGGACCTGATTAAAAATATGGTTGACCTAACAATGATGGTTCACTTTCATTTGTGTTGGGATTCTCATGACATGGTGCCTAATATGATGACATTTACTCTGCATGGGATCCCTTAATTTAGAAAAAACAAAATTGAAAAAAACCCTAAAACCTAAAACTGTACCACACCTGACCTGACCCTAACTAACATAAACCCTAAACCCTAAACTAAACCCTACCCAAACCAAACTAACCTAACATTAAGCCTAAACCTAACCCCAGACCCTAAACCCTACCTTAAACCAACTAAAACCATAAACCCTAAACAATCTACCATGACCCCTGACTCCTAACCCTACCCTAAACCACACTCTAAACCTGAGCCCACACTCCTTAAACCCTCCACAAACCCTAAACTGCTCCTGGGCTAACCCTGGCTCTCCCTCCCTGACTCTGGGCCTACCCTGATCCTACTAACCCTCTAACCCTGGGCCCTAACCTCCTACCCACCTGGACTCCTGGGCCCTCCTACTGCATAAACCCTGGGCCCTTAACCTGGGCCCTCCCTATCATCCACTCCCAACCTCTACTATAGATAATAAAAGATAATGATAAATAATAAATTTAAACTTAAACTACTTAACCTAAAATAAAACTAAACTAAAAGATAAATTAAAAAAACCTAAACTAAACTAAAATAAAATAAACCAGATTAAAAAAACCTAAATAAAATAAAAAACTAAAATTAAAATAAAAATAAAAAATAATAGATAAAATAAAATAAAAATTAGTTAAAAACTAAAACCTAAAAATAAACCTAAATACAAACCCTAAAGTAACAAAAAAAAACATAAACTTAAACTAAAATAAAATAAACTAAAATGAATAAAACCTAAACCTAAACTTAAAATAAACTAAACCTAAACCCTAAACTAAATAAAATTAAATATACTAAAAATAAACCTAAACCTAAAATAAAAATATAACATAAAAGTAAACATAAAATGAAAACCTAAACTTAAACATAAAAAATTAAAATAAAAAACTAAACCTAAACCTAAAAATAAAAAAATAAAACCAAAAATAAAAAAATAAGAAAAATAAAACTAAAGCGAAAATAGACATAAACCTAAGAATAAACTAAAATAGATGAACTTAAATTAAAATAGAATAAATAAAATAAACATAAATAAAAAGTAAAATAAATAAAATAAACTAAAATAAACCTAAACTGTCGGTTTACTAAATTTTATTTTTAAAGAAACCTAAACCCTATGCCTAAACTAACCCTAAACCTAAACATAAACTAAACCCTAACCTCTAAAGACCCCACCCTAAACCCAAACCACAACTGAGCCTAGTGCACTGACCCTACCCTACCATAAATCCTGGGTTGTACCATAACCATATCAGACCCTAAACCCTAAACCTAAAGCATAAATACAAATCTTAAAAAAATAAATACAATTTTGTAAATAAAAATCTAAATAAATTAAAATTAAATTATTAAATCTAATAACTAAACTAAACTAAAATTAAATAAAATAAAAAATAAAACTAAACCAAAATACATAATTAAATACTTAAACTAAACTAAAAATAAAATAAACCTAAATATAAAACTTAAATAAAATAAAATTAAATGAAATAGAAATAAAATAAGAAAAACTAAATAAACTTAAAACTAAAAATATAAACCTAAAATAAATAAAAATAACTTTAAATCTTAAAATAAAAAAGAACCAAAACATAAAATAAAATAAATGATCCTAACCTAAACTATAATAAACTAAAGATTAAAATATAACTAAACTAAACCTAAAATAAACTAAACTAAAACCACAAACTAAATACAATAAACTAAAATGAACCTAAACCTAAACTAAAATAATATATAAAATAAACATAAAATAAAAAAGCTAAACCTAAAAATAATAAACTAAAATAAATAAATTTAAAATAAATATCTAAAAAATAAACTAAAATAAACATAAACTAATAGTTTAGTTAATTTAGAAAATAAAAAATAAAAATAAAATTAAATAAACCACACCCTGACCCCTATAAACCCTAGATCTTAAACCCACCTACCTACCCTAAACCCTACCCTAAACCCCACCACAACCACTCTGGACCCTTAAAACTAAAACCTAAATCTAAACTAAATAAACCAAAAAAAATATAAAATATAAACCTAAATAAAATAAAATAAAATAAAATAAAATAAAACTAAACTTAAACCTAAAATAAAATAAAATAAAATCTAAAAATAAAATAAAATAAAATAAATAAAATTAAAGCTAAACAAAATAAAATTAATAAAAACCCTAAATAAACTTAAATTAAAATTAATAAAATTAAAATAAAATTAAAATAAACCTAAAATAAATAAAATAATAAACTAAATAAATCCTAAACTTAAAAATAAACTAAAATAAATCATAAATAAAAGAAAACATAAACCCTAAACTAAAAAAATACTAAACCTAAATAAACAAAATAAAACCATCTAAACTAAAATACACTAAACTATATATAAAACCTAAACCTAAATAAACTAAACCTAAACCCGAACTAAATAAAATAAAATAAACTAGAGTAAACCTAAACCTAAATGAAAGCTAAAATAAAACCTAAAATCAAAACATAAAATATAAAATAAAACCTAAACCTAAACCAAAATATAAACTAAAACCTAAACCTAAAATATAAAATAAAATAAAACTAAATTAAAGTAAACATAAACTAAACCTAAAATTAAACTAAAATAAAACCTAAACTAAAATAAATAAATCTAAAATAAATAAAAATAAATAAATTTAAAATAAGCATAAATAAAAATTAAAATAAAATAAATTAACATAAATAAAAAATAAACTAAATACTAAACCTAAATATATTAATTTAATTGTTTTAAAAAAATAAACTTAAACCCTAAACCTTAAACCTACTACACACTCTCTAACCTAACACTGAACTTACTACACTAAAACCCTAAACCCTAAACCATAAAACCCTAAATCCTAAACCACAAACTACATGCCTCCCTACCCTAAACCTAAACCCTAAACCCTAAATCCTAAACTCTAACCCTAAACCCTAATCCCATAAACCTAAAATTAAAGGTTTTATTTTTTATTTTGAACAATATCATTCCCATTTCTTATTCTGGTTTAGCTTGGAGGATTTTGAATTACTTCATCACTGTTGATTCCTTGCTCTATCTTAAAGGGTTTTATTTACCTTCTAAGTGCTATTATTTCTTTCATATTGAAAATGTTAATCATGTTTATATCAATGGTTCTATTGCTTCCAAACTTTGGATATGGTATGATGATTTATTTAGCACTAACTAATTTCGACTCTCTTTCATTATATCAACTTCTTAAAGTTTATTTCCATAAACGTGAAAGGACATATCAAAGTTTTAATTGCTATTACCCTTATTTGGTTCATTTGGATGGATAGAAATGATGCTAAATATCATGGTATCCCTATGAACCATAAAAGGATCCTTGCTAGAACTAAAGAAAAATCCATGTTTTGTTTAATGCAAATTTAATTAGTAATCTTCACTTTAGAGGTTATAAATTTTTTGGCTAAAAATTGGGTATCACTTTGCATGGTGATCCTTCCTACAGAGTATTAGGATTATACATTAGATTAAGCCTAAAGAAAATTTTATGAAGATCAATATTGATGGTTTTTCCCCAAACAAATATGGCTATGGTGGAATTCATTGGGATCTTAAAGGTACTATCTTTTGTGCTTTTTCCTACCCCCTCAAAGCTTGTTCTGTTATTTATGCTGAGATCATGGAAATTAACAAAGCTATTGATATTTGTTCAAGCAAAGGCCTCTTTAATATTTGGATTGAAATTAATGCTCTTCTATTACTTGAAATGCTCAATAATAATAAAATGGGGAATGCTGACATATTTTATCTTCTTAATCACACTAAAAAGCTTCTTCCACATGTTTACTACAAAATGTTTCACATTCTTTGTGATGGTAATGCTTGTCTGATTTCACTTGGGAGGAAATTAAATGAGCTCACTTTATTTAATAACCATAGATTAACTAAGCATTTGCATGGTGTAGTCAATCCGGATAAGATTGCCTTACCTCAGTTTTAACCTTCTACTATTTTGTTAATTTTTTTCTATGGTGGTTTTATTGGACTATTTTTGGTTGTTTATTTTATTCTTCCCTCACCAAGAAGTGGTTTTAATTGGTTTCCCTATCCTGAGATTGGTGGTTTTCTATGGCTCATGCTATGCTTCTTTTCACAGTAGTTATTTTTGAGGGTCTCTGTTGGGTTGTGGTGCTGATTTTCTATCCCTTTTGTTAATGGATGTTGGGTTTGCCTTTGGTTTTAGTGGCTGTGCCTAATTCATTGGATTTTCAGATTCTATGGTTGGTTCTCTTGGTTCTTATATTTGCTTCTTCCATCTTCCAGCTATTTTGGGTGGTTATTTTTCATGTATCATTGGCCTTGCGGCTTAGTTTTGGGTTTTGGTGGATAATGTTCTCCTTTCGGTTTGGCTTGGCTTGCTAGTTGGTTTTCCCTCTATCTTATGGATTGGAGGTAGCTATTACATTGTTGTCTTCCTATTTTTCCTTCATGGTGATCAACTCTTTGGGATTTGGAAGGGTTTTGTTTTCCTTTGGCCTTGTTCCTTTCCTTACAGGTTTTATTTGTGGTTGGGTGGTCCTCCTTGGCCTTTATCTGGTAGGGTGACTACCATTTTCGTTTCTTGGTTATTTTGGAGATCTCCAGGTGGGTTATGGTTTTATCTGCTGTTGTTCTTTCCCTCTTTTTTGGGCTCTATATTGGCTTTATCTGGTTGGTTGTTGGTGACTAATGGTTTTATTTTTTGGTTGGGTTAGTTGTTGGTGGATGTGTTGGTTGTGTTTGATGGTTGGTTTAGGTGCTTTTAGGTTTGGTTTCTAGTCACTCTTGGGTTGGTTATCTCTCTTGGGTGACTTTTCTTTATTTTTTTGCTCTAGTTTGGGTGTTAGTTTTTTTCTCGATTTCTCTACTCATCTTATTGTGGGTTATTTTATTGGTTATTTTGTTGGTGGAGGATATGAGCTCTTGTGGTTTCTTGGTCCTTAGGACTTGTTGGGGTTGGCTTAGGGGTTCTTTATCTTACCTTGGATGCTTGTGTCATGGCTTGGTGTTTTGGGATTTGGCTCTTGGTATTGACTCCCTATGGTTTATTTGGCTCTCCTTGTTTCTTGATATTTGCCTCTTGGTTGGTGGTGGTGGATTTGCTATTCTTTTGGCTACCTTGGTGGGGGTTTTGATGGTAATTTTTGGATGCCCTCTTAGCCTCTCTATAATATGGCTTTCCTCTCTCTGGTGCTGCTCATCTCATACTATTTTTCTATTTGGGTGGAGGTTTTGCCCTTGGATTTGGATTGCTAGTGCTCTGGAGATAGTCGTGGGTTATTGTTTTGCCTTTCAGACTATTTTGCTCGATTGTGTTGTTCCCCATATTTATGATGACATCCCCTTTTTTGTGTTTCTCTTCTTATTGGTGGTGGCTTCGATGGAGTTATTGTTTGGTTTATTTTAGCTTACTTGATATAACTTGGGATGTTGGCTTTAGATTGTTTGTTGTGGGTTTTGGTTGGTGGTTGGTTGTTGGTGGTGGCTATTTGGTTGTTTTATCTATTTGTTTGGTGGAGGAATTGAATCACTATGGTTTTGCCTTGGATGGTTGCTTATATTAGGTATCGCTATGATGGCCTTAATGTTTCCTCAATCTTTCTCTGGTTGGTAGCATGCATATGATTGTAACTCTTCTCATAAAGTTTGGATGCTCATATGTATTGTTGCCCTTGAGATGATCTTAATTGAGCTGAGCCTTCTCTTTCTAAATTGTTTCTAAATCTTTTCCCTTGAGCTATGACCATTGCCTTTGTAGTGTTTTGTAGATTTCTTTTTTGTTGGAACTTCATAGATGGAATGATCTTTTCGATAAACTCAATCTTGTTGATGTGGATCTTGCTTATCTTGACTTTCAAAGGGACCATGTTTGCTCACTAGTCTTTACTACTTTCTTGAGTTATATTAGTCTTATTTTTGTGTCTTTTCTCATTTTCTTTTAAGATGTTGTATTTGCTCTTTAATTTTTTTCCATTGTACTTAGATGGGGGTTTGGCTCTTTAGGTTTCTTGTAGCTCTGTGAGCAGTAGAACTTTGAACTTTACACCTTTTAAGGACATTCTATCCTATATTTTTATGGTAATAAAATTATAACTTTCCCTTAAAAAACCCTAAATACTAAACGCCAAACCCTAAATGCTAAACCGTAAACCCCAAAGCTAAAACCTAAAACTAAATAAAACCTAAAATAAAATAAATAAATAAACCTAAACATAAATAAAAAATATATAAAATAAATTAAAACCTAAACTAAAACCTAAACCTAAAAGAAAAAATACAATAAAAATAAAACCAAATTTAAATAAAATAAACTAAAACTAAACTAAACTAAAATAAAACCTAAATAAAATAAAATAAACCTAAAATAAAATAAAAATAAACTTAAATAAAATAAAATAAAACTAAATAAAACTTAAAATAAACCTAAAATAAATACATAAACCTCTAAAAAAACCTAAATTAAAATAATAAACCTAAACTGACTAAAACTAAATATAATCTAAACCTAAAATAAACTAAACTAAACCTCACCTACAAAACTAAATGACCTCTGACTAAATAAAATAAAATCTAAAATAAACCTAAACCTAAAATACCCAAAATACCCAAATAAAACCAACACAAAATAATAAATAAACTACTAAACCTAAAATAAAATCAAACTGAACTTAACAAATAAAATAAAATAAAACTAAACTAAAAATAACCTAAACCTAAACTACTTAAAAATAAACTAAAATAAAAAAATAAAATAAACTAAACAAGATAAAAAATAAAATAAACCTAAACAAAATAACAAATAAAATAAACTAAAATAAAATAATAAACCTAAAGCCGGTTTACTTGATTAAGAAAATAAACTAAATAGATAAAAACAAATAAAATCCTAAACCTACTAAACCCTAAACAAACCTGACCCTAAACCCCAAATCCTAAACCTTAACCAGAGCCCTAGTACCCACAAAATCATAAAACCTAAACCTAAACTAAATAAACCTAAAATAATAAATAAATAAACTAAACCTAAAATGAATAAAACCACTAACCTGGACAAACCTAAACATAAACCTAAACCTAAATAAAATAAAATAAAAATAAAACTAAACTAAAATAAAATAAAAGAACCTCAACTAAACTAAAAAAAAAAATAAAACCTAAAATAAAACCTAAATGTAAGAAAAACTAAACATAAAATAAAAAATATAATAAACCTAAATTAAAGTAAGATAAAACAAAATAAAACTTAAAACTTAAAATAAATAAAAAATACCTAAACCCTAAAATAAACTTAAACCTAAAATAAACAAAGATAAAATAAACCTTAAACTAAAATAAACTAAAATAAATAAAACCTAAACCTACACAAAATAAACTAAACCTAAACCTTAAACTAAATATAATAAAATAAACTAAAATAAACCTAAACCTGCACTAAAATAAACCTAAAAATAAACCTAAAATAATCAAAACCTACCAAAATAAAATAAAACTTAAACCTAAACCTAAAATTAAAACAAACCTAAACCTAAAAATAAAATAATAATAAAACTAAAATTAAACTTAAACCTTAAAATAAACAAAATAAAAACAACTAAAATAAAACAACTAAAATAAATAAAAGAAAAAAAAAACTTAAATAAAATAAAATATAAAACTAAATTCAATAAAAATAAACTAAATAAATGAAAACCTACCAGTTTACATTTTTTTTTAAAAAAAATCTAAACCTAAAATAAACTTTAAACCCAAAACCCAAAACCTTAAACCCTAAACCTTAAATCCCAAAAAATCATAAACCCTAAACCCTACCAAACTTACATCCACATCCACAAACCCTAACCTAAGCCTAAACCTGATCCTAAACCATAAACCCGAAACCCTAAACCCTCAAAACCCTAAAACCTAAATCCTAAACACTAAACCCTAAATCCTAAACCCTAAACCCTAACCCTAAACGCTAAACCCTAAACCCTAAACCTTAAATCCTTAACCCTAAACATTTTTTTCACTTTTTTGACTGAACTAGGTTATGTTTTTGACCTCTAACTTTTGGGTTGGCCTGGTGGTTGCTACCTGGTGGTTCTTATCTTTATTTTGGGTTGGGTGGTCACTGCCTTCTACCTTTACTTGTTGTTGGTGGATGAGATGGTTTCTACTCTGGCTTTATTTTTTTTTGCATTGGATGGTTTGTTGGCTCTCCTCTTGAACTTAAATTACTTTTTCTTAGTTTTCATGATTGGATGGGTGGCCTTCCTAGTGGGAACCATCATATTGTTGCCTTTCTAGGCCTTCTTTTGGAAAATTTCTTGGCTGCTATTTTGGGTTGGCCTCCCAATTCATTGTTGTTTATTGTTGGATCCTTCTTTTGCCTTGGTTTTGCATTTGGTTATTCTCCTGAGACTAGCCTCTATTGGGCGCATTATTTTCAGCACATTTTGTGTTGTTATTATCTTCCTGTTGATT
Organism: Cymbidium sinense; assembly: GCA_021442155.1. NCBI lineage: Eukaryota > Viridiplantae > Streptophyta > Magnoliopsida > Asparagales > Orchidaceae > Cymbidium > Cymbidium sinense. The sequence goes on along the minus strand of CM038216.1, from coordinate 32,689,005 downwards.
TACTCTTTGTTTCTAGGGAAGTTTGGTTTTTTGGCAAGTCCGACTATCATTGTTTCCTTTCTATGGTTGCTGTTCTACTTTTGGAACTCTATTGTGCGGTGCTTTGTTGGTTTCCTGCTTTTCCTTGGCTGGTATGGATGATTCCTTTATTGGTTACTTAAGATGGGTTGTTCTCTGGTGGTTTCCTTAAGGCTATTTTACTTAGTTGGTTTGGTTGGAGGACTTTTTATCCTAGGAATCTTGGTTAGTTGATTTTTTCCTTGTTGGTCTTTTTCTTCTTCTTGGACAATTTGTTTGAGCCTTTTGCTATGCTGGCCAAACCTTTGTTGGTCCTTTTGGATTGGACTTTTTGGTTTCTGGTGGTTGGTCGCTGCCTTTGGCCCCCTTTTGTGTGACTGTTTGGCTTCTGGTGATTTGCATTAACTGCAACTTATGTTTCCTTCAGTTGATGGTTTCATTTCTATGTTGTTTAGTCATTTGTGGTTGCTCACCGTGGTTTGGTTTGTTGACTACTACTTGTTATGCCTTTGGCTTCAGGGCTCCTATCTTGGTTTTGTTGGTTGTTTCTCTGTTAATTAGCATGGGGCTGGTGCTTCATGACAGTTGGTTCTGGTTTTCTTGAGTTTATAGCTTGGATGGGTATAAGGATAATGGTTGTTGTTAGTGTTCTGACTTATTTCTGGCCTCTCTCTAGGTTATTATGATTAGTCTACTGTGGTTTTTGTTTGGTGGTTTGATGTAGGTTCTGGCCGCTTGTTCTTTGTTTAATGGTGCAAGATCAAGAACTCTAAGGATTATTGGATGTTTTCTTATATCGTATCTTGGCTATGATAGTTTTGATGTTACTCACTTCTCTCTGGTTGGTAGCATTACATAAGATTGTAACCCTTCTTTATGAAGTTTGGATGCTCATATGTATTGTTTCCCTTTGAGATGACCCTAAATGAGCTCATACTGCTTTCTCAGCCTCTCCTTTTCCACTCTTCATCCTTATCCTTTTTAGCTATGACTTTTGCCTTTGTAGTGTTTTGCAAATTTCTTTTATAGGTTGGAACTTTATATAGGAAATGGTCATTACTCTGTTAACCATAGTGTTATTACTGTGGATCTTGTTTATCTTGGTTTCTTAAAAAAATCATGAACTGCTGCTCACTTATTCTTTTACTATTTTCAATATTTGTTTTAGTCTTACTCTCTGTCTTTTTCTCTTATGCATTTTAGCTAATGTATTTGCTCTTTTGTTTTGTTTTCTTTTTTAGGTTACTGAGTAGTAGAATTTTAGAGCTTTTCCCCTTTTAAGGGCATTGTATTTTTTCCTTTTATGGTAATAAAATTTTAACTCCCCCACCTCCTAAAAAAACCCAAACCCTATACATTAAACAACCTTAAACCCTAAACCCTAAACCATAAACCCTAAACCCAAACCCTAAACCCTAAACCCTAAACCCTTAACACAAAACCCAAAGCCCTAAAATGTAAAACTCTAAATCGTAAACCCTAAACCCTAAACTAACCCTACACACTAAAAACCCTAAACCCTAAAGCCTAAACACTAAACCCTAAACCCTAAACCCTAAACCCTAACCTTAAACCCTAAATCCTAAAAGCATAAAACCTAAAATCCTAAACCCTAAATCCTACCCCTAAACCCTAAACCCTAAACTCCAAACCCTAAACCTAAAACTAAAGTAACTAAATAAATTTAAAAAATATACCTAAACCTTAAAACATAATAAACTTTAACCTAAACCCTCAGAATGGGTAAAACCTTGACGACAAGAATATCACCTTCAACGAGGCCTAGTCTAGGTCTGGCGGTGGAGTCGATGGTGGAGGCGGTGGTTATCATAGTGGTGGTGGGGGATCTGGAGGTACTGGTGGATATGGAGGTGGTGGTCAGAGCAGTGGTGGTTATGGAGGCAGGCAGAGCGATGGAGGTTACAGCCGTGGTGGTGGCGAAGGGAGAGATCGAGGATATGATGGTAAATCCCGCCACTGACAGTCGAGGTGGTTCCATGGGAACTAGAGAAACCGAATGACTCCATCTGATCCGCCGCATGGAACTGTGTTATAAGAGATAGTTCTAGTTAGGGTTTTGATTTGCTCTATCTGTGCTCAATTGTCATCTATGCTATCTCTTCTCTTAAAAAACTTGGTGTTAGTTGTTGATGAAATCTAAAAGAAGAAATGTTGCATCTAAATTTCTTCTCTATTAAAAAAAAGAACCAAAATCCCTAAACCATAAACTTAAACTTGAAACCCTAAACCAAAACCTAAACCCTAAACCTTAAACCCAAAACCTTAAAAACACTAAACCCTAAACCTTAAAACCCTAAACCCTAAATCCTAAACCCTAAACCTTAAACCCCAAACCCTAAACTCTAAACCATAAACCCTAAATTAACCTTAAACCCTAAAAAGCTAAAAACCTAAAGCTAAACTAAATAAAACCTAAAAATAAAATAAATAAATAAACCTAAATAAAAATAAAATAAATAAATAAAATAAAACCTAAACTAAAACCTAAACCTGAACCTAAACTTACACCTAAACTTAATAGGAAATAAAAAATAAAAACTAAACTAAAATTAAATAAATAAAAACCTAAACTAAACTAAAACATAAAAAACCTAAATAAAATAAAAGCTAAAGCTAAAATAAACTTAAAATAAATTTAAAACTAAATAAAAACCTAAACTTAAAAAATAAGCATAAAAATAAAACCTAAAAATAAATAAAAATAAAGCCTAAAACCTAAACTAAAAAATAAAAACCTAAACCTAAAATAAAAATAAAATAAACCTAAACCTAAACTAAAATATTTTAAACTAAAATAAATAAAACCTAAACCTAAACCTAAATAAACTTAACCTAAACCTAAACCTAAACTAAATAAAATAAAATAAACTTAAAATAAATCTAAACCTAAACTAAAAATAAAACCTTAAAATAAATCTAAAATAAAAACTTAAAACCTAAACCTAAAAAAAATAAATAAAAACCGAAACCTAAACCTTAAAAAAAACATAAACCTGAAAAATAAAATAAAAATAAAAATAAACTAAAAATAAACCAAAACCTAAAAAATAAACAAAAATATAAAACCTAAACTAAAATTTTACAAACATAAAATAAATAAACTAAACTAAATAAAAATAAGAATAAAAAATAAAATAAACTAAATAAACCTAAGCCTACCAATTTACTTAATTAAAAAAATAAAAATAGTAAAAATAGAAATAAAAAAACCCTAACCCTAAACCCTAAAACTAACCCTAAACCCTAAAACCATAAACCTAAACCCTAAAAAACCTAAACCTAAATAGAATACAAACCTAAAGTAAAACTAAACCTAAACCTAAACTTAAAAATAAAATCAAATAAACTAAATAAAAACTAAATGAAAATAAAATAAATAAAAACCTAAACTAAACTAAAAAAAAAATAAAACTAAAAATAAAAAACCTAAATAAAATAAAAACTAAATGTAAAAAAAAACCTAAAATACAATAAAATAAAAACCAAAGAAAATCCTAACCCTAAAAAAATAAACCTAAAAATAATTAAAAAATAAAACCAAAACTCTAAACTATAAAAATAATGTAAACCTAAAATAAATAAAATAAAATAAACCTAAACCTAAACTAAAATAAATAAAAACAAAACCTAAACCTAAAATAAACGAAACCTAAATCCTAAACTAAATATAATAAATTAAACTAAAAATAAACCTAAACCTAAACTAAAAAATAGAACCTAAAAATAAACCTAAAATAAAAACCCAAAACTTAAACCTAAAAAATAAAATAAAAACCTAAACTTAAACCTAAAAATAAAAAATAAAACCTAAACCTAAAAAAATAAAATAATAATAAAAGTAAACTAAAAAATAAACATAAACCTAAAACTAAACTTACTAAATAAACTAAAATAAAAAATCTGAACTAAAATAATTAAACTAAACTAAATAAAAATTTAAAAAACCTAAATAAAAATAAAAAAAATAAAATAAAGTAAAATAAATAAAAATTAACTAAATAAACTGAATAAACCTAAACCTATACCCTAAAAAACCCTAAACCCTAAAACTCTAAACCCTAAACCCTAAATCCTAATAAGCCATAAATCCTAAAAGCTAAACCTTAAATCTCAAACCCTAAACTAACTTAAACCATAAACCCTAAACCCTAAACCTTAAACTCTAAACCCTAAACACCCCTACAACCTTAAAACCTAAACCCAAAATTCTAAACACCCCTACAACCCTAAACCCTAAACACTAAATATTAAACCCTAAAACCTAAACCCTAGACCTTAAAACCCTAAACCCTAAACCCTAAACACTAAACCCTAACCCCAAAACCATAAAACCTAAACCCTAATTTCCTATCTATTTTTTTTGGGGTTGCCTCTCAATTCCTTGTTGTTTACTGTTGGATACTTCTTTTGCCTTGGTTTTGTGTTTGGTTATTCTTCTGGGATTAGCCTCTGCTAAGTGTGCTATTTGTGACACATTTTGTGTTGTTATTATGCTTCCTGTTATTTCTTCCTTTGTTGGTTACTTATGATGGGTTGTTCTCTAGTGGTTGCTTTATGGTTGTTTTACTTAGCTGGTTTGGTTGGAGGAATTTTAGTTGTCCTTGGAATCTTAGTTGCTTGATTTTTTTCCCTGTTAGACTTTTCCTTCTTCTTGGAAAATTTTCTAGAGCCTTTTGTTGTGCCTACTGAACCTTTGTTGGTCCTTTTGGGTTGGTCTTTTTGGTTTCTAGTTGTTGGTAGCTGCCTTTGGCCCCATTTTGTGTCGCTATTTTATCTTCTGGTGATTTACACTGGCTGTAGCATATGTTTCCTTTAGTTGATGGTTTCATTTCTTAGCTATTTAATCATTTGTTGTTTCTCACCCTGGTTTGGTTTGGTGATTTCTACTTGTTGGTACTTTGGCTTGAGGGCTCCTATCTTGGTTTTGTTGGCTATTTATTTATTAATTAGCATTGGTCTGGTGCTTGCTGATTGATGGTTCCAGCTTTCCCTAGTTTGGAGCTTGGATGGGTATTTGGATAATGGATGTTGTTGGTGGTCTGACTTGGTTCTAGACTCTCTCTGGTCATTGTGATTAGTCTGTTGTGGTATTTGTTTGGTGGATTGGTTGGAAGCTTGTTGCTGGCCGATTGCTCTTTCTTTAATGGTGCAAGATCTGGAACTCTAAGCACTGCTGGCCTTGGATGTTTGCTTATATCAGGTATGCTGGCTATGATAGTTTTGATGTTACTCACCTCTTCCCTCTGCTTGGTAGCATTACATATGATTGTAACCCTTCTTTATGAAGTTTAGATGCTCATATGTATTGTTACCCTTTGAGATGACCCTAAATGAGCCTGAGCCTTCTCTTTCTCAGCTCTCTCCTTTTCCTCTCTTCATCCTAATCATTTTTAGCTATGACTTTTGCCTTTGTAGTGTTTTGCAAATTTATTTTACAAGTTGGAACTTTATAGAGGGAATGGTCGTTACTCCCAACCCAAGTGTGCCGATCTTGCTTATCTTGCTTTCTCAAAGGAATCTTGAACCGATCGACGACTCATCCTTTTATGATTATCAAGATTTCTTTTAGTCTTACTCTATGTCCTTTTCTCTTATGATTTTAAGCTGTTGTATTTGCTCTTTTATTTTCTTTTCTTTTTCTAAAATACTTTGATGGGGATTTAACTCTAGGTTTTTTGTAGCTTTGAGAGTAGTAGAATTTTATAGCTTTACCCCTTTTAAAGACATTGCATCTTTTCCTATTATGGTAATAAAATTGTAACTTTCTAAAAAAAATCCCTAAACCCTAAACCCTAATCCCTAAATCCTAAACACTAAACCCTAAGCCCTAAACCCTAAAACCCTAAACCTCAAACAATAAAAATACAAAACCGTAAAGCCTAAACATTAAACCGTAAAGCTTAAACACTATCCACTAAACCCTAAATCCTCAAAGCATAAAACCTAAAACCTAAAACCTAAAACCTAAAACCCTAAACCCTAAACCCTAACCCTAAACCTGAAACCCGAAACCCTAAACTTAAGCCTAAAGCAGCTAAATAAATTAAAAAATATACCTAAACCCTAAAACCTAAGAAACCTAAACCTAAACCTAAACCCTAATAATGGGTAAAACCTTGACGATGGGAACACCACCGTTAACCAGGCTCAGTCTAGATCTGGCTGTGGAGGTGAAGGTGGAAGCGGCGTTATCACACGGTGGTGGGGATCTGGAGGTGCCAGGATATGGAGGTGGTGGTGAGCACTGGGTAGTGGAGGTGGGAAAAGCGGAGGGTTACAGTGGCGGCGGAGGAAGAGAGTGCATATGATGGTGGATCCTACTACCGAGAGGTCAGGGTGGTTCGCCAAATTGGAGAAACTGAATAACGGTTGATCCGATCTACTGCTTATGGAACTGTGTCTTTACAGTAAAGCGGTTCTAGTTATCTAGGGTTTTTGATTTGCTATGTTTTTCCTAAATTTTGATCTATGATGTCTCTTGTGTCTTAGAAAACTTGGTGTGCTACTTGGTTGATGAAATTGAAAAGAAAAAATGTTGAATCAAAATTTGTTCTCTGTTAATAAAAAAGAACGAAAAGTCCTAAACTAAAATCTAAAGCCTAAACCTAAAACCCAAACCCTAAACCCTAAACCCTAAACCCTAAACCTTAAAACCCCAAACCATAAACCCTAAAACCCTAAAACCAAAACCCTAAACCCTAAACCCTAAACCCTAAACACTAAACCATAAACCCTAAACCCTAAGCCTTAAACCCCAAACCTTAAACCCTAAACTAACCCTAAGCCCTAAACCTTAAACCCTAAAAAGCTAAAAAGCTAAACCTAAACAACATATAACTTAAAAATAAAATAAATAACAAAACCTAAACCAAAATAAAATAAAAACCTAAACTAAAACCTAAAAAGAAAATAAAATAAAAAATAAAAAATAAAGTAAATCTAAATAAATAAAAACCTAAACTAAACTTTAAAAATAAAATACTCAAATAAAATAAAAACTAAACCTAAAATAAAAATAAAATAAAATAGAAACTAAATAAAAACTTAAACCTAAAAAATAAACCTAAAATAATAATAATAATACAACAAAAACCCTAAACTAAAATAAAACTAAACCTAAACCTAAACTAAAATAAATTAAATTAAAATAAATAAAACCAAAACCTAAGCCAAAAATAAATTAAACCTAAACTATAAACTAAATTAAATAAAATAAATAAAAAATATACTAAAACTAAAAATTAAAACCTAAAAATAAAGCTAAAATAAAACCTAGACCTAAACCTAAAAAGAAAAAAAAACTTAAACCTAAAAATAAAACAAAAATGAAATTAAATTAAAAAATAAACATAAACCTAAACCTAAACCTAAAAAATAATACAAAATAAATAACCTAAACTAAAATAAATAAACTAAACTAAATATGTATAAAAATAAATTGAAATAAAAATAAAAAAATAAACTAAAATAAATAAACTAAATAAACTAAATAAACTAAATAATCCTAAACCTACTAGTTTACTTAATTTAAAAAAAATATCCTAAAAATAAAATAAACCATAAACCCTAAACCTTAAACCCTAAAAAACCCTAAACCTTAAACCCTAAACCCTAAACCCTAAACACTAAATCCTAAACCCTAAACCCTAAACCCTAAACTAACTTAAACCCTAAACCTAAACCCTAATTGAGGCATATAACCCAATACCCTAAATCATAAACCATAAACAATACAACCTAAACCTTAAACCCTAAACCTTATACCCTAAACTTTAAACCCTAAACCCTAAACCCTAAACCCTCAAAACACTAAACCCTAAAGCCTAAACACTAAACCCTAAACCCTAAACCCTAAACCCTAAACTCTAATTCTAAAATTTAAACCCTAAACCTAAACTCAAAACTATAACAAACTGAAACCTAAACCTAAACGAGCCCTAAACTCCTATTTTAAACTTAAACACTAAATTTAATTTATCCACTAACTTAACTAAAATTTAAACTATAAATTTAACCTAATTTGAGTTTTAAAAACCTAATTCACTAAACCTAAAACCTAAATACTAAAAAACAAAATATTAAAAGCCTAAAGCCTAAACTTAAACTTTAAACTAACCCAAACTATAAACCCTCAAACCTAAACCTGTTTAAATAAACCCTAAATCTTAACCCTAAATGCTAAACCCTAAAGTCCTAAACTCTAAATAAAAAAATAACAAAAATAAAAACTAAATAAAAAGTTAAACCTAAAAAATAAACCTAAAAATAATACCTAAAACAAAACTTAAACCCTAAATGAAAAAAAGCCTAAACTTAAAATAAAAGTAAAATAAACAAAATAAAACACATTTAAACCTAAACTAAAATAAATAAAACCTAAACCTAAACCTAAAATAAAGTAAACTTAAACCTAAACCTAAACTAAATAAAATAAAATAAATTACAAATAAACTTAAGCCTAAACTAAAAAATAAAACCTAAAAATAAACCTAAAATAAAAACTTAAAACCTAAACCAAAAATAAAATAAAATAAAAACCTAAACCTAAAACTAAAAATTAAAAATAAAACCTAAACCTAAAAAATAAAATAAAAATAAAACTCAACTAAAAAATAAACCTAAACTTAAATAAAAAACTAAAATAAAAAATCTAAACTAAAATAAATAAACTAAACTAAAAAAAAAAAAAATAAACCTAAATAAAATAAACTCAAATAGATAAAAAAATAAATAAGATAAATAAAATAAACCTAAACCTACCGGTTTTCTTAATTTTTAAAAAAAAACTCTGAAGCCTAAATCCTAAAGCATAAACCCTAAACCCTAAAACTAACCCTAAACCCTAAAACTAACCCTAAACCCTAAAACCTAAACCCTAAACCTATAACCCTAAACCCTAAAACCCTAAACCCCAAGCCCTAAACCCTAAACCTTAAACCTTACAACCCTAAACCTTAAAGCCTAAACCATAAACCCTAAACTCTAAACCCTAAATCCTAAACCCTAAACCCTAAACCCTCAACCCTAAAACCCTAAACCCTAAACCCTAAACCCTAAAACTCTAAACCCTAAATCATAAACCCTAATTCCTAAAACCTAATACCCTAAACCCGAGACCATAAACCCTAAACCCTAAACCAAAATAAAAAAATAAAATAAAATAAAATAAAAACCAAAACAAAAACCTAAACCTAAACCTAAACCTAAAAATAAAATAAAATAAAAAATAAAAATTAAACTAAAATAAAATAAATAAAAACCTAAACTAAACTAAAAAATAAAATAAACCTAAAAATAAGAAACTTAAATAATAGAAGAACTAAACCTATAATAAAAATAAAATGAACAAAAAATAAATATAAATTAAAACCTAAACCCTTAACTAAAAAAAACCTAAACCTAAAAAAAACAAAATAACATAAACCTAAACTTAAACTAGAAAAAATTAAACTAAAATAAATAACACCTAAACTTAAAATAAACCTATACGTAAACTAAAAAAAAATCTAAACTAAAATATAAAACACTTAAACCTAAACCTAAAATAAACTAAACTTAAACTATAGATTAAATAAAATAAAATTAACTAAAAATAAACCTAAACCAAAAAAAAAACTAAAAAACACCTACAATAAAAACCTAAAACCTAATGCTAAAAAAATAAAATAAAAACCTAAACCTAACCTAAAAATAAAAAATAAAACCTAAACCTAAGCTAAAAAATAAACAAAACCTAAACCTTGACCTAAAAAATAAACTAAAATAAAACACCTAAAATAAATAAACTAAACTAAATAAAAATAAAAATAAACCTAAATAAAAATAAAAAATAAAATAAACTAAAATAAATAAATAATAAAGTAATGAAATTAACTAAACCTAAGCCTACTAGTTTACTTAATTTTAAAAAAAACCCTAAACCTAAAATAAACCCTAAACCCTAAAAAAACCTATACTTTAAACCATAAACCCTAAAAACCTAAACCCTAAACCCTAAATCCTAAATCCTAAAAAACCATAAACCTTAAATCGTAATCCCTAAAACCTAAACACTAAACCTTAAACCCTCAAAACCCTAAAACCTAAAGCCTAAACATTAAGCCCTAAACCCTAAACCCTAAATCTATTAGTTTACTTAATATAAAAAAATAAAAAAAATGTAAAATCCTAAATCTAAACCATAAACCCTAAATCATACCATAAACCTTAAACCCTAAATCCTAAAACATAAAACCCTAAACTCTCAATCTTAAACCCTAAACCCTAAACTCAACCCTGAATCTTAAAACCGACAAACCCTAACCCTAAACCTAAAACCCCAAACCCTAAACCCTAAACCCTAAACCATAAACTCTAAACCCTAAAAACCTAAAAACCTAAACCTAAACTAAATAAAACCTAAAAATAAAATAAATAAATAAAACCTAAACCTAAAAAAATTAAAAAATTTAAATATTAAAAAATTGAACTATAACTTAAACCTAAAAATAAAATAAAATAGAAAATAAAAACTAAACTAAAATAAAATAAATAAAAACCTAAACTAAACTAAAAAATAATATAAACCTAAAAATAAAAAACCTAAATAAAATAAAAACTAAACATAAAATAAAATAAAATAAACCTAAAATAAAATAAAATAAAAACTAAATAAAAACTTAAAGCTAAAAACAAACCTAGAAATAAAACTTAAAAATAAATAAAAAATAAAACCTAAACCCTAAACTAAAAAAATAAAACTAAACCTAAAATAAATAAAATAAAATAAACATAAACCTAAACTAAAAAAATAAACTAAAATAAATAACACCTAAACTAAATCCGAGAATAAACTAAACCTAAACCATAAACTAAATAAAATAAAGTAAACTTAAAATAAACCTAAACCTAAATTAAAAAATAAAACCTAAAAAGAAACCTAAAATAAAAACCTAAAACCTAAACCTAAAAAATAACTTAAAATAAAAAACCTAAACTAAAATAAAAAAATAAACTAATTAAAAATAAAAATAGACCTAAATAAAAATAAAAAACAAAATAAACTAAAATAAATAAAAAAATTAATTAGATAAACTAAGTAAATCAAAACCTACTAATTTACTTAAATTTTTTTTTAAAACCCTAAACCTAAAATAAACCCTGAACCCTAAACCTTATACCTTAAAAAGCCCTAAACCTTAAACCCAAAACCAAAAAAACCTAAAGCCTAACCCCTAAACCCTAAACCCTAAATCCTAAACCCTAAAAGACCATAAACCCTAAACCCTAAACTAACCTTAACCCTAAACCATAAACCCTAACACCTAAAACCTAAACACTAAACCCTAAACCCTAAACACTAAAACCTAACCCTAAACCCTAAACCCTAAATCCTAAACCATAAACCCTAAACCTACTAGTTTACTTAATAATAAAAAATAAAAAAATACAAAAGTATAAATAATAATAAAAATAAACCCTAACCCTAAACCTTAAAACTAAACCTAAACACTAAACCATAAACCCTAAAACCCTAAACACTAAACCCTAAACCATGAATCCTAAAACATATAACCTTAAATCCTAAACCCTAAACCCCAAACCCTAAACTCTAAACCCCAAACCCTAAAATCCAAAATACCTAATCATAAACTAAATAAAATCTATAAAAAATAAAATATAATCTAAACCTAAATAAAATTAAAAAAAAACCTAAACTAAAACCTAAACTTAAACATAAACATAAAATAAAATAAAAAATAAAAACTAAACTAAAATAAAATAAATAGAAACCAAAATAAAACTAAAAATAAAATAAACTTAGAAATAAATAACCTAAATAATGTAAAAACTAAACATCAAATAAAACTAAGATAAACCTAAAATAAAATAAGAAAAAAACTAAATAAAAACCTAAACCTAAAAAAATAAACCTAAAAATAAATAAAAAATAAAACCTCAATGTTAAACTAAAAAAAAACCTAAACCTAAAATAAACAAAATAAAATAAAATTAAACCTAAACTAAAATAATTAAAACTTAAAACAAAACCTAAAATAAACTAAAACTAAACCTAAACTAAATAAAACAAAATAAACTAAAAATAAACCTAAACTAAAAAATTAAACCTAAAAATAAACCTAAAATAAAAACCTAAACCTAAAAAAAATAAAATAAAAACCTAAACTTAAACCTAAAAAAAACATCAACATAAAAAATAAAAAAAATAAAACTAAGCTAAAAAAAATAAACATAAACCTAAATCTAAACCTAAAAAATAAACTAAAACAAATAAAATAAATAAATTAACTAAACTGAATAAATATAAAGTATAAACCTAAATAAAATTAAAAATAAATAAACTAAAATAAATAAAAAATAAATTAAATATACTAAAAAACCTAAACCTACTAGTTTACTTAATTTAAAGAAAAACCCACAAACATAAAATAAACTCTAAACCCTAAACCCTAAAAAACCCTAAACCTTAAACCCTAAACCCTAAAAACCTAAACCCTAAACCCCAAAACCTAAACACTAAATCCTAAACCTTAAACCCTAAACCCCAAACAAACCTAAACCATAAACCCTAAACCCTAAACCCTAAACCCCATACAACCCTAAACCCTAAAACCTAAACACTAAATCCTAAACCCTAAACCCTAAACCCTAAACCCTAAACTAACTCTAAACACTAAACCCTAAACACTAAACCCTAATCTCTAAACCATAAACCCTAAAACCTAAACCCTAAACCCTAAAGCCTAAACATTTCTAAACCTTAAACTCTACAACCTTAAATCGAACTTAAACCTTAAACCTAAACTAAAACCCACTAAATTAAATACCTTAAACTAATTCTAGTAAACCTAAATCTAACCTAAATCAGAACCTAAACTAAACATCAAACCCTAAACTCTAACCCAAAACTTAAACCCTAAATATTAAACCTTGACCTAAAACTTAAGCCCTAAACACTAAACTAACCATAAACCCTAACCCTAAACCCTAAACCTTAACCTCAAAAAACCCTAAACCCTAAAGCCTAAACCATAAACCCTAGACTAACCTTAAACCCTAAACCCTCAAAGTCCTAAACCCTAAAGCCTAAACACTAAACCTTAAACCCTAAACCCTAGACCCTAACCCTAAACCCTAAACCCTAAAACCCTAAACCCTAAATAAAATAAAATAAAAATAAAATAAAAACTAAACATAAAATAAAAATAAAATAAAACTAAAATAAAATAGAATAAAAATGAAATAAAAACCTAAACCTAAAGAATAAACTTAAAAATAATTATAAAATAAAACTTAAACCGCTAAACTGAAAAAAAAACTAAACCTAAAATAAAAATAAAATAAACAAAATAAAATAAACCTAAAACTAAACTAAAATAAACTATACTAAAATAAATAAAACTTAAATCTAAATCTCAAATAAACTAAACCTAAACCAAAACCTAAACTAAATAAAATAAAATAAATTAAAAATAAACTTATGCCTAAACTAAAAAATGATACCTAAAAATAAACTTAAAATAACTACCTAAAACCTAAACATAAAAAAAAAATTAAAACCTAAACATAAACCTAAAAATAAAAAATAAAATCTAAACCTAAAAAATAAAATAAAAATAAAACTCAACTAAAAAATAGACCTAAACTAAAATAATAAACTAAAATAAAAAACCTAATCTAAATAAATAAACTTAAAATAAATAAAATAAACTAAGTAAAAATAAAAAATAAACTGAAATAATAATAAAAGATAGAATAAACTCAAATAAATAATAAATAAATAAATAAACCTAAACCTATCAATTTACATAAATTTTTTTAAAAAAAATCTAAACCCTAAATCATAAATCCTAAACCAAAATCCTAAATTCTAAACCCTAAATCCTAATCCTAAACCCTAAACCCTAAAACTAACCCTAAACCCTAAATCTACAACCCTAAACCCTAAACCCTAAACCTCTAAAAAACCAATTTAAACAATCAATTTAATTTAACCCAAACTTAATAAACAATTTAACTCTAACCTAATCAATTAAAACTTAAAAAACCTAAACCCTAACAAACCTAAACTCAAACCTTAACCTAAACCTAAACTTAAACCCTAAACCCTAAACCCTAAACCCTAAAACCTATTACCCTAAACCCTAAACACTGATCCCTAAAACCTATTACCCTAAATTATAAACCCTAAACCCTAAAGCTTAAACCCTAAATCCTAAATCCTAAGAATAGGTAGAACCTTGATGATGGGAACATCACCGTCAACTAGGCTCAGTGTAGATCTTCTAGTGGAGGCGAAGGTGGAAGCGATGGAGGTGAAGGTGGTGGCGATGGTTATTATAGTGGTGGTGGGGGATCTAGAGATGCTAGTGGATATGGAGGTTGTGGTCATAATAGAGGTGGTTATGGAGGTGGGAGGAGCGATGAAGGTTACCCCCGTGGTGGTGGCAAAGGAAGAGATTGGGGATTTAATGGCGAATACCACTACTCGAGAGGCGAGGGTGGTTCTGATGAAAGCTAGGGAAACTGAAGAACGATCGATATGATGTACTGCTTATGGAACTCCACCTTTATAGTAGAGATGGTTCTAATTATCCAGGGTTTTTTATTTACTCTATGGGTGCTCATTTTTTGATCTATGTCATTGCTTATGTCTTAGAAAACTTGGTGTGCTACTTGGTTGATGAAATTGAAAAGAAGAAATGTTGAATATGAATTTATTCTCTAAAAAAACCCTAAACTAAAACTTAAACCCTATAACTAAAATAAAAACCCTAAACCCTAAACCCTAAACCCTAAACACTAAACCCTAAAACCCTAAACACTAAACCCTAAAACCCTAAACCCTAAACCCTAAACCCAAAACCCTAAACCTAAAACCCTGAACCCTAAACCCTAAAAACTATAACCCTAAACCCTAAACCCCAAACCCTAAACCCTAAACACAAAACCCTGATATAACCCTAAACTAGAAACAAACCATAAACGAACCCTAAACCCTAACCCTAAAACCTAAACCATAAACTTTGAATAAAGATGTCATTAGGAGTAGATCTAAAGAATGACCTAATCCTAACATAGTTATGGTGACTAAAGAAAATGTCTTCAAGAGACTTTTCCTTGACTATTAGAGATTTGAATACCCTAAACCCAACCCTAAATCATATTATAATACCATATATTATAGTATAATGTAGCATCATATATTTGAGCATGTAGTGTTATGTTTTTGGATGTTATAAGATGTTTTAAAATGTTTTAGTATATTATGGTATTATGCCTTATAGTCTATATTAAGGGACCAAGGGAGAATCTTCACATCCACAGGACAGATTCTCCAACCACATGGGTGGTTACGAGGATATGGGAACTATCTAATCCAATAGTAACCCAGGTAGTGTCTAAATTGGGTCGCAAAGGATGTTACCCAAATAAAATGGCCATAGGGAAGGTGCTGCTAGGGGTATTATCCTAAGCCCTGGAAAAGAAAGCCTATAAGTGTATAGTGGCCAACTCAAGGAGAAAGCATAGCAAACTTACATCTGCCATGAGTGGTGTATCCTAAGGTGTGACAACCAACCAACCTAAGGTGTATCCAACATGAGTGGTGTATCCATCAGCATACTAAGAACCAACCAACCTAAGGTGCCTATCAGTGAGCAACAATCATTCTCAAAAGAAAGCAGAATTGATCATCAAGATAGTATGTCATCGGTGAGATAGATGTTATCTCACCTGGTGCGACTATTGAGAGGAAGGATTGAACTCAAACTTTAAGCAATAAGGATGGAAGGAGCTGCTAGGGGACTTATCCTAAACCTCAAATATACTGGACCTAGTCAGTGCATGAAGGGTAATCTAAGAAGAAAGCATAGCAGACTCACATACTCTTAAACGAAGCCAACATGAGGTAGCATACCAGCCATGTAGTAAGGCCTACCAAACTAACAAGGTGCTTATCGGTGTATAGAGGCCAAGTAAGGAAGGAAAGCATAGCACACTTACATCCTCCAAATCAAGAAGACCACTAGGGTGACACACTAGCAGGGTAGCACATCACCACCTAAAGCATATCGAAGAGTGTACATCTCAACTCAGAGTAGCCCGACATAAAAGATATGTGTTTATTTTATATGTTTGTGTGTAGTTTGTTTTTGTGTTATGCCATGAGGCTAATGTAGGATGTAGATTATTGGATGGTTGGTGTAGGACCACACTGTGTATTTGACATTGGTGGCATTGCCTAATCGTATCCATGAAATCTTTGATCATCAACATCAAGTAGTATCCTAGTCTCTTAATCTTGACTTTCATCTTCAGACTGGATTGGTTGGCTCCATATAATCCTGACTGTACCTCGATCATGATCTTACGGGCTTCATGCTTATCTAAATAATGTAATAATATATGATTGAAAGATCGTTGGTACAAGACACCATCCACTGAGTGTAGGTAAGTGTTCTCTACTTCATCTGATGGGCTTGGGACTTCTCTTAAGGTAGTTTGTCTCTATTTAGGTAATCCATGAATGGTTGCCTCCAATCTAACTAATCGTCCTTCTTGGCAATGGCAACCTCCCCTTCAAGAGAGTACTTTTCGATGAGTTCAATATCAATAAGGGATAATAATTGCCTATTTTGAACCTTTATTGATACGGAGCCATCCTCCATACATGCCAATTCCTTAGCAAGCTTGAATAAAGCATACGCTATGATGTTCTCTCCCCGAGGAATCTTATAAATGGTAATGTTTAGGATTTGGACCAACAACTCCATGGTGTACTTGTGGTAGTGATTGAGCTTGGGCTTTATTATCTTATAGGACCCAATGATTTGGTTGATAACTATATGAGAATCACCAAAGATGTTGATTTTTTAGATGCTTAGAGTAACAACTAACTCCAAGCTAGAAATTAGAGCCTCATATTTGGCTTCATTATTGGTGCAAGGATTAGACAGATGATATGAGAATCTCATCTCATCATGGTCTAGAGTTAAGAGAACTATTCTTACCCCTAGCTTTCTTGAAATAGTAGATTGTGGTTCTTCTCCTCTTATAGAGGAAGCCACACCATCAAAGTACATCTCCCAGTGGTGAATTCTAATATCCCCTAAGTTCATGATTTATTCATCAGGGTGATCATCACTAAGAGGAGAGTAAGTAGGAAGTGGGTGTGTTGCTAAGAAATCTGCTAGTACTTATCCTTTCACTGCACAGAGGGGTATGAAGGTAATGTCAAACTGTGAGAGGATCATGGACCGTCATGCCAACCATCCGGAAAGCATCGACTGTGTCATGAGATACTATAGTGGATTTATCCTAGAGATCAAGTTTACTTTATAAGAAAGCATGTAGTGTTATGGCGTTTGGGATGCAAAGATTAAAGCTAGGAAATGCTTCTCAATGGGTTGATAATTAGGCTTAGTAGGGATTAGATGATGGCTAAGGTAGTAAAGTGCATTTTCCTTCCCTTCATCATTGTCTTGAGTCAACAAAGTGCCAAGGGAGTAGTCTAACATAGTAGTGTAAAGTATGAGTGCCTTGCTCAAGATATGGGCTAATAGAACTAGTGGCATCATCAAGTAATGCTTGATTGCATCGAAGGCATGCTCACACTCATCATCCCACTTAAACTTGGCATCCTTTTTGACAAGTGCTAAGAATGGCTGACATCTTCTTGATATGTTGGATATAAAGTGTCTTAAATATGCCAACCGCCCTTAGAATGATCTGAGTTGAGTTAAACTTTTAGGAGGTGCCATTTCTAAGATCGCCTTGATCTTCTCCGAATCAATTTCAATTCCCTGGTGTTGGACAATAAACCCAAGGATTTTTCTTGAAGCCACCCAGTACACTTCGGGGATTCATTTGAGGTTAAATTATCTTAACTATTTGAAAACTACTCTCAAGTCAAAGAGATGGTCTTCCTTTTCTCTACTTTCTACCACGAGATCATCGACATAACACTCGACTTAATGATGAATGAGTTCATTGAAGATTTAAGTCATAGCCCACTGGTATGTAGCACCATAATTTTTAAGCCTGAGAGGCATGACCTTATAGAAATAGATTTCGATCAGGGTTCTAAAAGTAATGTTTCTTTCATCTTTAGGGGCCATATTTAATTGGTTATATCCAGATGAGCCATCCATGAAAGAGAAGACTTCATGAGATGAGGAAATGTCTACCATCATCTCCGAGATTGGTAGTGGAAATTCAACTTTTGGAAATGCCTCCCTAAAATCGATGCATATGCGAATTTGGCCAATATTTTTCTTAACTGGGATGATGTTGGCTAATGAGGTAGGGTATTTTTCTTCTTGGATGAAGCCATCATCAATCAGTTTCTTGACTTCAGGAATGACTTGTTATTGTATCTAGTCGCATGCATCTAGAAGCTTGCTTGATAGGGTTAGTAGTAGGCTCTATTACTAGTTTATGGACTGCTACCTTAGAAGCCAATCTAGGCATCACTTCATAACTCCATGCAAAGTAGTCCTTAAACTCAATCAATAGCATCACTAAGTCATTGGTTTCAATTTCATTCAATAAAGAATTGATGTATGTAGAGTGTGGATCTTCTTCAGTTCTTAAGTTGATTTTCTTGAGCTCATCGATGGTTGATTTGATCTCTTCTTTGAACTCTAGCAATGCATTTTTGACTTCAAAATCATCTGGGTCATCTGAAGTTTCTAAGCATAGCTCTTCATATGAGTTAATGTGATTTTAAAAGAACCTATCAGATTCCAAATGATTGGTGCTGACTATGCAGTAATCATCATCATCGATTGGACCTACTATATCGAATCCTAGTCCATGCCTTCATTGAGAGCTTTTCCATTTGTTCTTCCATATTATTTCAATGTAGTTTGACTTGTGCTTTGACCAAGTATGTGGGATTAACCCTTTCTTTGCTAAATTATGAACAGTAGGAAAGTGCTAATCAAAAGGTAATTCTATTAAATCTTTACATGAATCATTCTCAAGTTCTATAATAACTTTTTGACTTGAGGATGATGCTCCCAGAAAGAACCTCTGAGTTTTCACACTTGTGGGTGACTTAGGGGCTTCCTTAATTACCAAACCCTTAGCTTTTTGAGAGGAAAGTAGGGTTAGAGCTAAGGTTCCCAACTATTTTACATATAGATTTAGATATACTTATGCTTTGCTTTGGAGCCCAATCTTCATCGCTATATAGCTCAAGTGTCCCCTCCAAAGGAATCTACTACTAAGAGGAGCTGGTTGGTGTGCTAACCATATAAGAATCATCCTATGAACTTGATTATAAGTCTATTTGGATAGCAGGTGTACTTCTAGTACCTGGGATATATCTTCTATTGGGTGGCTAGTAGGGAGGTTTTCCACCCCTGAGACTACCTCTGAATTGGCCACTTCCTCTTCCTGATGGTCATGTCATCCTACCCATATGCTCGAATGGAGTAACGAACTGTGGGTGGAATCAAATGTAAAGCTCCACTTCCTCCTCCAAGACTATTTTTACACCATTTTATTTTTTTCATTTTCTCTTTTCTTTTCTTTTTCTTATTTTCTTTCATTTTCTTTTTTCCTTTCTTTGTCTTTTATTTTTAAACTTTGGCCAAGTTCGTGAGAATAGAATTGTTGATTTTGAGGGAGGCAGTAAGACACATCCTCATATATGCTGACCTCATGTACTATAAATGGCTTGAGATCTCCTTTGACACAGTAAACAATCCCACCTCTCACAAACTTCATACACTAATGTAGGGAGGATGAAACTATGTTGTTCTCATGTATCCATTGTCTCCCAAGCAAAGAATTGAAAGATGTATCCGAGTCTATAATGTAAAACTTGGCTCGATCTTCCAATCATCTATCTCCAAGGGTAACACTATCGAGCCTAAGTCTTGTTGACCTCACTATTGGAGTGCGGATTAAATCTTCCCATTTTAGACTTAGGAGTCTTATAGACATGAAGAATTCCTTAGTCATAAGATACTTCTAACAATTAGGTAAACACTTAACCTAAGCCTAAAGACTTAGAAGGGTTAACCTTAGGATTATGTTATGCCTTAGGGATTAAGATAATCCACCTACCCAACAACTCAAATCCAATCCATGATCACCTTCTCAAACCAAACCTAAAGTTCAATTCAAACATTAAATTCAAATCCAAATCCAAACCCAAATTCTAAAACCAAATGATTGATGCCCATGATCAAATCCAAACTTGAAAGCCTTCCTAAGCCATATGACCTATCCCATGGACTTAGCCAAATCTTAATACAAATCAATCAAAAATCAATTGATTTTCTTATAATCAATTTACATCTTCAATCATCTTCCTAAATATAAATCAAATCTACATTCAAATGATCAAAACTAAATCAAACTAAATCAAATTAAATCAAAACCCTTCCTAAGCCATATGACCTATCCCATGGACTTAGCCAAATCTTAATCCAAATAAATGACTCAATTGATTTTCATAAATCAATCATATTTTCAATCATCTTCACAAATTTAAATGAAATATAAATTTAAATCATCAAAACTAAATCAAACCAAATCAAAATCCAAACATAAGCCACATGACCCAACTCCATGGACTTAGCCAAATTCCTTCATTCCAAAACCCAAATTCAAATGATTTTCTCGTGAATCAATCATACCTTCAATCATATTCACAAGTATAAATGAAATCTACAATCATCAAGATAAACAAAAATCAGCTCAAGTCAAACCTAACTCAACCCTTTTTACTTGAAATGTTCAAATGAAAAAAACCCATTGGACCCAAGCCATTTGCAATTGAATTTATATATCAATCCCAAATTCATATATAAACTCAACTAAATCAAACTCAACCCAAAATCAAGCCAACTAAACCCATTTTGTGCACTTGACCCAAAGTGGCAAATTTGAACTATTTAAGCCAAGTTCTAATCCTACCAAAATTGGATTGAACCAAGCCAATTATAACCTCACATCATGATTGTTGGTCAACCTAAGTTGATCAATTATCACAAATTGGGTAAAACCAAGTCAACTTAGTCATTTGACCAAGTCAACCCCTTAACCCATATGAACCCAAGCTACCCAAATTGCAACCTATGCCAAATCCCTTGAAACCAATGATTCATACCAAATCAAAATCAATATTTGAATATGACTTGACCTTCAATTGAGTCAAACCAAATACAATTGGCCCTCTTGACCTAAGTTTACCCAAATTGACCTAAAAGACTAAATTGGGTCAAATCAAAATATAAACCAAATTGATTACAACTAATGGCTCAAGTTCATTCCAAATTAATTATTGAACTTGACCAAAGCCATGATTGGACCCAAATGAACCCAATTGACCTACTTAGCCCAAATTGACCTAAAGAGTCAAGTTGGCCTAAATCAAAACCAAATCCAAATTAATTAAAACCAAAGCCTACAATCATCTTTAATTGGTCAACTAAACCCAAACCAACACCCAACCTAAGCCAATTTGGCCAATTTGGTAAAATTGGTCATCTTAATCCATTTAACCCAAATGAATTCAGATGATCCAAAATCAAATCTAAGACAAACTAAACTAATCCAATTGAAGCAAAACATCTCAAATGCATATGAACTTGACCCAACCCTTGGTTTGACCCAATTTGACCAATTGGCCAACTTGACTCAACATAACCCAATTTGACCTAAATGAGTCAACTTGAGCCAAACTTAACCAAATCAACTCCAATTGACTTGAAAGTTGGGCTAACCCACTTTTAGCTCATCTCAAATCTATTCAAATCAAATCTAATGCCAAATGATCATTCTACCCTTGGATCAAGGGTATCACATGAGATAGATTGCCCATGTAAATGGTCACTTCCATTCCTTGGCCACTTGGTACTCTCCCAATGGTCCACCTAGGCACCTAGGACACTACCCAACCTGATCCAAGGGGTGGTTGGGTCTGCCATAGCCCATGGGAGGTGAAATCACCTTACCCTCCCCATCAAAGCATTTGAAACTCATAGGACACCCATTATTTCTCCTTGGCAATAACCAAGCCAAGCCACTCACGTCTTCCCTACCACCCACGACTACCGAAGATGGTTGTACTACCACTACAAGCCAAACCTGATCCCATCATTCGATAAAGAGGAAGGGTGTTATATAACCCTTCATTTGTACTCAAATAAACACAAAAATCATTTCTTAGATCCCTAGTTGCCCAAGATGAGCTCTTAGAACAATTCCCTAAGCTCCCTAGCTCATTCCTCGATTGAAAAATGCCATTCTCATCCATCCCCAAATAAGACACTTCATTTCTGACCAAACATCCCTATTTCTACATCAAACTCAAATTAACTTTGTATGCACCTTCCCAAGGCCTCGTTGGGCAAGAATGAATCATCTCCTAAGCTTCTCAAGAACCGGAGGTGGGACTTCGATCAAAGCTTAGCTTCAAATCATCAGTTCATGGCCTTATGAGTTAATGTCAAAGAATTATTCTAATTGCTACTCAACAGGGCTTCATCTCCACTAGATGAAGCTATCTCAATCATTCGAGCCATAGGTCTAGAGCTTTAGTGAGGTATTCTTCCAAAATTGATCCTTAGGCAAAAATGGGTTGGAGCTTTTTGAAGAATGCTTGCATCTCATGTCATTTTGACCATTGGATGCCCTCTAATTGATTTTGTGAAGGTGTGGGATCCTTTTGGTGTTGTTTTGAGCTCGGGTAAGCTCAGATCAAGTAAGCAATGGTAGAGAAACTCCATTCTCCCTCACTCGCATGATGTTAGATCACGCACCATCCATTCTACATTATCAAAATGGATGATCATGATTAGATTCTCTATATTGATCTGATTTAATCTTATTAAGCTATGGATTAATCATATCCATCTTAGATCGATGGCGTGATGGGAAAGATCCGCCATGTGAAGTAGATAAGTTTTAAGTAGGCAATCCCATAGCTCCATGTGGAAAATGCGTCGCATTAGTGCGCCACGTAGCGCCAATAGGATTAGGCTTTAATTAGGCTTAATTAATCATTTTTAATGGCTGAAACTTCTAAAAATCATAAAAAATCATAGAGAAATCAAGAAAATCCAAATAAATACTAATTTTAAAGGTATTTCAGAGGAGAATTAATTAAAATGATCTTAACTAATTTTAAATAGTAATTATATTTTAATTATAAAATTAGCTAGCTTGATTACTCCTTAATTACTTGAGCAATTAATCCTAAATTTTGTGGGTTAATTTAATGGGATGACCTTTGCCTCCAATGAGTTTCTTGGAATTTATTGCTCGCTGAATTAGGAAAATTGACTATTTAACCCTTAATTACTTTTTTAAGTTAATTAATGATTAATTAATCCCAAGAACAGTAATAAATTAGTTAATTGAGTTTATTAATCATTATTCAATAGTAAGTGAACTAATGAATAGGGTTGGGACCCCTTTCCCTTTGTTCATATCACCCTTTTTTAAAAATGAAATTAATTAAGATTTAACTAACTAATTAAATCACTTAATCAAATTGAAATCATAATCACATCAGACCTTAATTAATTAAATCATGGGGTAGATCTTTAGGTGTTTATCAACCTAAAGGTGTTTAATGAAATTATGGTTAGTCCACATGTGTGCAAAAACCATAAGAGTAATTAATTAAGTCCCATAATCTAATTAACTATTAATCATGAGCCAATTACATTAGGCCCCTTTTATTTCCTAGGATCATTGCAAGTTTAGTTTCCATGCATATCATGTTGGTTCATAAATATTTAGTTAATTACATTATGGTGACATAAGTAAGGGTAATTAATTCATCTAATTAATGGTTCAACCTAATTAACCCATAAAATCAACTTAACTACATTTCATTAAATTAAATCAAATTAGTAATGTAGGAATGGGTTTTAAATAATAAGTGATGATTTCTCTTCTCCTCTTTAAATCAAATTAAATCCAAAACTTAATAAAGAAACTTTGGTTTTCTTTAAATAATCTAATTTGATTTGATTGTCCTTAAGAACTAGTTTGGTTGAATGAATCACATGCTTATATTTGCTTGTCCTCTTTCCAATCATGTTATATTTGGTATGTCATTTGAATTCATGCATCCATGTTTTCAAAATCAAGTAAAATAAAATGCATTTCCTTTATGTAAGCTTGCATGTGTTGATTTAATTTAATATATGCAAGTCTATTATCACTATTAAATCCAAATGTATTTTTCAAAAGCTTATAAATGAATAAAAATATGTGTTATGATGCTAGTTATAAATACATATGAAATGCATGTCCTTGTAGCTTAAGTGAATGAATCTTGACTTCGCTTTCCTCAATTCATGTGTTGATTTATATAAGATTGAATGGTAATGGGTATATAGTCTAGACATCTTGGGAACATGAGGCTTTAGCTAGCCCCAAGGAGGTCATTTGATTACATCACATCCCTGGTTTAACAAAGGCACGTACCCATTTGATTTCATTCTTATTTAGTTCAACATTAGAATTTGGATAGAGCTTTAATTCATATATATAAATGATTCAATCAAATAAAATATGCAATTTTTGCATGGTTTTTTTCCCTCATTTATGTATACATCCACGTGTGTCCAAGAAAAGAAAGTATATAATCTGGACATCCCAGGAAATCAAGGATTTAGTTAGCCCCAAGGAGGTTATTTGATTACCTCACTTCCCTGGTTTAACAACAACACGTACTTGCCTATGTCTTTCTTATGTGATTAGGGAATGAAAATCCCATTTTACATTAAAATTGTATGCATTCATAATTGACTAAGTAGTTAAATTAATTAGCCATATGATTTGGAGCTTGCTTCCTATGTTCATCTATACAAATTTACATATGTTTGAATGCAAATGGGTGTATAGTCTAGAAATCTCAAAAATACGAGGCTTTAGCTAGCTCCAATGAGATCTTTTTATTACCTCACTTCCCTAGTTTAACAACAATACATGCCTATTTAATTTCATTCTTATGGCCTTTTTGTATGAGAATTTGGATAAAGTTTTAAATTAATATATTTAAATAATTCAATCAAATAAAATATAAATTCTAAACATACACATACATTCATTATTTAAGTGTGCTAAAATATGTTGCATGTATAGATACACTTAGGATTAAATCATATGCATATTACATGTGATGGAAAGGAATGAATTAATATATGTCATCTGGTAGTAATTTAATTAAATTAATCTTAAGATGCCTTTCATTTTGAATAGTATTATTTAAAGTAAACCTAAACTTAGGATTAATTAAATCATTTAATAAGCAATTTACTAAAGAGAACTGAATCATATTAATATACTTTAGAAAGTGACTTAAGGTAGGGATGAAAAAGAACAATCCTCTTTTCCTTTCTATATAACACTTATTTGCTAAGTGTAATAAAATGAAACAAAAGAAAATATAAATTAAAATTCTCAAATCAATTAAACTACTTCAAGTGAAATCAACCTTTCATGTTAAATTGAATCCTTCTACACTTAGAAAATACAACACTAATGCCTAACAAGACTTACCACACAAGCCTTAATACGCACATTAGAATTAAGTCACCACATCTAGCTGTAAGTTAGGATGGTGTATGATGTGATGCATGTTTTGTTTTATGATGTATTACTTTAGATTGGATTTTAGGGTGTATGCTTCATAAATTGGATGATAGGCCAATATTAGCCTAATCATGTATTTTGCAGGGGACTATGCTTAAGGGATGCTTAAAAATAAATGTAAATGCTCTTTTTGTAGGTTGCTTAAATCTTTATGCATAATCCAAGTTAGGACAAGTGGTCATAGTTATCCATGTTTAGGGTGCTAAGTTCAAATTATAAATACAACTGGTTGGGATTATATATATTTTTGAGCTAACCACTATTTTGTAGGTGTAGTTAGATTTACTTTTCCCACATAAATGTAATTTTTGAAATAGAAATTAGGATTAGTGCTATGGGAGATTAGAATGAGCAGTTGTAAGAAGCCTTTGTACTAGGGTGCCCTGTGATGCCATTAAAGCAAGCACCATCTAAATCAAAGAAGGAACCGAATCAAAAATGGAGATATGAAGAAAGAAGACCCCCATAAAATTTAATATAATTATAATTATTCTTTCATATTCCAGGTTGTATAAGGGTAGAGCTTAGCTACCCATCTTTTCTCTCTTCTCGTTTTACGGCGGTACCCAATCGCATCGACCTTTTATTCTTTTACAATAGTTTATATAATTGTATGATGTTATGTTTAAAATGTGCATTAGGATGGCATGTTTTTCATAGTTTCTAAAATGATTGATGCTTTAATGTGTGTCTTCGATATGATTAGGCTCTTAGGATAAAAATAACTTTTCTACCCAACTAATCACTCATAGTTAAATTTTAAACAACTCATAACCTCATCATAAAGTTGTCATGTTCATTTTTAAAACTTAGAATTTAAAAAAATTATATGTATATTCTTGGGACAGCACGTAGATTCATAGATGTACTCATTAAGGTGATCGAGGGTGACATTGAGGAATGATGTACTATCTCGAGATACAGAAGTCACCATCCTACAATGGACCTAATCACCTAATGAGAACTCTTAAGAGCAATAGGTCTTCAAATGTACTAGAGATCTTTCCTCTACTTTACATGAAAAAGTAAAGTAGGGTTTATTTAAATCAGGGTTATTAAGTTTCCTATGGAGGCAAGCCCCCATGGTTAATTACATCTTAAGGAATGAGATTCCTTAAGAATACTCTCGATTAAGTTAAATGATCACTGTCTCCAAAGATTTCAAAGATAGGACTATCAATAAATTAGTTACTTTTGAAAAATCAAGTGGGATTGAGCAAAAGGAGGGAGTTATTATTGAAACAAAAGCGAGATGAGTAGGGGATGCTCATGATACTACGAAACCTAATGAACATCCCAAATTATATTATGGTTGGGCTTTATATTTTTGAAATTTGAGAAGGATTTTATGTTTGAGTTGAATTTTTATAAGAAATATAAGGCTTATAATTCCAAAACACGAGATCATGAAAATGCCTAAGAGGTGAAGATTTATGCTTGTACCCTGTAAAGGGAAATAGCGACCTCAGAACCCTAAATCCTAAACCCTCAACCCTAAACCCTAAACACTATAAACCTAAACCTTAAACCTTAAACTAACCTTATTCCCTAAAAACCCTAAACCAATGCACAACACTAAAGCGTAAAATAAACCCTAAACTGACACAAACCCTATACCACAAAGCATAAAACCTAAAACCCTACCCTAAACCCTAAACCTAAAGCTTAAATATTAAACCCCAAACCTTGAACATAAACCCTACCCTAAACCTTAAACCCTAAACCCTAAATCCTATACGACAATTTAGGGTTTAGAGTTTAAGGTTTATGCTTTTGTAGGGTTTAAGGTTTATGGTTTAGTGTTTAGGGTTGTAAGTTTTGGGTTAAGGGTTTAGGGTTGTAGGTTTAGTGTTTATAATTTAGGGTTTAGGGTTTAGGATTCATAGTTTAGGGTTTTTAGGGTTTTTAGGATTTAGGCCTTACGGTATAGTGTTTAGGGGTTTTTATCAATTTATTTTTTTCTTAAATTAAATAAGTAAGTAGGTTTTGGTTTATTTAGTTTATTTTTGATTTATTTTAGTTTATTTTATTTTTTATATTTATTTTGGTTAAATATTATTTTTATTTAGTTTAGTTTATTTATATTAGGTTTATTTATTTTATTTTAGTTTTATTTTTATTTTATTTTTTAGCTCTAAATTTTATTTTTTATTTTCAAATTTAGGTTTCAATTTTTATTTTATTTATTTAGGTTTAGGTTTAATGTTTTTATTTTAAGTTTATTTTTAGGTTTTATTTTTTAGTTTATATTTAGGTTTAGGTTTCGTATATTTTTTAATTTATTTTATTTAATTTAGGTTTAGGTTTAGTTTATTTTAGGTTTAGGTTTAGGTTTTATTTATTTCAATTTAGGTTTAGGTTTATCTTATTTTTTATTTTAGGTTTAAGCCTTTTTTTTAGTTTAGGGTTTATGTTTTATTTTTTATTTATTTTTAGGTTTTAGATTAACTTTTGATTTTAGGTTTAGGATTTTATTTAGTTTTTATTTTATTTTATTTTTTTATTTATATAGTTACTTTAGGTTTATGTTTAGGGTTTAAGGTTAGGGTTTAGGGATTAGGGTTTAGGTTTTATGTTTCATGGTTAATGGTTTAGGGTATATGGTTTGGGTTTTATAGATGTTTAACATTTGATTAAATTTTAGGGTTTAGGGTTTAGGGCTTGTTTATAATTAGTTTAGGGTTTAGGATTAATAGTTTAGGGTTTAATGCTTAATTTAGGGTTTAAGCTTTATGATTTTAGGGTTTTTATTTACCATTTAGTTAAGGTTTAGTTTTAGGATTTAGGGTTTAGGGTTTAGGGTTTAGGGTTTAGGGTCTAGGGTTTAGGGTTGTAGGGTTTAGGGTTTAGGGTTTAGGGTTAAAGTTTTTGTGTTTTTGGGTTTATGGTTTAGAGTTTAGGTTTTTGGCATTTTGGGTTTAGGGTTTAGGGATTAATGTTTAATATTTATGGTTAGTTTAATGTTTAAAGTTTAGGGTTTAAAGTTTAGGGGTTAGGGTTTAGGGTTTAGGGTTTTGGGTTTAGGGTTTATAGTGTATGATTTTTAGGGGTTTTTTTTTGTGGAAACCCCATGATGCGGGGGTATTTTATTGCCACAAAAAAGGGTTACAAGGTCCTTAAAGGGGATAAACTCCAAAACTACTGCTCAAAGAGCTACAATTAAGAGTAATCCCCATCTAAGTACATCCAAGAGCAAAAGAAAACATTAAAGCAATCAAAAGATACAAGATGATTAACATAATAGGCTAAAAGAAGGTTAAGGCCAATGCTCTGATAGTTGTAAGAGTGCTTGGTAATATGGAGCAAACCTGCAAGATAATAAGAGAGAAACACCTGCAAAGTTATAATGAGAGAGAGATTAGAACAGTTAAGGTAATATAGACAAAAAGGTAAAAGGAAACAATATAATATGAGTATGATAATAAGAAAATGTGATAGAGAAGGCTCAGGCGCAATCACACCATGTTGAGGCAGATGCAAGTATGAGCATCCAAACCAGAAGGGTTACATCACATGAGCTACTACAACCAAAATGAGAACATCACGCCATCATAGCCAACAAACGGAGAAGGCACCCAGGTTGTTGATATTCTTGTGAACTTTATTTCCTGCAAACCTAAGCAAAATCATATCTAAAATATATAGGTAATTGCTAAGAGCTGAAGAATAAGGAGTCTCATTCAAGAAAAATATCATCAATATAGCCATCTTGACATGAGAATACATAAACATAAGTGTGTGAGCCATCTTAGCCAGAATCTAATGAATAGCCATATTCAGGAAAGAAATTAGTTCAGCATATAATCCCTCCATAAGAAAGTTACAGAGGAGACAACTGTTGAAAACCTGTTAAATAAGTCAATGAGCCTATAATTAACACCATCCCAATCTCATGATATGTAATTGATCTTTCAGAAAAAAACCCGTGAAACAATTTATTAATGTCACGGAGAAAGCAATTATAAAGGAAGACGATAGCTCAACACGTGGAATGAACTACAACCAACCAAAATTAGCACCTAGAAAATAGTTAGAGTAGCCTTAATAGCATTCTTTCCATTCGATAATCGGATCAACAATCAATTGAGAACAAGATATAAAAGGCAACAACATCCAAGATAAGAAGGGACTAAGCATAATACCATTCTTTCGAATAAATCGCTATAAGACCGCACCAACCAGTCAGAAACGAGGTAGCAGGTGATGCGAGAAAAAATAGGAGATAAATTGACGCAATCGAAGCCAACCCCAAATGACCAAACAAATAATACAACATTGGAACCCGCCATAAAAAAAATCAACAAGTGAATTGAAATGAGTCTCAACATTAAAATCTAGAAAGAATAGAGACAAGAACATCAAGCATGGCGAAAAGCGAGAACTAAACCATAAACAGAAAAGACAAACAGCTCATACCACCCCTTAATAATAGAGATTATATTCCAAGGAGTAAGCACTAACTGACCGTCCTAAAAAAGCGGGAGTCCAAATAATTTCCATATGAGAATCTAAAAATAAGACCAGATAACCAAGAGTAAAAGGCGCAGAGTAAAACCAAGACAACCAAAGCTAAGACATGAAAGGGCTGCATAAAGATTGCATTCTAGGACAGATCCCCAAGACAAAAAGACAGTAGCAGAGTACAAGCCATTCAGGTCCAAGTTGGGAATAGAAACAACAAGGGTAATGTAGAGCAATACCCCAGATAGAAACAGCAAGGGCACTCAGAGAAACAGCCCCAACAACAAAATAGCTAGTGCAATAGAAATACAAATTAGGATCCACATTAGAATCCAGAAAAACAAGACAGCAAATACCAAGACAAAAAAAATAGCCAAGGCAGTAGTAGCCAAGATAGCCATGGCCAAGACAGCAAGGGACAACATAGTACCATAATTCAGGAAAGCCACAGCTCAGACACCAATGACCAAAGCAAACAGAGACAACATAATCTGGACAAGCATACAGCTTAAAACCCTTAATCATATCAGATAACCGAACACGGAAAAACTACGGTGTTGAGCAACATCTGCAATCGAGAGCCAATCGAGAGCCAATCCCAACAGTGAGGTTATTACGATTTGGAACCCACCAAGAAACGAAACCTAAAAATAAAAAATAAAACCTAAACCTGAAAAATAAAGAATAAAGTATTATATTATGTCAACTTTTAAGAATTACTTCTAGTTTAGCATAAACTACTTCTAGTTATCAATATTTAATCAAGAATAAAGCATTTATATATATTTGTTTCTAATTTATCAAGTGTAAAAATGATAATTATGACTTTGAATATTTTTTTTTCAATATTTAATATTATTAATGCTAGAATACTAATGAATTTATGTCTAACTATTACCAATAGTGGATCTCATATTATACTTAGAGATTATTGATTATAAAAAGATACATATTCTTTACCATCCACTTTTAGGAGTAATTTCACTCCCTTTCTTTTGGTTGACGCATTTTTTTCTCTCTATTTAGTTTAGGTTTAGGTTTTATTTTTAGGTTTATTTTTATGGTTTAGGGTTTTATTTAGTTTTTATTTTATTTTATTTTAGGTTTATTTTATTTTTATCTTTGGTATAGTTTTTATTTTATTTAATTTTTTTTAGTTTAGGTGTTTATTTATTTTATTTTAGTTTAGTTATTATTTTTTATTTTATTTTATTTTTTAGGTTTAGGTTTAAGTTTAGGTTTTAGTTTGTGTTTTTATTTTATTTTATTTTTTATTATATTTTGGTTATAGGTTTTTTAGGTTTTATTTAGTTTAGGTTTAGGTTTTAGATTTTTATTTTATGTTTATCTTTAGGTTTTATTTTTAGTTTAGGTTTAAGTTTATTTTTAGTTTATTTTATTTAATTTAGTTTAGGTTTTGGATTAGGTTTAGGTTTAGGTTTTATTTATTTCACTTTAGTTTATTATAGTTTAGGTTTACGTTTATTTTATTTTGTTTATTTTATTTTTATTTTAAGTTTTGGTTTTTTTTAAAGTTTACAATTTTGGTTTTATTTTTTATTTAATTTTAAGTTTATTTTGCTTTTTAGTTTATTTATTTATTTTTATTTTATTTTATATAGCTTATGTTTGTCTAATTTTTAGTTTAGGTTTAGGTTTAGGTTTTATTTTATTTAGTTTAGTTTATTTTAGTTTAGGTTTAGGGTTTAAGGTTTTGTGTTATAGGTTTAGGGTTTACGATTTAGGGTTTAGCATTTAGGGTTAGGGTTCTTTTATTTTATTTTAGTTTTTTATTTAGTGTTTGTGATTTAGGTTTGTGGTTTGGGGGTTTAGATTTTATGGTTTATATAAGAAATAAAACCTAGACCCAGGTTTAGACTTATTTAGTTTATTTTTTTATTTATTTTAGTTTATTTTATATTAAATTATTTTTTGGTTTATTTTTTATTTTTTTTAGTTTAGTTTATTTATTTTAGTTCAGGTTTGGAATTTTAGTTTATTTGTTAGGTTTAGGTTTAGGTTTATGTTTATTTTTTAGTTCAACATTTTTTTTAGGTTTAGGTTTTATTTTATATTTGTATGTTTAGGTTTACATTTTTATTCCATTTTGTTAGGTAAACATTTTACGTTTTTATTTTAGATTTAGTTTTATATTTTATTTTTTAAATTAGGTTTAGGTTTATTTTTTTTATTTTTTTATTTAGTTTAGAGTTTAGGTTTGGTTTATTTTGGGCTTATGTTTATGTTTATTTATTTTAGTTTAAGTTTAGTTTTATCTTATTTTTTATTTTAGGTTTAGTTTTTGTTTTTAGTTTAGGGTTTAGGTTTTATTTCTTATTTATTTTTAGTTTTTATTTTTAGGTTTAATTTTTAGGTTTAGGTTTTTATTTAGTTTTTATTTTAGCTTTATTTTATTTTTGTTTTATATTTGGGTTTTATTTTATTTAGGTTTTTAATTTTTAGGTTTATTTAATTTTTTAGTTTAATTTAAATTTTAATTTATTTTATTTTAGTTTCGATTTTATTTTTTATTTTATTTTATTTTTAGGCTTAGGTTTAGGTTTAGGATTAGGTTTTAGTTTATGTTTATATTTTATTTTATTTTTTTATTTATGTTTAGGTTTTTTTATTTATTTTATTTTTAGGTTTTATTTAGTTTAGGTTTAGGTTTTTAGGTTTTTAGGGTTTTAGGTTTTGGGTTTAGGGTTTAGGGTTTAGGGTTTAGGGCTTAGGGTTTAATGTTTAGAGTTTAGGGTTTAGGGTTTAGGGTTTTAGGGTTTTGGATTTAGGGTTTAAGGTTAACTTTAGGATTTAGGGTCTGGTTTTTTTTTAAATTTATAATTTTTTTATTATTTTAAAATTATGTAAACTAGTAAGTTTAGGTTTATCTAGTTTACTTTTTGTTCATTTTAATTTATTTTATATTTTATTTCTATTTTTGTTTATTTTTATTTTTATTTAGTTTTGTTTATTTATTTTATGTTTATTTATTTTACTTTAAGTTTTTTTATTTTATTTTATATTTTTAGTTTAGATCTCTCCCTCCACTACCACCATGACTGTAACCTCTCCTCCCACCACTGCTCCAAGCACTAGTTTTATATCCACCTGCACCTCTAGATCCCCCACCACCACTAAGATAACCCCCGCCTCTGCCTTCGCTTCCAGTGTCGGATCTAGACTGAGCCTGGTTGATAGTGATGTTCCTATCATCAAGGTTCTGCCCATTCTTAGGGTTTAGATTTAGGTTTAGGTTTATTAGGTTTTAGGGTTTAGGGTTAGTTTAGAGTTTAGGGTTTAAGATTTTAAGGTTTAGGGTTTATGGTTTAGGGTTTGGGTTAGGGTTTAAGGATTATGGTTTAGGGTTTAGAGTTTAGGGTTTAGGGTTTAGGGTTTAGGGTTTTGGATTTATGGTTTAGGGTTAGTTAAGGGTTTAGGGTTTAGGGTTAGTTTTAGGAATTAGGGTTTAAGGTTTAGGGTTTAGGGTTTAGGATTTAGAGTTTAGGGTTTATAATTTTTTTTTAAATTAAGTAAATTGGTAGGTTTAAGTTTATTTAATTTATATAGTTTACTTTTATTTATTTTAGTTTATTTTATTTTTTATTTTTATTTAGTTTAGTTTATTTATTTTAGGTTTATTTATTTTAGTTTAGGTTTTGTATTTTAGTTTATTTTTTTGGTTTAGGTTTAGGTTTTTTGTTTATTTGTTAGTTTAGTTTTATTTTAATTTTATTTTATTAGGTTTCGGTTTTATTTATTTTAGCTTAGTTTATTTTAGTTTAGGTTTAATTTATTTTGTTTATTTTAGGTTTAGGTTTCTTTTTTTTAGTTTAGGGTTTAGGATTTATTTTTTATTTATTTTTAGGTTATATTTTTAGGTTTACTTTTTAGGTTTAGATTTTTATTTATTTTTTATTTTATTTTATTTTATTTTAGGTTTATTTTATTTTTATTTTACATTTGGGTTTTATTTTATTTAGGTTTCTTATGTTTAGGTTTATTTAATTTTTTAGTTTAGTTTAGGTTTTTATTTATTTTATTTTAGTTTAGTTTTTTTTATTTTTTTTAATCTTATTTTTTTTTTGGTTTAAGTTTAGGTTTATGTTTAGGTTAGAATTTTATTTTATTTAGGTTTAGGTTTATTTTTATTTATTTTTTTTAGTTTACATTAAGGTTTTTAGATTTTTAGGGTTTAGGGTTTAGGGTTTAGGTCTTAGGGCTTAGGGTTTGGGGTTTAGGGTTTTGGGTTGTTGGTTTTAAGGTTTAGGCTTTAGGGTTTAGAGTTTAAGGTTTAGGGTTTTAGGGTTTAATGTTTAGAGTTTAAGGTTTAGGGTTTATGGTTTAGGGTTTTAGAGTTTTGGGTTTATGGTTTTGGGTTGTTGGTTTAGGGTTTAGGGTTTAGGTTTAAGGTTAGTTTTAGCATTTAGGATATAGGGTTAGGTTTTTTAATTAATTAATTAATTATTTATTTTATTTACTTAAGCAAACAGGTAGGTTTAGGTTTATTTAATTTATTTTAAATTTAATTTCATCTGTTTTATTTTTTATTTCTATTTTGGTTTATTTTTATTTTTAATTTTGGTTAGTTTATTTATTTTAGATTAATTTATTTTAGCTTAATTTTTACGTTTAGGTTTGGGTTTAGGTTAATTTTTTAATTTAGTTTTATTTTTATTTTTATTTTTAGGTTTAAGTTTAATTTTTTTAGGCTTAGGTTTAGTTTTATTTTATTTTTTTTTTGGTTTAAGTTTTAGGTTTTTATTTTAGTTTTATTTTCAGGTTATATTTTTTAGTTTAGGTTTCACTTTTTTGTAGTTTATTTTATTTTATTTAGTTTTGATTTAGGATTAGGTTTAGTTTATTTTAATTTTAGGTTTAGGTTTTATTTATTTTAGTTTAGTTTATTTTAGTTTAGCTTTAGGTTTATTTTATTTTTATTTTAGGTTTAGGTTTTTTTTAGTAGAGGGTTTAGGTTTTGTTTTTAGGTTTATTTTTTAGGTTTAGGTTTTTAGGTTTTGTTTTTATTCTATTTAGGTTTTTTATTTTATAGTTTAGTTTAGGTTTTTATTTATTTTATTTTATTCTAGTTTTAATTTTTTTATTTTATTTTATTTTTAGGTTTAGGTTTAGGTTTTGGTTTATGTTTAGGTTTTAATTTAGGATTTTATTTTATTTTAATTCTTTTTATTTTATTTAGGATTAGGTTTACTTATTTACTTTATTTTTAGGTTTATTTTGTTTACGTTTAGGTTTTTAGGTTTTTAAGGTTTAGGGTTTTGGGTTTTCAGTTTTGTGTTATAGGTTTTACGGTTCAGGGTTTAGGGTTTATGGTTAAAGGTTTTGGGTTTAAGTGTTTAGGGTTTAGGGTTTAGTATTGTAGGTTTAGAGTTTAGTGTTTAGGGTTTAAGATTAGTTTTAAATAGGGTTAGGTTTTTTTTTAAATTTTCTTAAATTTTTTTGTTATTTAATTTTTTAAAATTAAGTAAACTAGTATGTTTAGGTTTATTTAGTTTATTTTTATTTATTTTACTGTATTTTATTTTATTTTTATTTAGGTTTATTTTTATTTTTATTTAGTTTAGTTTATTTATTTAGGTTTATCTATTTTAGTTTTGGTTTTTTATGTTAGTTTATTTTTTAAGTTTAGGTTTAGGTTTAGGTTTAGGTTTACTTTTTAGTTTACTTTTATTTTTATTTTATTTTTTAGGTTTTGGATTTATTTTTTATTTTTACATTTAGGTTTTGGTTTTCATTTTATTTTTTTTGGTCTATGTTTTAGGTTTTTATTTTAGGTTTATTTTCAGGTTTTATTTTTTAGTTCAGGTTTTGGTTTATTTATAGTTTATTTTATTTTATTTAGTTTATGTTTAGGTTTAGGTTTAGTTTATTTTAGGTTTAGGCTTAGGTTTTTATTTATTTTAGTTTAGGTTTAGGTTTATTTTATTTTTATTTTTGGTTTAGGTTTTTTTTTAGTTTAGGGTTTAGGTTTTTTTCTTTATTTATTTTTTGGTTTATTTTTTAGGTGTAGGTTTTTATTTAGTTTTTGTTATATTTTATTATAAGTTTAGTTTTTATTTTATTTAGGTTTTTATTTTTTAGTATAGTTTAGGCTTTTATTATATTTTATTTTATTTTATTTTGTTTTCTTTTAAGGTTTAACTTTAGGTTTAAGTTTATGTTTTTATTTAACTATGTTTATTTTATTTTATTTTGGTTTAGGTTTTACTTATTTATTTTATTTTTAGGTTTTATTTAGTTTAGGTTTAAGTTTTTAGCTTTTTAGGGTTTAGCATTTAGGGTTTAAAGTTAAGGGTTAGTTTAGAGGATAGGGTTTATGATTTAGGGATTAGGGTTAGGGTTGAGGGCGTAGGGTTTAGGTTGTAGGGTTTAAGATTTATGGTGTTAGGGACTAGGGTTTAGGGTTTAGGGGTAGTTTAGGGTTTAGGGTTTAGGGTTTGTGGTTTCGAGTTTAGGGTTTAGGGTTAGGATTTAGGGTTTAGGGTTAAGGTTTTAGGTTTAGAGTTCAGATTTTATTTTAGTGTTAAGGATTTTTTGTTTTCTTATTTTTTTTAATAGAGAACAAATTCAGATTCAACATTTCTTCTTTCGGATTTCATCAACCAAGTAACACACCAAGTTTTCTAAGACCCAAGTGGTTATATAGATTAAAATGAGCATCCATAGAGCAAATCAAAAACCATAGATAACTAGAACCATCTTTACTGTAAAGACACAATTTCATAAGTAGCAGATCGGATCAACTGGTCTTTAGTCTCCTGATTTCCCATCAGAACCACTCTGGCCTCTCGAGTAGCAAGATCCACCATCATATCCTCGATCTCTCCCTCCGCCACCACCATGGCTGTAACCTTCATGACTGCTCCCGCCTCCATAACCACCACTACTCCGACCACCACCCCTATATCCACCAGCACATCAATATCCCCATCGCAACTATGATAACCAATGTCTCCTCCTTCTCCTCCACCGCCAAATTTAGATTGAGCCTCGTTGATGGTGACATTCCTACCGTCAAGGTTCTGGCCATTCTTAGGGTTTAGGTTTAGGTTTATTAGTTTTAGGGTTTAGGTTTATTTTTTTAATTTATTTAGTTACTTTAGGTTTAGGTTTAGGGTTTGGGGCTTATGGTTAAGGGTTTAAGGTTAGGGTTTTGTGAGATTTAGGGTTTAGGGGCAAAGGATTAGTGTTTAGTGGTTTGGTGTGGGTTTATTAGGGCATGCTTTAGGGGTCTGGGTTTAGGGTTTAGGTTTAGCTTGGGTCACAGTTAGAGCTAGCTTTAGGCTTTAGGCTCAGCCTCAGTGGCCCAGCATTTTAGAGGGCTTTAGCCTGGCCCAGGGTTAGTCAGTAGAGTTGTGGAGTTTAGGGTTTAGGGTCACTGGGGTTTTAACCTCAGGCCAGAGCCAACCAGAGTGTGGCTCAGGATCAGGGTCAGGGTTTAGGGTCAGGTTTAGGCAAGTGTGGCTCAGGGCCCATGGTTATTTTGGGTCAAGTTAGAGTGCCTTTAGAGTCCGTGATTTGGATGGTCCAGAGTCAGTGGGTTAGGTTGCAGGTTTAGCATTTAGGGTTTGGATTTAAGGCCCAGGTTTTCTAGGGTTGAGAGCCCATTTATTTTTATTTTATTTAGTTTAATTTATTTATTTTAGTTTATTTATTATAGTTTAGGTTTTATTTTAGTATTTTTTTTAGGTTTAGGTTTAAGTTTATGTTTATTTTTTTGTTTATTTTTATTTTATTATCTTATATAGGTTTATTTTATTTTTAGGTTTAGGTTTAAGTTTTTATTTTATTTTTTTAGGTTTAGGTTTTAGGTTTTTATTTTAGCTTTATATTTAGGTTTTTTTTAGTTTAAGATTAGGTTTTTTTTAGTTTATTTTATTTTATTTAGTTTAGGGTTTAAGTTTAGTTAATTTTAGGTTTAGGTGTAGGTTTTATTTATTTTAGTTTAAGTTTATGTTTATTTTATTTTGTTTATTTTAGGTTTAGGTTTTTTTTTAGTTTAGTGTTTAGGTTTTATTTTTTATTTATTTTTAGGTTATATTTTTATGTTTATTTTTTAGGTTTAGGTGTTTATTTAGTTATTATTTTTTTTATTTTAAGTTTTTTTTACATTTAGTTTTTATTTTATTTAGGTTTTTTATTTTTTTGGTTTATTTTATTTTTCAGTTTACTTTAGGTTTTAATTTATTTTATTTTAGTTTAGTTTTTCTTTATTATTTTATTTTCTTTTTAGGTTCAAGTTTATGTTTATGTTTAGGTTTCGATTTCAGTTTAGATTTTTATTTTATTTTATTATTTTATTTTATTTTGGTTTATATTTTTTATTTATTTTATTTTTAACTTTTATTTAGTTTAGGTTTAGTTTTAGCTTTTTAGGGTTTAGGGTTTAGGGTTAGTTGAGGGTTTAAGGTTAGTTGAGGGTTTAGGGTTTAGGGCTAGTTGACCATTTAGGGTTTACAATTTGGGGTTTAGGGTTTAGGATTTATGGTTTAGGGATTAGGTTTTAGGGTAAGGGGTTTAGGTTTTAGGGGTTAGGGTTCAGGGTTTTAGGGTTTAGGGTTTAAGGTTTAGGGTTTTTAGAGTTTAGGGTTTAAGGTTTAGTGTTTAGGTTTTAGGTCTAGGGTTCAAGTTTTAGTTTAGGGTTTAGGGTTTTTGGTATTTTTTTAATAGAGAATAAATTCATATTTAACATTTCTTCTTTTTGATTTCATCAATCAAGTAACACACCAAATTTTCTAAGACACAAGCGATGACATAGATAAAAAATGAGCACGCATAGAGCAAATAAAAAACCCTTGATAACTAGAACCATCTCTACTATAAATACACAGTTCTATAAGCACTTGATCAGATATGCCATTCTTTAGTTTTTTCAGTTCCCATCAGCCTCTTGAGTAGCAGGATCCACCATCATATCCCCAATCACTCCATCCCGCCACCACGACCACCACTGTTATGACCACCACCTCCATTTCCCCAGCACCTCTATATCCCCCACCACCACTGCAATAACCGCCGCCTCTGCCTTCACGTCAACCTCTAGATCTAGACTAAGCCTGGTTGATGGTAATGTTCCTGCCGTCAAGGTTCTGCCCATTCTTAGGGTCTAGGTTTAGGTTTAGGTTTATTATGTTTTAGGGTTTAGGCTTATTTTCAATTTATTTATTTAGTTTAGGTTTAGGTTTAGGGTTTAGGGTTTAGGGTTTAGGGTTAGGGTTTAGGGTTTAGGGTTTAGGGTTTATGGCTTAGAGTTTTAGGGTTTATGGTTTTATTGTTTAAGGTTTAGGGTTTAGGAATTACGGTTTATGGTTTTTTTAAAAAAAAATTAATTGAACCGATATGTTTAGGTTTATTTAGTTTATTTTTTATTTATTTTATTTTATTTTATTTTTTATTTTCATTTAGGTTTATTTTTTTATTCTATTTAGTTTATTTATTTTAGGTTTATTTATTTTACTTTAGGTCTTTTATTTTAGTTTATTTTTTATGTTTAGCTTTAAGTTTATTTTCTAGTTGAGTTTTATTTTTATTTTATTTTTTAGGTTTATGTTTTATTTTTTATTTTTAGGTTAATGTTTAGGTTTCTATTTTTTCATTCTAGGTTTAGGTTTTAGGTTTTTATTTTAGGTTTATTTTTTAGTTTTATTTTTTACTTTCGGTTTAGGTTTATTTTAAATTTATTTTATTTTATTTAGGGTTTTGGTTTAGGTTTAGGTTTAGTTTATTTTAGGTTTAGGTTTAGGTTTTATTTATTTTCATTTAGGTTATTTTAGTTTATGTTTAAGTTTATGTTTATTTTATTTTTATTTTAGGTTTAGGTTTTTTTAGTTTAGGGTTTAGGTTTTAATTTTTATTTTTTTATGTTTATTTTTTAGCTTTATCTTTTTATTTAATATTTTTATTTTATTTTAGCTTTATTTTATTTTTATTTTAGGTTTAGTTTTTATCTTATTTAGGTTTTCATTTTTAGTTTTTAGTTTATTTATTTTATTTTAGTTTAGTTTTTAGTTTTTATTTTATTTTCTTTTTTGGTTTAGGTTTAGGTTTAGGTTTTTATTTTATTTTATGATTTTTTTTTATTTTGGCTTTGGTTTATTTATTTATTTATTTTTAGGTTTTATTTAATTTAGGTTTATGTTTTTAGCTTTTTAAGGTTTACGGTTTAGGCTTTTGGTTTAGTTGAGGGTTTAAGGTTTAGGATTTAAGGTTTAGGGTTTAGGGTTTACGATTTAGGGTTTAGGGTTTAGGATTTAGGTTTTAGGTCTAGGGTTTAGGTTTTAGTTTAGGGTTTAGGGTTTATGGATTTTTTTAATAGAGAATAAATTCAGATTAAACTTTTTTTTTTCGATTTCATCAATGAAGTAGCACACCAAGTCTTCCAAGACACAAGCAATGACATAGATAAAAAATGAGCATACATAGAGAACATCAAAAACCCTAGATAATTAGAACCATCTGTACTATAAAGACATAGTTCCATAAGCAGACAGATCGCTTCTTCTCCCATCAACCACCCCGCCTCTCTAGTGGGATCCACCATCATATCCCCTCTCTCCTCTCGCCACCACCACGATCAACCTCCGCTCCTCCCACATCCATAACACACCACTACCACCACCCACCTCCATATCCACCAGCACCTCCAGATCCCCCACCACCACTAACCGCCACCTCCGCCTTCACCTCCACCATCTAAGTTTGGGATGTGGTGATGTTCTTGTTGTCAAGGTATTCCCAGGGTTTAGGTTTATTTTTTAATTTATTTAGATACTTTAGGTTTAGATTTAGGGTGGTTTATGAGAATTAGGATTTAGAATTGGGTGTAGGGTGTAGGGTTTTTGTGCTTTTAGGGTTTAAAGTTTAGGATTAGGTTTAGGGTTTAGGATTTAGGGTGTATTTTTTAAAAAAAAAGTAAACCCAAGTTTAGTTTACTTAGTTTATTTATTTTAGTTTATTTATTATTGATTATTATTATTTTTTTTATTTAGTTTTATTTTGTATTTTATTTTAGTTTAGCTTTTATTTTAGTTTTGTGTTTAGGTTTTAGGTTTATGTTTATTTTTTTAGTTTAGTTTTTGTTTATCTTTAGTATTATTTTATTTTAGGTCCATGTTTAGGTTTTTATTTTTAGGTTTAGGTTTTGTAGGTTTATTTTAGGTTTATTTTAGTTTAGTTTAGGTATTTTTTTAGTTTATTTTATTTCATAGTAGGTTTAAGTTTATTTATCTTAGGTTTAAGTTTATTTTTTTAGTTTAGGTTTAGGTTTGATCTTTGTTTATTTGGCCTAGGTTTTAGTGTAAGGTTTAGGTTTATTTTTTATTTATTTTATTTTATTTTATGTTTATCTATTTTTATTTTATTTTATTTTAGATTTATTTTAAGTTTATTTTTTTATTTTACGTTTAGTTTTTATTTTATTTAGGTTTTTTATTCTTAGGTTTATTTTATTTTATTTATTTTAGGATTTTATTTATTTTATTTTAGATTAATTTATATTTTATTTTATTTTTATGTTTAGGTTTAGGTTTAGGTTTAGGTTTTAGTTTAGGTTTTTATTTTTTTATTTTTTTTTGTTTTATTTAGGTTTAGGTTTTTTTATTTATTTTATTTTTAAGTTTTATTTAATTTAGGTTTAGGTTTTTAGGGTTTAGGGTTTAGGGTTTAAGGTTTAGGGTTTGGGGTTTAGGGTTTAGGGTTTAGGGTTTGGGGTTTAGGGTTTAGTGTTTAGGGTCGTAGATTTTTGGGATTAGGGTTAAGGACTTAGGGTTTTAGGGTTTGAGGTTTTTTTATTAGGAAAATTAAGAAAAATATATTACCACAAAGAAAAAGTGCAAAGTCTTTAGTGGGGGTAAATCTCTAAGACAATGTTCAAAGTGGTACAATAAATTCTAAAAGATAAACCCCCTAACTATTACAATAATGAAGGAAAAAAAAGAAAAAGAAAAACCAAAAAATCAACAACAGAAAATCCATGTGGGCAGCAATAAACTTCATTTGGTTCGTCTGATAATAGCAAGATCCACCTAGAAGACTCTCCCAACCTATAAAAGAAATCTGCAACATACTTTTGAAAGGATGAGTACAATAAAGCAAGCATAAAAAGTAGGAGCAAATAAAAGGAGTAAAGTACATAAAATGCTCAGGCTCAGTAACAATCATCTCACGGAGCAACACTATATGCAAGCATCCAAACTTCAGGAGATGGGTTACAATTACATATAGCGCTACCAGCCAAAGGAAGAAAGAGCGGGAAACATCAAGGCCATCATAGCCAGCATACCTTGTGTAGCCCATCATCTAAAGTCCATCATCTAGTAAGGTTGCAAAATCCTCCAAATAGTAAACATAATAGCCAACCACCAAGCCACTAGAATAACCAAGCCCAATAAGGCAGATAATCAACCAACAATCATGGATAGTAGTAACATAGTAGGGGCACCACCAAAGCCACCACCAAAAAAGAATAACAAAATCAAAAGGAGCAAGCATCATGACAAGGGTAAAAACACAAACCAAATACAAACAAGAGCAAAAAAGAAAAACACAAGTGCTCATATCCTCCACCAAGAAAGTAGAGAAAAGAGCTATTAAAAATAGCCTAACTGTAAAAGGGGTGCACAACAAGGCTGGCACCAAAACAAAAAAGGGGGTCAGCTGTAGTGAAGAGAGAAAAAACAAAGCAGGAGGAAACCAAAAATATAGGTCATAGAAAGAACACTAGCAGGTTCCCATAACAGTCACTAAAGGAGCAGAAAAAATCGGCCAAAATAGCCACCCCACCAACCAACCCAGCTATCCAATACAACCAACCAAACTAGCCAACCAACATATCCTCCTAACAAACCACCATGGGAGCAGAAGACCCAAGTCTGTGTAAAGACCAATAGCAGTCATCAAGCTAAAATCACCCAAGATATCCAGGGAACGGATAGAAGCAAACAACAGCCACCAAACCCAACCAAGGCAAAAGAAAATCTGATCCAGGTAAGTAGAATTTCCAGCTAAAGAAAAAAAGGTACAAATCCCAATAAGACAGACTACAAGACAACCAATAGGTACAATAGTAATAAAGGAACCCAACCAAGCCACCAGCCCCCGAGGCCAACTATCAGCCACAAAATAGCCTTCAACCAGCCAATCTAGAACAATACCCAAACACAAAGCCTCTACAGCCAAGAGAGGAAGGCCAAAACATGAGGAGGCCAATACCATAACCAAAAGAAACAAAATAAAATCTACAAAACTAATCATGAATCCCTAGTCAAGAAAATAGAGAAAATAACAGTCAACCAACAACCTCCACCATGTTAAAATCAAGCCATAGATAAACCACCAATAGCCCCCTAGATCAATCACCACAGAAAATGAAAAAAATAGCCAAAATAGCCAACCATCCATCCAACCCAACCACCGACCCAACTAGCCAACAAAGCCACCTTGTCAATCACCACAGTAGTAGATCCAACTCAGGTAAGTTAGCAAGCAGCCCAGAAAAGTGGCAAAACCCACACAGAAAGAAAGAAACTACAACATCCATAGCCACAACCCAAAAGGAGGATATAAAAAATAGCCAAGGGAAAATTGTGGTAAACACCCAGCCAAATAGATAGAAGCCACCAAGTTGAAAAAACTAAAAC
Organism: Cymbidium sinense; assembly: GCA_021442155.1. Classification (NCBI taxonomy): domain Eukaryota; kingdom Viridiplantae; phylum Streptophyta; class Magnoliopsida; order Asparagales; family Orchidaceae; genus Cymbidium; species Cymbidium sinense. The sequence continues at coordinate 32,645,224 of CM038216.1, read as the reverse complement.
AACCCAGGCCACACTTACAATAACCACCGGGTAGGAAAAACCAAGCCAATCCAAAAGTAAGAGATCAAAAACCTAACCCAGCTTAGGCTAAAGAGAGAAAATAAGTAGATAACCACAACCCAAAGAGGGCTTAACATGGGGCAACCGAAAGCAAAATATCATCAAAAGCCAAGCAAAGAATTTATAATCTGAGATAAGGCAATCTAGCATTATCCAGATTAAGCAAACCTCTTAATAGTTTAGGAAAGATTTGGTTGTTAAATAAAGTGAACTCAGTTAAGTTGGCACCAAAGTTAGCCAAGTAATCAGCATAAGCATTACCTTCATGAAGGTTGTGAGAAATTTTAAAATGAACTTGAGAAAGAATATTTTTAGTATGATTAAGAAGATAAACTAATTCAGCATTCCATTTCTATTGGAATTAAGCATGTTAAGAAGCAAGAAAGCATCAACTTTAATCCAGATGTTGAGGAAACCTCTATTTAACAAATTTCAATAGCTTTATTAACAGTCATAAGCTCAGCAAAAAAAATAGAACAGGCTTTGAGAGGATAGGCAAATGCACAAATGATAGTAGCTTTGGAATCCCTAAGGATACCACCACAGCCATATTTATTAGAAGCAACAGAAACATTAGCATTCACTTTAATCAAATTGTCTTTAGTTTTGAATCAATGAATAATTCTAGCACTTTTATAAGAGTCAAACTCAAGCAAAATGATACCTAATTTTTTAGCCACAAATTTATAACCTCTAAAATTAATAATTTCTTTAGTTCTAGCTAGGACCCTTTTATGTTTCATAGAAGTACAATGATATTTAACATCATTTCTATCCATCCAGATGAACCAGATAAGGGTAATCGTAATTAAAACTTTGATATGATCTTTCACTGTATTTTTGAAGCGAACTTCAAGAAGTTGATAAAAAGAAAGAGAACCCTGAAAATAGTTGGTATTAAATAAATCATCATACCAAAACCATAATTTAGAAGGAATAATACCATTGAAAAAAGCATGATTTACATTTTCAATATGAAAGAAACAATTTTGAAGGTAATTAAAACTCTGTAGTCCAGAGCATAGAGTCCATAGGAATAAAGTTATTCAAAATCCTCCAAGCTAAAATCGAATAAGAAATGTGAATGATATTGTTCCAAAATTTAATTAAAACATTAGAGGGGCTTTGTTTATCTCTAATAAAATTCTAAACCTCTTTAAGAACAAAGTCACCAATAAAAGAAATCTTAAAAAGAATTTGGTCAGGTTTGTTAGAAGAAATGGGGATATTTCTAAAGTTGTCAAAAAGAGATATAGGGATATAATTCTTAAGTTTTCTTTCATTCCAATTATTATTAAGCAAAAAATAATTAGCTTTGATAGCAATAGTAGAGTGGGTAGATAAAAGGGTGTCAATAGAGCTATTGCCAATCCAATTGTCTAGCCAAAAGAAGGAAGAACCTGACTGAATGCCCCAAGATATTTATGATTTGGCAACCCATTTAATGGAGAAAATCCTTTTCCAAATGAGAGAATCGCATAGTGAAGGGGGTGTTTACCTTGGAAATATTTTTCCATCATAAAAATAGCCCAAAGGTTATCATTCTTTTTAAAATTCCAATAGAGCTTATGAGAGATGGCAATGATAGCTTCACGAATAAGCTTGCAACCAAGAGCACCTTCTCCCAAAGGACCACAACATTTATGCCAAGATGTCCAATGCATTCTTTTGGTGGAATTATTGGAGACCCAAAAAAATTTGTTAAGCAAATGATCAATTCTAATAAGTGTAGCAGTAGTGGGATAATAGTTTGAATCAAATAAAGAGGCATTGATTTACGAGTGCTTTTAATAACAGTGAGTCTAGCACTAAATGAAAGAAAATGGAATTTCCAAACAAAAATTTTATATGAAATTTTTTGAATTAACTCGTCAAAGAGATGGGAATGTTGCAGTCCCTTAAAGAGCGGAGCATCCAAGTACTTAAGTGGTATGTGTTGATGTTTAAAATTAGTCATATGTAGGATTTGATTGATTTTATAATTGGAGATACTAGAGGAAGTGATAAAAAATCTTTTGTTATCATTGATAGAAAGGCCACTTTTTCTACCAAATTTATTTAAAAAATACTTGAGATGCTTGATGTGATAAATAAAATCATTGCAAAAAATCATGAAATCATATGCAAAACTTAAATGGGAAATAGGAAGACCATGAAGTGTTTTGTAGTGCATACTATGATTGTTTAAGAATAAATCATTGATGCTCTTAGATAAGTACTCTACATCATTAATAAATATAGTAGTAGATAAAGGACCCCCTTGTCATTAGCCATAGGAAGAGGGAAAGAAACCCAAGGCTTCCCCTTTAAGCAAAATCAAAAACTAGGCATTATTAATACAATTTTTAATAAGAAAAATAAATTTATCAAAAAACCCAAACAAATTTAGAATATGGAAAAGGAAATCCCATGAGATGTTATCAATGGCTTTGGTAATATCTAATTTGAAAAGAAAGTTGCAACCTCTCATCTTGGCATTAAGATTATGAATTAATTCTTGGGGGAGTAAAATGTTGTTAGAAATATATCTACCTCCAACAAAACTAGTTTGGTTGACTGAGATAATTCTATTAAGCAAAGGACTAAGTCTGTTGGTAAGAACTTTACAAATCAACTTATTGAAGTCGGTGCAAAGACTAAAAGGTCTAAAATCACTCCAATAGTCTGGATTATCATTCTTAGGTATGAGAACAATAGAAGTACTAGAAAAATATCTAGGAAAAGGATTACCTAAAAAAATCAATACCTCTCAAATCATTTTAAATAAACCAACATTTTGAAAAATTTAGTAGTGAAACCCTCAGACCAAACAAAATCTATGTTCATGCTATTTAGAACTTTGAAAATTTCATCTTCATTAAGCACGATGGTAAGCAAATCATTATCATCATTAGTAATAATGGATGGAATCAACTGCGATTGATAAATAGCTTCATAAGAGCAATTCTTATTTAGCATATTTCTAAAGTCATTAATAACTGATTCCTTAATACCATTATTCTCCATAATCCAATCTCCATTATCATTTTAATGTTTTGAATATTATTTAAAGCTCTCTTTTTATTAACCAAAGCATGGAAATACCTAGTATTCCTGTCACCACCTGCAATATATTTACTAGCAGCATTTTGGCACCAATAGGTCTCTTCCATATTTTGGAAGTTAACAAGTTTATCTTTTGCCTCAATCAAGTCTGTAATCTTAGAAGGATCGGACATAATAGAGACTTCAAGATCCCAAACCAATTTTTCCATATCTTTGATATTGGCAAAAAAAAGGTTTTTAAAATAATGCTTGTTCCACCAACCCAAATTTTGTTTAAGTCTTTTAAGTTTAAACTAAAGTGTATTCATACCCATAATCGAATTATCAAGATGTAAAGGAGCTTTCCAATTATTAGCCACAACATTAAAAAAAATCAATATGATGAATCCACATGTTTTGAAATCTAAAAGGAAAGGGGTTTTTTAGTCTATTAGAATTATCTTTAATAGAAACCAGAAGAGGAGCATGCTCTGAAAAGGTTCTGCTTAAATGGTCAACAGAAGTAATAGGCCATTGAGTAATCCAATGAGTATTAAAAAGAATCCAGTCCAACCTTTGTCAAAGTCTAGAGTTTTGCTAAGTATAATTAATGCTCTTAAAGACAATATCAATCAAATTACAATCAAGGATCATATTGGAGAAATATTCCATGGAATGAATATTAAAAGAGCAACCACCACCTCATTCAAAAGAGATTAAAATGGTGTTGAAATCACCACCAACAAACCAAGGTTTATTGATAGAGGTAGGAAAATTACTTAAATTATCCCAAAGAAGATTTCTACTAGAGTTATAACAAGATGCATAAACAAAAGAGCCCAAAACACAATAATCACCATAAGAGATTTGAGCATTAACAACTTGGTGAAAGTCATCAAGAATAGAGACCTCAACAAAATTATTCAAAAAACACCAAATTTTATTACTAACATTAGAGAAAAATTTATTGAAACTGATCATTCTAGCAACATGGTTACTTTTATTAGCTAAGAGGCTCTAAAATAATAAGAAGAGAAATATTATGAATGTAAAAATGATTTCTATTATGATTATAAATAGAAAGGGTACCGATCCCTCTAACATTCCAAGCAAGAAAGTTAACCATAAGGAAAATAAAAAAGGGTGGTTAAGCAAAGGTTAATTAAGAGAGTGAGAGGACGCAGATCTAGTGTTTTGGATAATTTGGGAGGGAAATTTTTAACTTTTTTTTTAGCATGATAAGTTTGGAAGCCATTTTCTTTTCTCCTAGAGTCATCATCCGAGTAAGATTTAGTAACATTGGTCATAGATTTAGGCAAAATCTCCAAGTGTTTGGAGGGGAGTTAACCTTCTTCCAAATCCATATTTAGTTGAAAAGTATGATTAACATGAATATCAAGATTAGAAATGAGAGATGATTTTGAACCATTTAAAGCACAAGTAGTAAAATATGGATCAAAAATGTTTTCAGCATGCTCAACATCATTTAAATCCTCATTAAAAGCTTCATTTTCATCAATCAAAGATGGTATAGATATATGAATAGAATTAGAAGAAATAGAATCATCTTCTAATAACTTAGAAAATTTATTCTTCTGTACATTAGAAATATTCAAATTCAAAGAAGGAATAAGAGGTAAAACATCCTTCCATTTTGAATATCGAATTGAATCCTACCAACATTAGAAGCAAAACATGTTCAACAAGATTAACCCATATCCAAGGAATCAACCTCAATATAGCCTTCCATCCTTAGGATCGAGGCCAATTACATTTATAAGTAAATGGGTAGAGACAACATTTTCCTTAGGAGGAATTCATTTTTTTAAGTGGGGGTGGAGAATAAAACATTTTTAATTATCATGACCATGTATTTTACATTGGGAACAAAAAATCAAAAGGTTCTCCAATTCAACCTTTTATGAATACCTGTAATTTTTAGAGCCAATCCAAACTTCCTTAGGGTATTTTTTTAGTTATGTCTAATTCCATGAGGATCGAAACCAGAAGAGATCACTCAGCGATCTTAGTCGAGTTGCAAAGACCAAATAAAATACGATAAAAAAATGAACAAAATGAATGCACATATTAGGAAGAATAACCACATAGGGATAATAGAGATTCCTCCTTAATGTTAAAGGGGTGACCACTTCAGCAAACACTTTTGACAATTAAAGATGAAATAAGAATGATACAATAAAACACATGAATAATCCAGATCATTAGAGAGTTCAATCAGGATATGTCAATGGTCAATAAGACCAATCGAGAAGGCACCCGTTATGGAAAAAAGAGTGAATCTTATCCAAATTTAGATGACGCAAAGAAAATTTACCAACAAGAGAAAATACAAAGGGTTTTGTCGACTTTTCAACATCCACATCAGAGCACATTACGGCTAGAAAACCTCTAAAAGATGTCAAAATGAGATTAACTGAATCAACATAGGGAGAAATTTTACTAGAGAGCTCTTCCTTACAAGATTTAATAGAAGATACAGCATTAGGGCTGCCAATCCCCAAAATGTCAGATGCCCTAGCTGAAACATCCACATCTTGAAGTGGAACCTAATGAATCAAACACACCACAGCCATGGTTAATGACAAAACATCACACAAACAGTTAGATGTCATTCAATCCTTTGAAATTGGTCAAAATTGTAGCTAAAGCCATAGAAATCCACAATCGGGGGCGTGCCACCAAGAGGGATTCAAAAATTGCTAGAGAAGGAGAGAGAGCTTGGGGGAGGAGGGTACTGGGTTTAGAGTTTAGGGTTTAAGGATTTTTTATTTATTTTTATCTATTTTTATTTTTTTCATTTTTTTTAAATTAAGTAAACTGGTAGGTTTAGGTTTATTTAGTTTCTTTTTATATTTATTTTAATTTATTTTATTTTTTATTTTTATTTAGTTTAATTTATTTATTTTAGTTTATTTTTTTAGGTTTAGGTTTAAGTTTAGGTTTATTTTTTAGTCTAGTTTTATTTTTATTTTATTTTTTTAAGTTTAGGTTTTACTTTATATTTTTTGGTTTAGGTTTAAGTTTTTATTTTATTTTTTAGGTTTAGGTTATAGGTTTTTATTTTTTTTATTTTTAGGTATTCTGTTTTAGTTTAGGTTTATGTTTATTTTTAATTTATTTTATTATATTTAATTTATGTTTAGGTTTAGGTTTAGTTTATATTAGGTTTAGGTTTAGGTTTTATTTATTTTAGTTTAGTTTATCTGATTTTAGGTTTAGGTTTATTTTATTTTTATTTTATGTTTAGGTTTTTTGTTTAGTTTAGGGTTAAGGTTTTATTTTTTGTTTATTTTAAGGTTTTATTTCAAGTTTATTTTTTAGGTTTAGGTTTTATTTAGTTTTTATTTTTTTATTTTAGGTTTATTTTATTTTTATTTTAGGTTTAGTTTTTTATTTTTTTTAGTTTAGTTAAAGTTTTAATTTATTTTATTTTATTTTAGTTTTTATTTTATTTTCTTTTTAGGTTTAGGTTTAGATTTAGGTTTTAATTAAAATTTTAATTTTATTTTATTTTTTCATTTAATTTTTGTTTAGGTTTTCTTATTTATTTTATTTTTAGGTTCTATTTAGCTTGTTTTAAGTTTTTTTAGCTTTTTAAGGTTTAGGGTTTAGTGTTTAGGTTTTAGGTTTTTATTTTATGTTTACCTTTAGGTTTTATTTTTTTAGATTAGGTTTATTTTTAGTTTATTTTATTTTATTTAGCTTAGAGTATAGGTTTAGTTTATTTTAGGTTTAGGTTTAAGTTTTATTTATTATAGTTTAGTTTATTTTAGTTTAAGTTTAAGTTTATTTTATTTTATTTATTTTATTTTTATTTTAGGTTTAGTTTTATTTTATATGGTCTGGATTGTTTAGGTTTTATTTTGATTTATTTATAGTTTATTTCTTTTTTTCTTTTATTTTCTTTTTATTTTTTACATTTAGTTTTATTTTATTTTAGATTTTATTCCAGGTTTATTTTATTTTATAATTTAGTTTTATTTATTTAATTTATTTATTTTATTTTATTTTTTAGGTTTAGATCGTTAGATTAAGTTTATCCATTATTTTATTTTATTTAGGTTTAGTTTATTATTATATTTAAGTCTTTAAAAGCCCAGTTTGTTAGTGGGGCCTGGGGTATCAGGGTAGAATTTATGCTTGTGGCTCAGATTTAGGTGTGGGGATATGGAGTGTTATGCCTCAGTGGTTTAGGGTAGGATTTATGGTTTAGGGTTTAGGTTTATGGTGGGTTTGAGTGGTGGAAGTGTGCCCAGGTGTGGAGCCAGGTGAGTGGTGGGCCTGTGGTAAAGTTTTTAGGCCCAGTCAGGGCCTGTGGCCTGGTTTTGGAGGGCCCAGGGAGTTCTGGTTAGGGTCAGGATCTGGGGGCCCAGTAGTAGTATTTGTGTGGTCAGGGTTTGCTTAGTTTAGGGTTTAGGGTTTAGGATTTAGGGTTTAGGGTTTAGGTAATTTTTTTAATTAGGTTAACCAGTTGGGTTAGGTTTTTTTAGTTTATTAAGTTTATTTTTCTTTATTTTAGTTTATTTTATTTTTTATTTTTATTTAGCTTTATTTTTATTTAGTTTATTTTATTTATTTTAGTTTTATTTATTTTAGTTTAGGTTTTTATTTTAGTTTATTTTTTAGGTTTATGTTTATTTTTTAGTTTAGCTTCATTTTTATTTTATTTTTTAGGTTTATGTTTTTTTAGGTTTCAGTTTAGGTTTTTATTTGACTTTTTAAGGTTTAGATTTTATGTTTTTATTTTAGGATTATTTTCACTTTTTATTTTTTAGTTTAGGTTTAGGTTTAGTTTTAGTTTATTTTAATTTATTTAGTTTAGGGTTTAGGTTTAGTTTATTTTAGATTTAGGTTTAGGTTTTATTTATTTTAGTTTAGGTTTAGGTTTACTTTTTTAATTTATTTAATGTTTAGGTTTTATTTCTTATTTATTTCTAAGTTTTTTTTTTTGGTTTTTATTTTTGGGTTAGGTTTTTATTTAGTTTTTATCTTATTTTATTTTAGCTTTATTTTATTTGTTCATTTAGTTTTCATTTTTTTTATTTAGGTTTATTAATTTAATTTATTTTTAGGTTTTGGTTTTTAGCTTTATAGGGTTTAGGATTTTGAGTTTTAGTTTTAGGTTTTATTTTTAGGTTTATTTTTTGGTTTATTTTTTGGTTTTATTTTTTAGTTTATTTTATTTTATTTAGTTTAGGGTTTAGGTTTAGTTTATTTTAGGTTTAGGTTCAGGTTTTATTTATTTTAGTTTAGTTTATTTTAGTAAAGGATTAGGTTTATTTTATTTTATTTATTTTATTTTTATTTTAGGTTTAGTTTATATTTTTAGTTTAGGGTTTGGGTTTTATTTTTAATTTATTTTTAAGTATTATTTGTAGTTTTATTTTTTTAAGTTTAGGTTTCTATTTAATTTTTATTTAATTTTTTTAGTGTTATTTTATTTTTTACTTTAAATTTAGTTTTTATTTTATTAAGGTTTTTTTCTTTGGATTTAATTTATTTTTTAATTTAGTTTAGGCTTTTGTTTATTTTTTTAGTTTATTTTTATATTGTTATTTTATTTTATTTTTAGGTTTTAGTTTAAGTTTTAATTTTATTTATTTTATTTTATTTTATTTTATTTAGGTTTATGTTTATTTATTTATTTTATTTTTAGGTTTTATTTAATTTAGAAGTTAGGTTTTTGTTAGCCCAGTTTCATGCCCAGTGGTCACCAGGTTAGAAGTTTAGTAGTGGTTTAGTTTAGTGTCAGGGCTCTTTAGGTTTTATGGCCCAGTTTGGGGCTCAGTATAATTCCAGCACCAGATCTGTGGTCCGTTAGATCTCAGATGGTAAGGCCCAGGGCTCAGGCCTGAGGTGGCCCATGGTCATGGTTCCTGTGGTCAGGGTCTATTTTAGGGCCCATACTTATGTTTGCCTGGTTTAGGCCCATAAGTGTCATAATCAGTGACTGCCTACAGTGCAGAGCCTAGGGTCTGGGTCCCAAAGATTCAGTGGGCCCAGGCCTTTCAGTGGCCTGCCTAGGGCAGGGTCAGTGGCTAGGGCCTAGGGTCAGTGGCCCAGGGTCTGGCCCCTGGGCAGCTCAGCCTCAGGATCTCCTTTTTGCCTGTGGTTTGCTCCAGGTTTGGTGGCCTAGTGGCTCAGGTCCTTGGTAGGACCCAGGGCTTATGTCAGGGTCTGGTTTAGGATCTGTGATCAGATTTAGTTCAGGCCTGGCTTGGCTAGTGGTTTAGGGCTAGTGGTTTACTTAGTTGCAGGCTAGCCAGTTGGTCAAGTGCCTATGGTTTAGATTTAGGGTTTAGGGTTTTGATAAATTAATTAAACCCAGTAGTTTTTTTTTTTTTTTTTATTTATTATTTCATTTAATTTAATTTATTTATTTTATGTTTATTTATTAGTTTTTTTATTTTAGTTTATATTCTTCAGTTTATTTATGTTTATTTTTTAGTTTAGTTTTATTTTATTTTATTCTAGGTTTAAGTTTTAATTTTTTAGTTTTAGGATCTTATTTTAGGTTTATTTTGTGTATTTGTTTATTTCTGGTTAGGTTTGTTTTAGTTTATCTTATTTTATTTATAGGTTTATTTTATTTAGTTTATTTTAGGTTTTATTTATTTTAGTTTAGTTTATTTAAGTTTAGGTTTAGGTTTGTTTTATTTTATTTATTTTAGGTTTTTTTTTTAGTTTAAGATTTATGTTTTCTTTTTATTTATTTTAGGTTTTATTTTAGGTTTATATTTTTAAGTTTTAGATTTTATTTATTTTATTTTATTTTAGGTTTAATTTATTTTTATTTTGTTTAGTTTTATTTTATTTAGGTTTTTTTATTTATAGGTTTATTTTATTTTTTATTTTGGTTTGGTTTTTATTTATTTTATTTTAGTTTAGTTTTTATTTTTTATTTTATTTTATTTTTTTGTTTAGGTTTAGGTTTAGGTTTAGGTTTAGGTTTTAGTTTAGGATTTTATTTTATTTTATTTTATATTTTATTTAGGTTTTGGTTTTTTTATTTTTTTCATTTATAAGTTTTATTTAATTTAGGTTTTTAAGTTTTTAGGGTTTAGGGTTAGGGTTTAGGGTTTGGGGTTTTGGGTTTTGGGTTTAGGTTTATTTTTAGGGGTTTGGATTTAGGGTTAGGGTTTAGGGTTTAGGGTTTAGGTTTTAGGTTTATGGTTAAGGTTTAATTTAGGGTTTAGGGTTTTTAGTTTTTGTTTTAACAGTGAAAAAATTCACATTCAACATTTCTTCTTTTCGATTTCATCAACCAAGTAACACACCAAGTTTTCTATACACAAGCGATGACATAGATAAAAAATAGCACGCATAGAGCAAATCAAAAACCCTAGATAACTAGAATCATCGCAACTGTAAAGACAGTTCCATAAGCAGCAGATCAGATCGGTCATTCTTCAATTACTCCAATTCCCATCAGAACCACCCCAGCCTCTCGAATAGTGGGATCCACCATGATATCGTTGATCTCTCCCTCTGCCACCACCACGATTGTAACCTCTGTCATCCCTCTCGCATCCATAACTACCACTACTCTGACCACTACCTCCTGCGTCCCACCACCACTACGATAACCACCCCCTCCACCTTCACCTCCACCGCCAGATCTAGACTGAGCCTGGTTGACGGTGATGTTCCTGTCATCAAGGTTTTACCAATTTTGAAGGTTTAGGTCTAGGTTTAGGTTTATTAGGTTTTAGGATTTAGGTTTTTTTTAAATTTATTTAGTTACTTTAAGTTTAGGTTTAGGGTTTATGGCTTAGGGTTTAGGGTTAGGGTTTTTTTTTTAGGAATTTAGGGAAATTTTATTGACATAAAAAAAGGTACAAAGTCCTTAGAGGGGGCAAATCTCTAAGCTAATGCTCAAAGAGCTACAAAAGGTCCTAAGGAGATAAGCCCCCTAGCTAAGAAAAAAAGAAACAGAGATCCATAAAAAATAATCCTTGAAATCAGCAACAGTTGTGCCAACTAGCCCAATGTAATCTTTTGGAAGAAGAGTTAGATCCCTAAAAAAAATTATTAAAAAGTCTATTGATCATTTTAATAATAGAATGGGTAGGAATAATAGTAGACAAGAGATACAGAGGCAGAGAGCAAAGTAATAGAATGGGTACTTTCGATCAAGATACGTCTAGCACTAAAGAAAAGTAAATGAAACTCCCAAGAGGAAGTTTTCTTATTTATTTTCTGAATGACTTCATCAAATAAGAAAGATCTTTTCATTCCTCTATATAAATGAGTCGCCAAATATTTGATAGGGAGAATTTGATGCGAAAAACCCATAATATTATTGATAACATTGATATTAGATAAGGAAATAGAAGAGCTAGTAATAAAACAATTATTATCGGGATTAATATTCAAGCCACTCTCCCTACCAAAAAGAGTTAAGAACTTACACAATTTTTTAATATAAAGAGTAGAGCCATTGCAAAATATAATGAAATCATCAGTAAAATTGAGGTGAGAAATGGAAAACCCACCACTAGTTTTGTAGTACATGTTAGGCATTTTACTAAAGATCTGCTCAATACATCTAGAAATACATTCCACAATAATAATAAAAAGGGTAGGAAAGAGAGGGTCCCCTTGCCTTAGCCCATGAGAAGAAGAAAAGAAACCATGAACTTCACCATTGAGAAGTGTGGTGAAAATTTTATATATATTCCTGCCATCATCCATCCCCTTCCCTTTCAAAAAAAAAGGATAAATGAAAATATAAATATATAAAAAATTAGGCTAATTGGGATGCCACGTAGATCCACAGATGTTCTCATTAGGGTGATCGGGTACGACATTGAGGAGAAGTGTACTATCTCGTAAGATAGAAGTCACCACCCTATAATGGACCTAGTGACCTTAATAAGGACTCCTAAGGATTATGGGTCTTCAAAATGTACTAGAGATTCTTCCCCTACTTTACATGGAAAAGTAAACTATGGTTTATTTTAAACTTGGTTTGTTAAGTCCTAAGAAATGGGATTCATTAGAAATATTCTCGATTAAGGTAAATGATCATTATCTCCAAAGATTTTGAAAATATAAGATTATCAATCGATTAGTTTATTTTTAGAAAGTCAAGTGAGATCGATCAAGAGGAGGGAGTTCTTATCAAAGCCAAATGAAAACAAGTAGGGGATGCTTAGGATACTAGGAAACCTAATAAGCTTCCCAAACTACCTTATGGTTGGGCTTTAGATTTTTGAAATTTAATTAATTTGTTTGAGTTGAATTTTAATTAGAAATGTAGGGCTTATAATTCCATGATACAAGGTCACGAAAATGCCTAAGAGGTGAGGATTTATGCTCATAGCCTGCAAAGGGAAGTAGCAACCCCTGAACCTAAATCTAGGAAGCTTTGGCGGGGGCCAAAAGCACTATCTAAATCCAAGGAAAAAATGGGTATTTGGTTTACCTCCATAAGAGAGGATAAACCACCCAACTGTTGAACTTACAATTTCCTGGGGGTGGCCGTCAACTAACTCCTCCTACAGTTTTAAAATATGTAGGCAAGTCAAATGCCTATGCAAGATAACAATGTTCTTATTTATTTAGAAAAAGACTAAGTCCTTAAACACACTCTCTAAGAGACTAGATCATGTAGGGGATAGTTTAATGACTTAAATCTAATGCAAATAGAATCATCAAGATGGAGAGGTTCACCCTAGTTAGTAGCAACAACATCCAAACATCTAGCATCCATGAGCCACATATTTTGGAAGCAAAAAGGGATAGGGGAGGAAGGTTTAGTAACATTAAAATTCACAGTGATAAGTAAGGGAGAATGGTTCGAAATGGTTCTGCTTAATTGCTCCACCGAAGTACTAGGGAGAAGGTTAATCCTACAAATATTAAAAAGGAACCTGATCTAACCTTTGCCAGAGTCTATAATTATTCCAAGTAAATTGAGACCCACTAAAGCCAATATTAGTAAGATGACAATCGAGGATCATGTTATTAAAATCTTCCATTGAAAATAAGTTTGGAGCATTACCACCAACCCATTCAGAGGAAGAGAAGATAATGTTAAAATCCCCACCCACAAACTAAGAAGCATCAACAGAAGAAGAGGAATTAATAAGATCTTTCCAAAGAAGCCATCTACTATTTCTATTACAAGAAGCATAAACAAATAAACCAAAACAACACCAATTATCATAAGTAATCTTAACACTCACAACTTGGGATAAATCATCCAAAACTTACAAAACAAAGGGAATATTACACAAAATCCAAATTTTATTTCTTGAATTAGCAAAAAAATTACCAAATCCAATCATTCTAGAAATAGAAGGAATGTTAGAAGGATGAATAAAGGGTTCCAAGATAGCCAAAAAATAAAGTTATGAGAAAATAATAAATTTCTAATTATATTTCTAATAGAGAGGGTACCAATCCCTCTCACATTCTAAATTAAGAAAGAAACTAATTATTTTTGGGCAGAAGAGCCAAATCAAGTAATTCTGGCAAAGTTAGGAAATTTAGTTTTATTTTTCTTTCTAAAAGCTATTTGAAATTTATTAGTCATATCCACAACATCACCATCAGATAGAGATTATTCAAGGATCGCTTGGAATAAGGTTTCAGATTTAAAACATCATTGTAGGCCACTTCACCTTCTTCCAAGTCATTATTATGTTGCAAAATTAGATTAGAAATCAATTCAGCATTACATGAAGAAGCAGGAGAAAGGATTAGAACCATTTAAAGCACAAGTGCCCAAATCAAGATTGGAAACTTTATCTTTAGTTTGCTCACCAATCAAACCCTCATTAAGAATCACATTTTCTTAGATTAAAGGTGGCAAAGAAGCAGGAATGGAATCATTTAAGATAGAATCATCATCCATATGTTTCAAAAACATATTATTGTCCATATTATTACCAATATCAGTATGATTCAAATGGATAGGGCCATTACAAAGTAATGCATCCTTATTAACATGAGTGACATCCAAAGGCTGATCAGGCTTAAGAGTCACAGCACTGTCAAAAGGAGCAATAGGAGGATCAAGGAAATGACCCTCAGATTCAAGTATAGAGTTATCCATTAGAACAGCTTTTTGTGGTTTAACTGAGGGCACCTTAAGATTGGGATCCGAGTTATTATGCATAGGTTTGGGTTTCCTAAGGTGAGGATGAAGCACAAAGCAATCTGAAACTCCATGACCATGAATTTTGCAATGGGAACAAAAAATAGGAAAATTCACAAAATCTACTTTTTGTAAATATCCATATTTCTCTGATCCTAGCCAAATTTCCTTTGGAAATTTTTTAGTTATATCCAACTCCACTATAATCCAAGCTACATGTGGCCTGGTGTTAGAAGTAATCCCCTGATCAACTTGAAGAGGATGACTGAATAGCGCACCCACAATAAAAAGAAACTCATCATTAATGAAATGAACTCATAAATTGGGAAGAGAGATCCAAACTAGAATAATATTCCTCCTTAATATCAAAATGAGGCATTCATTTCAACAATCACATCTGACAATTGAAAACAAAATACAAGTGTCGAGAAAAAACCCAAGAATAATCTAAATCATTTGAAAGCTGAATCAAGACATGACGAGAATCGATCAATCTGACAGAGAAAATACCAGAGAGTTTCAAGCTATGAAAAAATGATTGAATATTCTCCAAAGTAATATGACGCAAAGAAAATTTACCCATCAATGTGAATTCAAAGGGTTTCACAAGCCTTTCCACAATCGAATCAGAAAACATTATCATGGGTACACCATAGAAGGAGGTAGAGATAAGATCGAGAGACTCACTAGCGCAATTGGCTTACCAGGATAAACATCCTTGAAGGATTTTGAAGCCAGCGAAGGATTTAATCCAGAGAACCCCAAGGAGTCATAAACATTCATGGGAGTAGCTGAAATCTCAAGATTTCCCCATGGGGAAGCAAAGAATTCAGCCATGATCAGCAACAACACATGATAGGAGAAGCCGAAATCCAAGCTAAGCCATTGAATTGGAAAACCAACCGAAATGTCCATAAGAAAAGTCACAAAGGAGATGCACCTCCACAGGGGAAACATAATTAGCTAGAGCACCCAAAAAATGTAGGAGAGAGAAGATGCTTAAGAGAATAATGTGGGGATGGGGTTTAGGGTTTATGGTTTTGGGTTTAAGGTTTAGGGTTTAAGGTTTTAGGTTTTAGGGTTTAGGTTTTATGGTTTAGGGTTTTAGGGTTTAGGGTTTAGGTTAAGTTCAAGGTCAGTTTGTGGTTTAGGTTTAGTTTGGGGTTGGGTTTAGGTAGGGTTTAGGCGTTAGGGTTTAGGGTTTTAGGGTATAGGATTAAGGGTTTAGGGTTGTAGGTTGAGGGTTTAGACTTTCGGGTTCAGGGTTAGTTTTAGGGTTTGGGGTTTTGGGTTTAGGGTTAGTGTTTTTTTTATATATATTTTTTGTTTTTTTTTATTTTTTTTACTATTTTTTTTAATTTATACCATTGGTAGGTTTAGGTTTATTTAGTTTATTTTTATTTATTTTAGTTTATTTTATTTTTCTAATTTAATTTAGGTTTATTTTTATTTTTATTTAGTTTAGCTTATTTATTTTAGGTTTATTTATTTTAGTTTAGATTTTTTATTTCAACTTATTTTTTAGGTTTATTTTTCAGTTTAGTTTTATTTTAATTTTATTTTTTAGCTTTAGGTTTTATTTTTATTTTCAGGTTTAAGTTTAGGTTTTTATTTTATTTTTTTAGGTTTAGGTTTTAGGTTTTCATTTTAGGTTTATTTTTAGGTTTTATTTTTTAGTTTAGGTTTAGGTTTAGTTTGTTTTAGGATTAAATTTAGGTTTTATTTATTGTAGTTCAGTTTATTCTCGTTTAGGTTTAGGTTTATTTTATTTTTATTTTAGGTTTAGGTTTTTTTTTAGTTTAGGGTATATGTTTTATTTTTTATTTATTGTTAGGTTTTATTTATTTTTGGTTTATTATTTAGGTTTAGGTTTTTATTTCATTTTTCTTTTATTTTATTTTAGGTTTAATTTATTTTTATTTTAAGGTTAGTTTTTATTTTATTTAGGTATTTTAAGTTTAGGTTTTAATTTATTTTATTTTAGTTTAGTTTTTTTTAAGGTTTGGGATTTTGTTTTTTTTAATTTTTTTATTTTATTTGTTTGTTTAGTTTTTCTTATTTTATTTTTATGTTTTATTTAGTTTAGGTTTAGGATTTTAGCTTTTTAGTGTTTTGGGTTTTGGTTTAGTTTAGGATTTAGGGCTTAGGGTTTAAGGTTTTTTTTGGGTTTAGGAATTAGGTTTTAGGGTTTAGGGTTCAGGCTTTAGTTTAGGGTTTAGGGATTTTAGTTTTTTTTAATAGAGAACAAATTTAGATTCAATGTTTCTTCTTTTCGATTTCATCAACCAAGTAACACACTAGGTTTTCTAAGACACAAACGATGACATAGATAAAAAATAAGCATGCATAGAGCAAATAAAAAACCTTAGATAACTAGAATCGTCTCTACTATAAAGACATAGTTACATAAGAAGTAAATCGGATCGGTCATACTTTAGTTTCTACAGTTCCCATCAGAGCCACCCCGACCACTCAAGTAGTGGGATCCACCATCATATCCTCGATCTCTCCCTCTACCACCAGCACGGATGTAACCTCCGCCGCTCCTCTCGACTCCATAACCACCACTGCTCTGCCCACAACCTCCATATCCACCAAGACTACGGATCCCCACCGGATAACTGCCGCCTCCTTCGCCTCCACTACCAGATCTAGACTGAGCCCGGGTGATAGTAATGTTCCTACCATCAAGGTTCTGCCCATTTTTAAGGTTTAGGTTTAGGAATGTTTTTTAATTTATTTAGTTACTTTAGGTTTTGGTTTAGGGTTTAGGGTTTAAGCTTTAGGGTTTAGGGTTTAGGGTTAGGATTTAGGGTTAAGAGTTTAGGGCTTAGGGTTTAAGGTTTAGGGTTTAGGGTTTTAGGGTTTATGCTTTTAGGGTTTAAGGTTTTTTAGGGTTTAGGGTTTAGGATTTAAGGTTCATGGTTTTCTTAAAATTAAGTAAACTGGTAGGTTTAGCTTTATTTAGTTTATTTAGTTTATTTTTTTATTTATTTTAGTTTATTTTATTTTTTTTATTTATATTTAGGTTCACTTTTTATTTTTATTTAGTTCAGTTTATTTATTTTAGGATAATTTATTTTAATTTTAGTTTTTTATTTTGGTTTATTTTTTAAGTTTAGGTTTAGGTTTTATTTTTTATTTTTAGGTTTAGGTATAGGTTTTATTTTCTTTTCTTAGTTTTAGGTTTTAGGCTTTATTTTAGGTTATTTTTTGTTTAGGTTTAAGTTTTTATATTTTATTTTTATTTTATTTAGATTTAGTTTTTTTAGTTTATTTTATGATTAAGTTTAGGTTTATTTATTTTAGTTTTTATTTAGGTTTAGTTTATTTTGTTTATTTTATTTTTATTTTTGGGTTTTATTTTTTTTTATTTTAGATTAGGTTTAAAAAATATAGTTTTTTTTTTTTTTTTTTTTTTTTTTTATTTTTATTTATATTTATTTTATTTAATATTTTTTTTATTTTAGGTTTTATTTTATTTTGATTATTTTATTTTATTTAGGTTAAATTTATTTATTATATTTTAGCTCAGATTAGGTTTAAGTTTAAGTTTAATTTTAGAGTTAATTTAGGGCTCAGTTTGTGGTTTTATGGTTAGTGGTATGGTTTGGTTTAAGGTTCACATTTAGTCTTAGTTTTGAGTTTTAGGTTTAGGTTTAGGTTTAATGTAGGGCTTAGGGTTATCATGGTTTGGGTATTAGAGTTTAGTTTTTGGTTTAGACTTTAGGTTTAGTGTGGGTTTGTGGATTTTAGGGTTTAAAGTTTAGGTTTAGTTTTATATTAGGATTTAGTTTTGGATCAGGGTTTAGGGTTTGTGGTTTAGAGTTTAGGGTTTACAGGGTTTAGTTTGCCTAGAGTTTTTAGGTTTAGGGTTTAATTTTTAGGGTTTAGGGTTGTAGGTTTAGGGTTTTGGGTTTAGGGTTAATTTTATGGTTTAGAGTTTAGGGTTTAGTGTTTAGGATTTATAGTTTAGGGCTTAGGGTATTTTTTAAATTAAGTAAACTAGTAGGTTTTGGTTTAATTAGTTTATTTTTTATTTTAGTTTATTTTATTTTTTATTTTTATTTAGGTTTATTTTTTATTTTTATTCAATTTAGTTTATTTGTTTTAGTTTTATTTATTTTAGTTTAGGTTTTTTATTTTAGTTTATTTTTTTTGTTTAGGTTTAAGTTTATGTTTATTTTTTAGTTTAGTTTAATTTTTATTTTATTTTATTTTTGGTTTAGGTTTTATTTTTTATTTTTAGGTTTAGGTTTAGGTTTTTATTTTATTTTCATAGGTTTAGGTTTTAAGTTTTTTTAGGTTTTTTTTAAGTGTTTTTTTAGTTTTGGTTTAGGTTTATTTTTAGATTATTTTATTTTATTTAGTTTAGGATTTATCTTTATTTTATTTTAGGTTTAGGTTTAGGTTTTAATTATTTTAGTTTAGTTTATTTTAATTTAGAATTATGTTTATTTTATTTTGTTTATTTCAGGTTTAGTTTTTTATTAATTTACAGTTTAAGTTTTATTTTTTATTTACTTTTAGGTTTAGGTTTTTGTTTAATTTTTATTTTATTTAGGATTTTGTACCACCATGCTTCAAGATCTTTGATGGTAGTAGGAACCCACGTTAACATATTGCACACTTTAGAGCCAGTTGTTGCAACACCGGTGGCAGCAATGCACTCCTCTTCCATCTTTTCATTAGCAATCTGTCAGGTGTTTAATTTGATTAGTACGTCAAATTGCCCAATGATTCAGTGAAGGCATTTGCTGAGTTGGAGCACCTCTTCATCAATAGGTTTATTGGAGCTCAAAAAAGGGTGATTGTACCCTGCCTCCTTGTAGAGAAATAGAAACTCAATGAGTCTCTTGTTGATTACATTCTCAAGTGGCACAACCTGAGCATGAAATATGAACCACACCTATTCGAACAACATGTCAATGGGATTCTTCTCAAGAATATTCATGGCTCGATCGCCTTCATGCTTAAGGGCTTTACCATCAAAATATTTGAGGAATTAATCAATAAGGTGGCTAGCCTACAAGAGGAAGCCAAATAGTTGCCCTTTCCTGAACAATCATCTAGGCCCAAGCAACAGAAAGTGTTTGGGAAGAAGCTAGGGACAGTTGTGTTAGTGGATAGAGGGAACCAACCAGCCACAGTTTAGTATAAGATACTATGAGCTCAGCAGCCTCCTTTGTCACCTCCACTTCCACCACCTCGGCCATCATACCGCCAGTGCCGCCACAATGACCATTTCCACCACCTCAGCAGCCTACCCAGCAGCGGTATTCATATCCATCGCCAGGTAGCTACTTTCCACCTACTCTTGCCAATATGAGAGACTTTCAGTTACCAGAGCCTAGGAGGCCGAGGAAGTGGGCAATAGAAATGATCATAGTTGTTTCCCCTACCATCGCATATTAGGCCATGTCTTAGAGGATTGTATCACTTTTAATGACTAGCTTGAGTGTAGCTACAAGTTGAGAGCCATAGTTATCCTTAAAGAATACTTATTAGTACAACCATCTAGTTCTGTTAGAGTAATCCTTGGGGATACTTCCGATCCTCTTAAGACCAAAATAGGTTAGTCTCATCCCAACCTCCAAGAAGATCATTTCTAAAATAAAGAAGCTTTCCTTGCAGGTGCCTGAAGTAGCTCAAACCTCCAACATGAAGGAAGGTTTGTTAGTTGCAAAGGACAACTCAGGGAGGGTGATAGCCAAGTAGCAATATCAGCACACCATACTTGCCCAGGATAGTCCAGTAGCATAGCCACCATCCGAGTCTAGTACTCCCTCCACCATTACAGCTACCACCTCTTTTGCTAGCTCCTCTTCTATAGATAGGAGCATTGTATCTACAGATAAGGGCAATAAATCTCTTACTCTCCTTGATTTCTATCATGTGCCTCCACCCAAAAAGAAATTAATGAAGAAAGCTGATTCTACCTATATATTATATACTTCTGATGCTCTTGATTTTATTCCAATTGAAAGCTATCCGAGTCTAAATAAAAATTATAGCTTTAGTAGTTTCGATCCTTTCCTTTCTAATTTAAAGTCGGATTATCCTTCTCTGAATCAATCAAGTTCACCTCTTGAGATTGACATGGAGTCAACTCACTTTGAGGATCCCATAGGAGAAGCTGTAGGTATGTCCGATGAGAAGGTAGTACTTTCCACAAGTTCATCATTCCAAGAAGTCTTTGAAGGTAACCTACATAGTGGTAAAGTTCTACATTCTAGGGTATCACCTCAGGCTAAGGGTAAGCAAGTCATTAGTTCCAGTGAGCAGATAGCCTGTCCATAGGATGCTCCACCCATGGATATGTTTGTGGAATACTAAGCCAAAGTTGATTAAAATGTCCTAGCTCACCTTAGAAAGTTTCCAGCTAAGTTAAGCTTATATGACACCCTTGTCTTTTCCAAAGAGATGAGAGAATCTCTAATCAATGACTTACATGATTTAGAGATATGCTTAGCTCAACTGACCACTACTAAAGAGGAGGCATGCCACTTGAAGGACATCTTAGGAGTTACATTCAGCGATGAAGACTTACTCATAGGGATGACCGAACACAACCACCTCTTTACATTATGGTGGATGTTGAAAGATGCAGGCTATCCAGAGTTTTAGTTGACCCAGGTGTATTAGTCAACATTATGAGTCTAAGAACCCTTGCCAACTTGAGGATTGACATCTCCAAACTGTAAAAAGAAAAGATGATGTTGAGAGGATTCAATGAACAAGGAGAGAGGGCCTTATGGTGTTTATTTTTGGATGTATTTGCAAAGGAAAACTCAGGGAGGGTGACAGCCTAGCAGCAACATCAGCACACCATACTTGCCTGGGATAGTCCTGTAGCATAGCCATCGTCCGAGTCTAGTACTCCCTCCACCATTACAGCTACCACCTCTTTTGCTAGCTCCTCTTCTATAGATAGGAGCATTGTATCTATAGATAAGGGCAATAAATCTCTTACTCTCCTTAATTTACTTAATTTCTATCATGTGCCTCCACCCAAAAAGAAATTAATAAAGAAAGCTAATTCTACCTATATATTATATACTTCTGATGCTCTTGATTTTATTCTTATTGAAAGCTCTCCGAGTCTAAATAAAAATTATAGCTTTAGTAGTTTTGATCCTTTCCTTTCTGATTCAGAGTCAGATTATCCTTCTCTGAATCAATCAAGTTCACCTCTTGAGATTGACTTGGAGTCAACTCGCTTTGAGGATCCCGTAAGAGAAGCTGTAGGTATGTCCAATGAGAAGGTAGAACTTTCCAAAAGTTTATCATTCCAAGAAGTCACTAAAGTCAACCTACGCAGTGGTAAAGTTCTACATCCTACGGTAGTACCTCAGGGTAAGGGTAAGCAAGTCATTAGTTCTAGTGAGCAGATAGCCCATCCATAGGATGCTCCACCCATAGATATATTTGTGGAGGACTAAGCCAGAGTTTATTAAAATGTCCTAGCTCACCATAGAAAGTTTCCAGCTATGTTAAGCGTATATGACACCCTTGTCTTTTTCAAAGAGATGAGGGAATCTCTAATCAATGACTTACATGATTTAGAGATATGCTTAGCTCAACTGACCACTACTAAAGAGGAGGCATGCCACTTGAAGGACATCTTAGGAGTTACATTCAGCGATGAAGACTTACTCATAAGGATGACCGAGGAAAACCACCTCTTTACATTATGGTGGATGTTGAAAGATGCAGGCTATCCAGAGTTTTAGTTGACCCAGGTGTATTAGTCAACATTATGAGTCTAAGAACCCTTGCCAACTTGAGGATTGACATCTCCAAACTCTAAAAAGAAAAGATGATGTTGAGAGGATTCAAGGAACAAGGAGAGAGGGCCTTATGGTGTTTATTTTTGGATGTATTTGCAAAGGAAAACTTAGGGAGGGTGACACAAAGAAAGAACATCAAGACACCATACTTGTTCTGATAGTCCTAGTATAGCCACCGCCCCAGTCTAGTACTCCCTCCACCATTATAGCTGCCACCTCTTTTTCTAGCTCCTCTTCTATAGATAGGAGTAGTGTATCTACAGATAAGGGCAATAAATCTCTTACTCTCCTTACTTTACTTAATTTCTATCATGTGCCTCCACCTAAAAAGAAATTAATGAAGAAAGCTGATTCTACGAATATATTATATAATTCTGATGCGCTTGATTTTATTCTTATTGAAAGCTCTCTGAGTCTAAATAATAATTATAGCTTTAGTAGTCTCGATCCTTTCCTTTCTGATTCAGAGTCAGATTATCCTTCTCTGAATCAATCAAGTTCACCTCTTGAGATTGACTTGGAGTCAACTCACTTTGAGGATCTCATAGGAGAAGCTGTCGGTATGCCCGATGAGAAGGTAGAACTTTCCACAAGTTCATCATTCCAAGAAGTCACTGAAGTCAACCTACGCAGTGGTAAAGTTCTACATCCTAGGGTAGAACCTCAAGGTAAGGATAAGCAAGTCATTAGTTCCAGTGAGCAGATAGCCCATCCATAGGATGCTCCACCCATGGATATGTTTTTGGAGGACTAAGCCAGAGTTGATTACAATGTCCTAGCTCACTATAAAAAGTTTCCAGCTAAGTTAAGCATATATGATGCCCTTGTCTTATCCAAAGAAATGAGGGAATCTCTAATCAATGACTTACATGATCTAGAGATATGCTTAGCTCAACTGACCACTATTAAAGAGGAGGCATGCCACTTGAAAGACATCTTAGGAGTTACATTCAGCAATGAAGACTTACTCATAGGGACGACCGAGCACAACCACCTCTTTACATTATGGTGGATGTTGGAAGATGTAGGCTATCCAGAGTTTTAGTTGACCCAAGTGTATTAGTCAACATTATGAGTCTAAGAACCCTTGCCTACTTGAGGATTGACATCTCCAAACTCTAAAAAGAAAATTTGATGTTGAGAGGATTCAATGAACAAGGAGAGAGGGCCTTATGGTGTTTATTTTTGGATGAATGGGGGTGGGTACATTTTATGATGGAGTCTAACATTAAGATATGATGTACTATCTCGGATAACAAAGGCATCACCCTACAAAGGACCTAATCACGCAATAAGGACTCCTATGGCATGATGGGTCTTCGAATGTACCAAAGATTTTCCTCTACTTTGCATGGATTAATAAAGCAAGGTTTATATTAAACAAGGTTCTTAAGTTCTCTATAGAGGCAAACCTCCATAGTTAATTACATCTTAGGAAATAAAATTTCTTAAGAATACTATCGATTAAAGTAGATAATTACCATCTCCAAAGCTTTCAATGTTAAACTATCAAAAGATTGGTTGTATTTGGAAAATCAATTGGGAAAGTTCAAGGAGAAGACTTATTTTTGGAATTCAAATGAAATACGTAAGAAATTCTCATGTTACTAAGAAGCCTAGTATGCATTCCAGTCTATCCTATGGTTGGGCTTTACAATTTTGAAGTTGAGGAGATTTATATGTTTTGAGTTGAAATTTAATTACATTACTAGGGCTTATAATCCACCAACATGAGGTTGTGGGAAGGCCTAAGAGGTGAGGATTTATGCTCATAGCCCAAAGGAAATAGCTACCTTAGATCCTAAATATAGGGAGCTTTAGTATGAGCTAAAGGATGACCTAAATCTAAGCGACAGGTGGACACAAAAGTTTACCTCCATAAGAGAGAATAATTTTTTTGACTTCTGGACATATAATCGCCTGGAGTGGCTGCCAGCTAACACCTCCTATGATTTTAAAACCATCTAGTACGGTCTTATGAATAACAAGATAACTCAGGTAGTCATTTAATTAGAAAGAGACTAAAGTCCTAAACACGCTCCCTTAGAGACTAAAGCATGAGTGCATATGACTTAATCCATAGATGCAAAATCTTTTCAAATTTTATTTCATTTTAGACACATCATTTTGACAAAGGCTTTAGGATTTCTTATGCTTAAATGCATGATAAAATAGGTTATGGTTCAAATCAGCTAAAAGAAGGTGTTTTCCACCACAAGGATTTCCCTCACAGGTCAAGCATTCCTTTATCATGCAAGGATAGAGATCCTTCATATTCAAGAGAGAAAGAATATGCATGCATGATATGAAACATACAACCATACAGCTAAGGGGTTGCTAAATCTCTTAATTATCTTATTTATGTCTTAGGATTTATGATGAGGTTACGAGTTGCTTAAAATTTAGTTATGAGTGATTAGTTGGGTAGTTATTTTATCCTAAGAGCCTAATTGTATCCAAGCCACATATTAAAAAATTAATCATTTAACTATGAAAAGCATATCATCCTAATGCACAATGTAAACATAACATCAAACAATTATATAAACTATCGTAAAAGAATAAAAGGCTGGTGCGGTTGGGTACCGTCATATAATCCAAAGAGAGAAAAGATAGGTAGTCGAACTCTACCATTATACAATCGAGAATATGGAAGAATAATTATAATTATATTAAATGCATTAAGGGTCTTCTTTCTTCATATCTCCATTTTTGATTTGGTTCCTTCTTTGATTTGGATGGTGCTTGCTTCAAAGGCATCACAGGGCACCCCAGGATAAAGCCTTCTGGCCACTGCTCATCATAATCCCCCATAGCACTAATCCTAATTCCTATTGCAAAAATTATATTTATGTTGGAAAAGTAAATCTTACTACACTTGCAAAATAGAGGTTAGCTATAATATAAAGTATTTATAATTTTGACTTAGCACCTACACATGGGTAACTAAGCCCACTTATCCTAACTTGGATTATGCTTAAGGATTTAAGCAACCTGTAAAAAGAGCATTCACATTTATTTTTAAGCATCCCTTAAGCATAATCTCCTACAGAAAAAATGATTAGGCTTATATTGTCCTATCATCCAGTCTATGGAGCATACACCCTATCATTCAATCTAAAATAATACATCATAAAACAAAACATACATCACATCATACACCATCCTAACTTAGAGCTAGAAGTGTTGACTTAATTCTAATGTGTGGTAAGTCTTATTAGGCATTAGTGTTGTATTTTCTAAGTGTAGAAGGATTCAATTTAACATGGAAGATTGATTTCACTTGAAGTAGTTTAATTGATTTGCACCAACAATGAAGTCAAATATGAGGCTCTGATTGGCGGTCTGAAGTTACCCGTTACTCTAAGCATCTAGAACATCAACATTTTCGAGGATTCTCAGCTAGTTATCAACCAAATCACTAGGTCCTATAAGGTTATAAAGCCCAAGCTCCATCACTACCATAAGTACACCATGGAGTTGTTGGCCAAAATCCCAGAGGTTACCATTTATAAGATTCCTCGATGAGAGAATGTCATAGCGTATGCTTTAGCCAAGGTTGCCAAGGAGTTGGCATGTCCGAAGGATGACTCAATATCAATAAAGTTCTAAAATAGACAAGTCATGTCTATTATTGATATTGAACTCATCAAAAGTACTCTCTTGAAGGGAAGGTTTCCATTGCTAAGAAAGAACAGGAGTTAGATTAGAGGCAACCATTCATGGATTACTTAAATAAAGGCAAACTACCTCAAGAGAAGTCTTAAGCCCATCAGATGAAGCTGAGAGTACTTTCCTATGCTCTTGTGGATGGTGTCTTGTATCGGTGATCTTTTGATCATATGTGGTTACATTATTTATACAAGCATGAAGCCCGTAAGATCATGACCAAGGTACACTCAACATTATGTGGAGCCAACTAATCTAATCTGAAGATGAAAGCCAAGATCAAGAGACTAGGATAATACTGGCTGTCAATGATCAATGAATGCATGAAAATGGCTAGGTGATGCCACCAATGTCAAATACATGGTGTGGTCCTACACCAACCACCCAACATTCTACATCCTACATTGGCCTCAAGGACATTCGAGTATTGGGGTACTGACATAGTGGGTCCAATTGATCCTCCTTCTTCCAAGGATCATCATTTCATCTTAGCTGCTACTGACTACTTCTCCAAATGGGTGAACCTGATTCCTCTTAGAGAGGTCATAGCTCAGCATGTGCTCTAGTATTTTAGGAACCATATCATATATAAGTTTGGAGTGCCTCGATGAATTATATCTGATAATGGTACTACATTCAAGAGCACGTAGATCAATAACTTTGCTTGAAGACACAACATAGATTGGAGATATTCTACCATCAACTACAAGAGGATAAATGTCTTAGCAGAAGCCTTCAATAAAACTCTCATCCAAATACTGAAGAAGACACTCGACAATAATAAGTGATAGTGGCATGAGCAGTTAGTTGAAGCCTTATGGGCCTACCACACCACATATAGAACACCAACTCACTCTACTCCTTTCTCCTTAGTGTATGGGTTTGATGCCGTTCTACCATTATGAAGTCCAACTCTAGTCACTAAGGATAGCTATGGGTAGCAAGATCATAATAGAGTAGAATGCCAAGTTATGGTTAGAAGAGCTCGAAGGTTTAGAGGAGAGATGCCTATGGGCATTCCAAAACCTCAAGTTGTATAAAGCTAAAATGATTCAAGCTCACAACAAGTTGGTCCGTCCTTGAGCTTTTCAAGTAGGAGAGCTTATTTTAGTTTTATAAAGACTGATTGTTGTCTATCATAATATGGGAAGCAAGTTTGAACCCACTTAGGAAGGCCTTTTTTCCATAGAGAAGGCCTGCCAAAGAGGATCTTATTAGCTTATTAATCATAAGGGAGAGTGCTCAATGCTTCCAATCAATGGGCTCTACATAATGAAATATTATATATCATTGCAAATCCTTCAGGATCTATTTAGGATATGTGTAGAAAAACCCGAGCTGTGTCCTATCCTTTATCGACACAACACAAACACAAACTATACCCA
Organism: Cymbidium sinense; assembly: GCA_021442155.1. NCBI lineage: Eukaryota > Viridiplantae > Streptophyta > Magnoliopsida > Asparagales > Orchidaceae > Cymbidium > Cymbidium sinense. The sequence goes on along the minus strand of CM038216.1, from coordinate 32,618,171 downwards.
AACATATACAATAAACACATATCTTTTGTCTCGGGCTACTCTAAGTTGAGATAACGCCCCCAGCCGCAGTCACTCAGTAGCTGCTCTAGGTCGGGCTGACGTGCTACCCTACTAATGTGTCACCCTAGTGGCCTTCTTGCTTTGGAGGATGTAAGTCTTATAGTTTCCTTCTATACTTGGCCACTACACACTGATGAACCCCTTGTTAATTTTGTAGGACTTATTACGTGGCTGATAAGCTACCTTATGTTGGCTTCATTTAAGAGGATGTGAGTTTGCTATGCTTTCTTCTTGGATTAGCCTTTGTGCACTAACTAGGTCGAGTATATTTGAGGTTTAGGAGAAATCCCCTAGTGGATTTTTCCCTCTTGACTGCTTCAATTCTGGGTCTAGTCCTTCCTCGAGGCTCCCTACTTAGTAGTCGCTCTAGGTTAAATAGCATCCCCACCGCGATGTGACTATCTCGATGATCGCCTACTTAGAAAGTTGTAAGCCTACACACTTTTTTTCCAGATTGATCGTTGCACATCGACGGGCACCTTAGGTAGGTAAGTTCTCACTATGATGATGGACACACCACGCATGTTGATGGATACACCTTAGGTTGGTTGGTTATCACACCTTAGGATACACCACTCATGGCAGATGTAAGTCTGCTACACTTTCTCCTTGAGTTGTCCACCGTAAACATATAGGCTTTCTTTTTTAAAGTTCAAGATAATGTCCCTATCAGCACCTCCCCTGTGGGCACTATATCTGGATCATGTCCTTTGTGACCCCATTTAGACATGACTCGGGTTACTATCGAATTGGACAGTTCCCCTTTCCTAGTAACCACGCCTGTGGTTGGAGAATATATCTTGTGGATGTGCAGATTCTCCCTTGGTCCAATAAATCTGAGATAGGTCAAGGCTGACATAGCCCCTTCTCACTATGGTCCCTCGCACACCAACAATGTCCATGCAAAAATATAAATAAAATATATATTCACTTATGGATTAGGAGGACACCCCTATAGGTACCTTTTCCCAAATAAGCATTCTATCTTTAGGGCAGTGTCAGCAAAACTCCCTAAAATAATCACTGACTACTCTTAAGTTGATATAAGTCCCCAACAAAATTCACTCAAAGAAGCCTAAGTAAGGTTGATTTATTTGCTACCAAGAGGTCACCCCTGACACCCCTACTTTAGAAGATGTAAGTCTGCTATGCCTTCTTCCTAGAACAACCATTGCACATCAGAAGGCAACCCCTACTAGCTCTACCCCATGGCCAGTAGACTATCCCTCTGAATTTGTAAATCTGAGATAAGACATGTCCGATATGGCCCCTTCTCAGTGGGACCATCGCACATCGACATGGTCCATAAATTAAATTCTATTAAATTTAATCGAGCTCACATCCCTAATGGATATGCCCATAATTCAAAATCAAACTAAAGTAAACAAACCATATCAAATCACATGAAATTAAAATAAAATTAATCCTGACTACTTTTGAGCTGGCATAAGAGTACAGCGACATTCTCTCAGTAGTTGCCCTAGGTCAAGTTCGATTTGTTGTGCATCCAACAGGTCACCCTAGTGGTTGTTCTTTACTTTGAAAGATGTAAGGCTGCTACACCTTCTTCCTATCAAATATGTTGCACACCAAAAGGCAACCCCTTAGGTTGTCTAGCTCTACCCCACAGCCGGTAGACTATCCCTTTGGATTTCTAAACCTGATGTAGATCAGGACTGATATAGCTCCTTCTTAGTGGGTCCATCACACACCGATAGGTCCATACATTAACTTATATTAAATTATACCCAATTTGATTTTCCCCAGTGGAGTTAAATCACACTGTTCTCCCTAATGGAACCCCAAATCATATATAAACAAGTCAAGCAAATAAATCAAATTCAAAACCAACCTCCCTAGTGAAGCCAAATTAAAGTAACTCCCCCAGTAGAGTCTAAATCAAACAAATCCAACCAAACTCTTATTCTTAGTGGATACATTCAAATCCCAATCCCTAGCAGATAGCCCAAATTTGCTTGCCTAGTGGAAGGTTCATATACTCGATCCCTAGTGAACTCAAGCCCATATCTCTGGTAAATATGCCTCCGCATCAATTAAAACAAAATAAATTATAGTCGATTCGATCTTAATACTCAGTGGATTATAGATTCTTATCCCTAGTAGATCTTCTTTCCATAAATCAAATAATCAAATCAAATTCAAACCTTATCCCCAACAGATTTTCTTCTTCTATGCCCTCGACATAGACCCCTCACATGTTTTGTCCAATGCATATGTGATCCCCTAGTGGATCTCCCTCCATGTCCTTGACATGCAATTCTCATCAAATATTATTTCTTCTTTTATGCACACCTTTAATACTTCAACCAAAAGCTTAACAATGTATTCCTTTAAATTACATCATTTTAACATTGTAATCAATATTTTATGATTTGCGATACTGCAAGCTCAAACTAATTATACAATATCATGCTAAACATATTATAGTGTGAATTAACACACTATACTATATTATAATATATGATGTTATATTATAATTTGCTATAATATAATGTCTACCATTACACCTTATTAGATCACTTAAAAGGATCAAATAACAAAATTTTTTGAAAGTATGAATAATGTTAATTTTGGATGTAAAATTTTCTTTTTTCAATTATAAATGGTACAAAATAGCATAATTTTGGTGTTTCTTCTTGGTGTGTGCCATGAATTTGGCCAAATTCTTCCATCTCAACCTTCAAATTAACATGTTTGTGTGTTTTGACCTAATGTATTATAACAAAAGTAAAACATACTAAAATGTACAATAACATTTAGTAACACACCACCACATTTAAATAGCTGTGAAATTATATTATTATGTACATTATATTTTAGTATGCTTTCATATAATATATTATCTTACATTACACCTTAAGATGAATCACTTTAAGAAAAAAAATTATAAAATTTTGTTGAAAAATGAACATTTATTTTGGATGCAAAATTTCATTCTTTTGATTAAATGACACACCATAGCACACCCCCAATGATGTTCCTTAAAGCTTACCTTAAATTTGGCCAAATCCCATCATCTCAGCCCATAAATTAGTATTTTTATGAATTATACTAGTATAAACTGTACTACATCATATTATAACAAACTAAAATATGCTAGCAACAAGTAGTAATACATAATAATATTCTATAATCAATGATGCTACACTATGTCATGGCATCCTATATTATAATGCACTATAACATATTATATTATATTGCATATCACATCTCAAGGGATTGCTTAAGATAAAAAATCATTAAATTAGCCTAAATAATAAAAAACTATATAGTTTAGTCGTATCACTTACATATTTTAAATTAAAATAATATATTTTGATGTCGTGCTTTACCTATTATGAATTTGGCCAAATTCCATCATTTTAAAGTCTAAATCAACATTTTTATAAATAATGCTAGTGTAGGCTCAACCGCATGATTGTAAAATACTAAAAGAATTTAAAATGCATAGAATAATATATTATGATATATGATTATATACTATGCTGCAACATATAATATTTATTTTGAACATAAAATCTTACTTTTTAGACCACATGTGGCATAGCACACCTTTGGTACTACATCCTAATTCCCACTTTAAATTTTACAAATTTGATCATTTGATTTATTAAATTAACATTTTTATAATTTATATTAATATGGACTATAGGGCATAATACCATAATATAATAAACATTTCAAAACATCTTATAACATTCAAAAACACATCACTACATGCTCAAATATATGATGCTACATTATACTATAATATATGGTAATATAATAAGATTTATGGTTAGGATTTAGGGTATTCAAATCTCTAAAGTCAAGGAAAAGTCTCTTGAAGACACTTTCTTTAGCTACCATAACTATGTTAGGATTAGGTCATCTTTAGATATACTCCTAATGACATCTTTATTCAAGGTTTAGGGCTTAGGGTTAGTTGAGGGTTTAGGGGTTAGGGTTAATTTAAGGTTTAGGGTTAGTTTAAGGTTTAGGGTTTAGGGTTAGTTTAGGGTTTGGGTTTAGGGTTTAGGGTTTAGGTTTATAGGTTTTAGGGTTTAACATTTATAGTTTAATGTTTATGGTTTAGGGTTTAGTGTTTAAGATTTTATGGTTTGTGGTTTAGGATTTAGGGTTTAGGGTTTAGGGTTTAGTGTTTAGTGTTTAGGGTTTAGGTTTTAGGTTTAGGGTTTAAGTTTTAGTTTAGGGTTTAAGGTTTTTTTTCTTTTTTGAAATAGAGAACAAATTTAGATTTAGCATTTCTTCTTTTCGATTTCATCAACCAAGTAGCACCTCAAGTTTTCTAATACACAAGCGACAACATCGATAAAAAATGAGCACCCATAGAGTAAATCAAAAAACCTAGATAAGTAGAACCGCTCTAAAAAACACGTATAAGTAATAAATCGACGCCCATTCTTCGCTTTCATGTTCCCATTAGAACCACCCCAACCTCAGTGATCTCATCATATCCCCAATCTCTTCTCTCGCCACCACTATATTTTAACCTCCATCGCTCCTCCCACCTCCATAACCACCACTACTCCAACCACCACCTCCATATCTGCCAGCACCTATAGATCCCGCACCACCACTATCATAACTATCTCCTCTGCCTTCACCTCCACCATTAGATCTATACTGAGCGTGGTTGATAGTGACGTTCCTGTCATCAAGGTTCTGCCCATTCATAGGGTTTAGGTTTACTAGGTTTTAAAGTTTCAATTTATTTATTTAATTTATTTAGTTACTTTAGGTTTAAGTTAACAGTTTGGGGTTTAGGGTTAGGGTTCACAGTTTAGGGTTTTAGGTTTTGAGTTTAGGGTTAGCTTAGGGTTTAGGGATAGTTTAGGGTTTAGGGTTTAGGATTTATGGTTTAGGCTTTTAGTTTAGGTTTAGTTTATGATTTGGGTTTAGGCTTAGGGTTTGGTTTAGGTTTATTTGGGGTTATTTTGGTTTTGGTATTAGTTTTTATATTTATTTATTTATTTTAGGGTTTGGGTAGGGTAGGTGGTTGGGTTTTAGGTTCAGCAGTTTTTTGGGTTTAGACAGGTTTAGTGTGTTTTAGCTCAGTTTAGTGTTTTAAAAATTAAGTAAACTAGTTTAGGTTTATTTAGTTTATTTTTTATTTATATAGTTTTTATTATTATTAATATTTAGGCTTATTTTTTATTTTTATCTAATTTAGTTTATTTATTTTTATTTAAGTTTTATTTTATTTTAGTTTTTATTTAGGTTTAGGTTTTATTTTTTATTTTTAGGTTTAGGTTTAGGTTTGTATTTTATTTTTCGGGTTTAGGTTTTAGGTTATTATTTTAGGTTTATTTTTAGGTTTTATTTCTTTTAGGTTTGGGGTTATTTTTAGTTTATTTTATTTTGTTTAGTTTAGGTTTAAGTTTAGGTTTATGTTTTATTTATTTTAGCTTATCTTATTTTAGTTTAGGTTGAAATTTATTTTATTTTATTTATTTCATTCTTATTTTAGGTTTAGCTTTTTCTCAGTTTAGGGTTTAGGTTTTATTTTTTATTTATTTTTAGGTTTATTTTTAAGGTTTAGGTTTTTATTTAGTTTTTATTTTAATTTATTTGAACTTTATTTTATTTTTATTTTATATTTAATTTTTATTTTATTTAGGTATTTTATTCTTAGGTTTATTTTATTTTTTTAGTTTAGTTTAGGTTTTATTTTAGTTCATTTTTATTTTATATTGTATTATATTTCTACGTTTAAGGTTAGGTTTAGGTTTATGTTTAAGTTTATGTTTAGGTTTATGTTTATCAAAACCACCCTGGCCTTTTGAGTAGCGGGATCCACCATCATATCCCTGATCTCTCCCTCCACCACCACCATGGATGTAACATCCGTCGCTCTTCCTGCCTCCATAACCACCACTACTCCGATCACCACCTCCATATCCACCACCACCTCTACAGCCCCCACCACTGTGATAATTGCAACCTCCACCTTCACCACCATTACAAGATCTGTGACCACCCTTGGGTGATGTTCTGCTGAAGGACCACTCTGGGTTTAGTTTATTAGGTTTTCGTTTATATTTATTTTTTAATTTATTTATTTTAGGTTTATGTTTAGGGTTTGGGGTTTAGGTTAGATTCTTAGGGTTGGTTAGGGTTTAGGGTTTAGGGTTTTTAGTTTAGTGGTTTAGGTTTAGGTTTAGGGTTAGTTTTGGGTTTAGTTTTGGGGTTTGGGTTTAAAGTTTAGGGTTTAGGTTTAAAGTTGGGTTGGTTTAGGGTTTGTTTAGTTTTGGTTTAGTTTTATGGTTTATTTATGGTTTAGAGTTTAAAGTTCATGCAGTTTTTTTTAGTTTTAAGATCAGGTTGTGTTTGTTTTGGTTATTTATGGTTTAGGTTTATGATTTAGCTTTAGGTTTAGGGTTTTTTTTAAAAAACAACAGTTGGGTTTATTTAGTTTATTTTATTTTTATTTTATTTATGTTTTTTTTATTTATTTAGTTTATTTATTTATTTTAGTTTTATTTCAATTAGGTTATTTATTTTCTTTATTTTAGGTTTAGGTTTACGTCTATGTTTATTTTTTTGTTTAGTTTTATTTTTATTTTATTTTTTTTAGTTTAGGTTTTTATTTTATTTATTTAAGTTTAGGTTTTAGGTTTTTATTTTAGGTTTATTTTTAGGTTTTATTTTTTAGTTAAGGTTTAGGTTTATTTTTAGTTCATTTTATTTTATTTAGTTTAGGTTTAGTTTATTTGAGGTTTAGGTTTGGGAATAATTTATTTTAGTTTAGTTTATTTTAGTTTAGGTTTATGTTTATTTTATTTTTATTTTATATTTAGGTTTTCTTTTTTAGTTTAGGGTTTAGGTCTTATTTTTTATTTATTTTTAGGTTTTATTTTAAGGTTTATTTTTTAAGTTTTGGTATTTATTTTATTTTATTTTTATTTAGGTTCACTTTTTATTTTATTTAGGCTTTTATTTTGAGTTTAACGTTTTATTTTATTTATTTTTATTTATTTTATCTTTTGACTTTAACTTATTTATGTTTTTATTTATTTTTTATTTTATTTATTTTTAGTTTAGGTTTTATTATTTTATTTTTTATGTTTATTAGCTTTTTAGCTTTGGGTTTAGGGTTTAGGTTTAGGAGAGTTAGTAGGGTTTGGGATTATTTAAGGTTTAGGATTTTTTATGTTGGGGTTTAGGGTTTAGGGTTTAGGTTTTGAGGTTTAAGGTTTTAGGTTTTAGGGTTTACGATTTAGATTTTAGGGTTTAAGGTTTGGGGTTTTAAGGTTTAGGGTTTAGTGTTTAGGGTTTAAGGTTTAGGGTTTAAGTTTTAGGTTTAAGGTTCAAGTTTTAGTTAAGCGTTTAGGGTTTTGCTTTTTTTTCAATAGAGAAAAAATTCATATTAACATTTCTTCTTTTCGATTTCATTAACTAAGTAACACCCAAAGTTTTCTAAGACACAAGCAACGATATAGATCAAAAATGAGCAAGCATAGTGTAAATCAAAAACACTAGATAACTAGACCATCTCTGTTATAAAGACACAATTCCATAAGCAGCAGATCGGATCGGCTGTTCATTAGTTTCTCTAGTTCCCATCACAACCACCCCGGCCTCTCGAGTAGCGAGATCCACCATCATATCCCCTATCTCTCCCTTCGCCACCACCACGGTTGTAACCTCTGTCACTGCTCCCACCTACATAACCACCATTGCTCCAACCACCACCTCCATATTCACCAGTACCTCCAGATCCCCCACCACCACTATGATAATTGCCACCTCCGCCTTCGCCTCCACTACTAGATCTATACTGAGCTTGGTTCACAGTGAAGTTCCTGTTGAAGGTTTTGACCATTCTTAGGGTTTTGCTTTAGGTTTATATGGTTTTAGAGTTTAGTTTTATTTTTTAATATATTTAGTTACTTTAGGTTTAGGTTTTTAGAGTTTAGGTTTATTTTTAATTTTATTTAGTTACTTTAGGTTAAGGTTTTTAGAGTTTAGGTTTATTTTTAATTTTATTTAGTTACTTTAGGTTTAGGTTTATGGTTTGGGGTTTAGGGTTTAGGGTTTAGGGTTTGCAGTTATGATTTAGTGTTTGGGGTTTAGGTTTAGGGTTTATGCTTTTAGGGTTTAGGGTTTAGGGTTGTGGCTCAGTTTTTAGGGGTCAGGGTTTTAGGGTTTAGGATTTGGGGTTTAGAGTGTATTACATGGTATTATGGAGTTTATGATCTGGCTTTATGGTTTTTAAAATCACAAAATTAGTAGGCTCTTTTGTTTAGCATAACTGTTATTTATTTAGCCTTTAATTAGAATTTTATCTTTTATTTAGCCTATTTATTTATCAGGTTTATTTATCTTTAGTTTAGATTTTATCTTTATTTAGTCCCAGTGAGCTCATTAGTGAGTTTATGATTAGGGTCAGTGGTAGAGTTTAGGACTCCAGGTGTAGAGGGTGGTTAGGTCAGCTCAGTTAGGCTCAGAGGGCTCAGTTTTTTGGGATCAGTAGATTTTGGGAGTTTTAGGCCCAGGGTCAGGGTTTGGGGGTGTGGATCTGGGTAGGGTCTAGTTTAGAATTTAGGGTTTAGGGTTACAATTTTTTTAATTTATTATTATTATTATTATTATTATTATTATTATTATTATTATTATTATTATTATTATTAGGATTTAGGATTTAGGGTTTAGGTTTTAGGTTTTAGGTTTAGGTTTTTTAATTTTTTAAAGTTTGAGTTTTGGGTTTATGTTCTTTTAAAATTAAGCAAACCAAGTAGTTGCCATTTATTAAGTTTATTTAGTTCATTTTTTATTTATTTTAATTTATTTTATTATTAATTTTTATTAGGGTGTATTTTTTATTTTTATTTAGTTTATTTATTTATTTTAGGTTTATTTACTTTAGTTAAGGTTTTTTCATTCAGTTTATTTTTTAGGTTTAGGTTTAGGTTTAGGTTAATTTTTTAGTTGAGTTTTATTATATATTTTTTAGGTTTAGGTTTTGTTTTTTATTTTTAGTTGTAGGTTTGAGTTTTTATTATTTTTTTAAGGTTTAGGTTTTAAGTTTTTATTTTAGGTTTATTTTCATATTTTATTTTTTTGTTTAGGTTTAGGTTTATCTAGTTTATTTTATTTTATTTTAGTTTAGGGTTTAAGTTTAGTTTATTTTAGGTTTAGGTTTAGGTTTTATTTATTTTAGTTTATTTTATTTTAATTTAGGTTTAGGTTTATTTTATTTTATTTATAGGTTTAGGTTTTTTTTTAGGTTTTAGGTTTAATTTTGATTTTATTTTAAGTTTATTTTTTAGGTTTAGGTTTTTATTTAGTTTTTATTTTTTATTATTTTAGGATTATTTTATTTTTACTTTATGTTTAGTTTTAATTTTATTTAGGTTTTTTATTTTAAGGTTTTATTTATTTTTTAGTTTAGTTTATGTATTAATGTATTTTATTTTAGTTTAGGTTTGGGTTAAGGTTAAGGGTTAGGTTTAGGTTTAGTTATTTTTGTTTTAATAATTTATTTTATTTATTTTAGTTTTTTTATTTATTTTATCTTTTATTTAGGTTTAGGTTTTGTTTAGACTATTTAGGGTTTGGGGTTTTGGGTCACTTTTGGGATATTGTATTTAGGATTTAGTGGTTAGGTTTAGATTTATATAGTTAAGATTTAATAAGTTTATTTTAGGGTTTAGGTCCGTGTGGTTTAGGTATTTTAGGGTCTGGTTGGGTTTAGGGTTTTAGGATTTAGGTCCCGCTTGGGTTAGATTTTTTTTTTTTTCCAGGGTTTAGGTTTAGGTTTAGGGTCAGGTTTTGTTTAGTTTATTTTAAATGAGTAAAACCATTTTAGTTTTTTTTTTTATTTATTTTTAGGGTTTAGGGTTTATGGTTAGCTTAAGGTTTAAATTTTTTTTTAAAAAAAAAGTTATGTAAACCGGTAGGTTTTGATTTATTTAGTTTATTTTCTATTTATTTTATTTTATTTTAATTTTATTTATGTTTATTTTAATTTTTTTTAGTTTGTTTATTTATTTTAAGTTTATATATTTTAGTTTAGGATTTTATTTTAGTTTATTTTATTTAGGTTTAGGTTTATTTTAGTTGAGTTTTATTTTTTTTTATTTTTTTATTTTTTTATTTTAGCTTTAGGTTTAGGTTTTTATTTTATTTTTTAGGCTTTAGGATTTAGGTTTTTATTTTAGGTTTTATTTTTTAGTTTAGGTTTGGGTTATTTTTAGTTTATTTTAGGTTTAGGCTTAGGTTATATTTATTTTATTTAGGTTTAGGTTTATTATATTTTGTTTATTTTATTTTTATTTTAGGTTTAGGTTTTAGTTTAGGTTTCTATTTTATTTTATTTTTTTTATTTTATTTAGATTTAGGTTTTTTTATTTATTTTATTTTTCAATTTTATTTAGTTTAGGTTTTGGTTTTTAGGTTTTTAGGGATTAGGGCATAGGGTTCAGGGTTTAGGGTTTTTGGGTTTAGGGTTTAGGGTTAGAGTTTAGGGTTTAGGGTTTAGGGTTTAGGGTTTAGTGTTTAAGCATTAGGGTTTAGGATTTACGGTTTAAGCAACCATTCATGGATTACCTAAATAAAAGCAAACTACCTCAAGAGAAGTCCCAAGCCTATCAAATGAAGTAGAGAGCACTTTCCTGCATTTTGTGGATGGTGTCTTCTACTGGCGGTTTGTCAATCATATATGGTTACATTGTTTAGACAAGCACGAAGCCCATAAGATTGTGATCAAGGTACACACAGGATTATCTAGAGGCAACCAATACGGTCAAGATCAAGAGACTAGGATACCACTCGCCATAGATGACCAAAGATTGCATGGATCCGGCTAGGCAATGCCACTAATGTTAAATACATGGTGTGGTCCTACACAAACCACCCAACATTCTACATCCTACATTGGCCTCATGGGCATTCGAGTGTTGGGGTACCGACATAGTGGGTCTGATTGATCCTCCTTCTTTTAAGGGTCAACGGTTCATCTTAGCTGCTATTGACTACTTTTCTAAATGGGTGAAGGTGATTCCACTCAGAGAGGTCACAACTCAACATGTGCTCTAGTTTTTTATGAACCATATCATATATAGGTTCTAAGTGCCTCGATGAATTATATCTGATAATGGTTCAACATTCAAGAGCACCGAGATCAACAACTTTGCCCAGAGACACAACATTGATTGGAGATATTCTACCATCAACTAACCGATGGCAAACGACTTAGCAGAAGCCTTCAACAAAACTCTCATCCAAATACTAAAGAAGACACTCGACAACAACAAGCTATAGTGGCATTAGAAGTTAGTTGAAGCCTTGTGGGTAGTGATAACTCCAACTCAGTCTACTCCTTCCTCCTTAGTGTATGGGTCCAAAGCTGTTCTACCATTAGAAGTCCAACTCCCATCACTAAGGATAGTTATGGGAAGCAAGATCATAATAGAGAAAAATGCCAAGTTGTGGTTAGAAGAGCTTGAAGATTTAGAGGAGAGATGCTTGCGGGCTTGCCAAATCCTCAAGTTGTACAAAGATAAAATGATTCAAGCTCACAACAAGTTTGTCCATCCTAGAGCTTTTCAAGTAAGAGAGCTAATTTTAGTTCTAAGGAGACCAATTATTGCCCATTGTAAGATAGGAGGAAAGTTTGAACCCACTTTGGAAGACACTTTTTCCATAGAGAAGGCCTACCAAAGAGGATATTATCAGCTTATTAATCATAAGGGAGAGCCCCCAATGCTTCCAATCAATGGGCCCTACTTAAAGAAATATTATAAATCATGTTTTAAAATAATTATCATTAATGAAAATTCTAATTCATATTAAATATCTTCCAAGTTGAAAGTATTCTTGTTTGTTAATCTGCCATGATTTGTTTAGGATAGGTGTAAGGAACCCGAGCAGCATCCTATCCTTCATCAACATAACACAAACTCAAACTACACACAAACATATAAAACAAATACAAATATTTTATCTTGGGCTACTCAGAGTGAAGATAACGCCGCTAGTGGCACTCACTTAGTAGCTACTCTATGTCGGGCTAATGTGCTACCCTACTAGTGTGTCACCCTAGTGGTCTTCTTGCTTTAGAGGATGTAAGTATGTATGCTTTCCTTCTTTACTCACTACACCCACGAAGCACCTTATTAGTAGGCATTACTACGGCCGATGCTACCTCATGTTTGTTTCATTTAAGAGGATGTGAGTCTACACTTTCTTCTTAGATTAGCCTGCCGACCGGGTCGAGTATTTTTAAGGTTTAGGATAAGTCCCCTAGCGGCTCCGTCCCTCCTGAGGTTTAGGATAAGTCCTTATTCGGGGCTCCCCGCTTAGTAGTCGCTTTAGGTTAGATAGCATCTATCCCACCAACGGCAGACTATTCTGATGATCAGTTCTACTTGGAAAGTTGTAAGCCTACACACTTTCTTTCCAGACTGATCATTTTACACTAATGGGTACCTTAGGTTGGTTTGTTCTCACTATGCTGACGGATACACCTTAGGTTGGTTGGTTCTCGCACCTTAGGATACACTAGTCATGGAAGATGTAAGTCTAGTATGCTTTCTTCTTGAGTTGGCCACCGAACACCTATTGGCTTTCTTTTCTAGGGCTCAGGATAGCACCCCTAGCTGCACCTCCCTTGTCAGCACTATATTTAGATCACTTCCTTTGCGACACCATTTAGATATTACCTGGGTTACTATCAGATTGGATAGTTCCCCTTTCCTAGTAACCACCCTGTGGTCGGAGAATCTGTCTTATGGATGTTCAGATTCTTTCTTGGTCTAGTAAATCTAAGATAGGTCAAGGCTTACATATCCCCTTCTCAGTGTGGTCCCTCACACACCAATAGGGTCCACGCAAAAATATAAACAAAGAATATATATATATTCACTTATTCATTAGAAGGACACAGCTAGCACTACCTTTTCCCAAGCAGGTATCCTTTCTTTAGGGTAGTGTCAGCAAAACTCCTTATACAAATCGCCTGACGACTCTTGAGCTGATATAAGTCCCCAGAGGCATTCACTCAGTAGTTTCCTCTAAGTCGGGTTCAATTTATTGTGCTACCAATTGGTCACCCCAGCGGTCATTCCCTACTTTAGAAGATGTAAGTCTGCTATGCCATCTTGCTAGCATAGTTGTTGCACCCCAAAAGGCAACCCCTTAGGTTGGCTAGCTCTACCCCATGGCTAGTAGACTATCCCTTTGGATTTATAAATTTGAGATAGAACAAATATGATATAGCCCCTTCTCAGGGGGTGCATCGCACATCGACATGGTCCATAAATTAAATCTATCAATTTTGACTAAGCTCACATCCCCAACGGATATGCCCTCAATTCAAAATAAAACTAAACCAAACAAACCATATCAAATCACAAGAAATGAAGAGAAAATTAATCCTGACAATTTTTGAGTTGACATAAGGCCCCAGTGGCCTTCACTCAGTAGTCGCCCTATGTAAGGTTCAATTTGTTGTGCATCCAACAGGTCACCCCAGCGGTTGTTCCTCACTTTAGAAGATTTAAGTCTATCATGCCTTCTTCCTAGTACAGCTGTTGCACACTAAAAAGCAACCCCTTAAGTTAGCTAGCTCTACCCCACAGCTAGTAGATTATCCCTTTGGATTTGTAAGCCTGAGGTAGGACAAGTTTGATATAACCCCTTCTCAGTGAGTCCATCGCACACTGACAGGGTCTATACATTAACTCATATTAAATTAAAATCAATCTAATTTTTACTAGTAGAGTTAAATCACACCCTTCTCCCTAGTGGAGCCCCAAATCATATATAAATAAGTCATGCAAATAAATTAAATTTAAAACCAACCTCCCTAGTGAAGCCAAATTAAACTAACTCCCCCGATAGAGTTTAAATCAAAGAAATCCAACCAAACTCATATCCCCAGGGGATACATCCCCAAATTGATCTATGAAATCAAACTCAAATCCCCTCAGATAGCAACTCCTTCAAGGTTCATATACCCGATCCCCAGCAGACTCGAGCCCATATCTAGTAGATATGCCTCCACATCAATTAAAACAAAACAAATTAAAGTCAATTTGATCTTAATCCTTGGTGGATTATAGATTCATATCCCTTGTGTATCTTCTTTCCATAAATCATAAAATCAAATCAAATCAAAACCTTATCCCCAGCAGATTTTCTTCTTCTGTTCCCTCGACATAGACCCCTCACATGTCATGTCCAGTGCATCTTTGATCGCCTAACAGATCTCCCTCCATGTCCTTGACATGGAATTCTCATCAATTCTTATTTCTTCCCTTATACCTTCAACCTAAATCAACAATGTATTCATTCAAATTACATCATCTTAACATTGTAATCAACATTTTATGATTTGTGATGGTACAAGCTTAAACTAACTATACAATATCATGGTTAACATTATAGTGTGAATACACACACTATATTATATTTTAATCTATGATGTTATATTATAATTTTCTATAATATAATATATTATCTAACATTACACCTCATTAGAATCACTTAAATGGAACAAATAACAAATTTTTCTCAAAATATGAATATTATTCAATTTGGATGTAAAATTGTTATTTTTCTATTAGAAATGGTATAGAATAGCATAATTTTGGTGTTGCTTCTTGGTGTGTGTCGTGAATTTGGATAAAATTATTCCATCTCAACCTTCAAATTAACATTTTTGTGAGTTTTGACCCAATGTAATATAACAAAAGTAAAACATACTAAAATCTACAATAACATTTAGGAACACCCCACCACATTCATATATATGCGATATTATGTACATTATATTTTAATATGCTTTCATATAATATATTATCTTACATTACACCTTAAAATGAATCACTTTAAGCAAAAATTTATAAAATTTTGTTGAAAAATGAACATTTATTTTGGATGCAAAGTATGATTCTTTTGATTAAATGACACACCATAGCACACCCCAAATGATTTTCCCTAAAGTTTACCTTAACTTTGGCAAAATCCCATCATCTCAGCCTATAAATTAGTTTTTTTATGAATTATACTAGTACAAACTCTACTACATCATACTGTAATAAACTAAAATATGCTAAACAATAAGTAGTAATATACAATACTATGCTATAATGCATGATGGTACATTATGTTATGACATCCTATATTATAATACATAATAACATATTATATTATATTATATTGCATATCACATCACACGGGATTGCTCAAAAAAAAATTAGTCTAAACAATAAAAATATATATATTTTAGTCGTATCACTTACATATTTTAAATTGAAATAATATATTATGAAGTCATGCTCTACATATTATGAATTTGACCAAATTCCACCATTTTAATGTCTAAATCAACATTTTTAAAAATATTGCTAGTGTAGGCTCGACTGAATGATTGTAAAATACTAAAAGAATTTATAAGTCGCAGAAGAATATATTATGATATATGATGCTATACTATGCTACAACATATAATATTTATTTTGAACATAAAATCCTACTTTTTATACTATAAGTGGCGTAGCACACCTTTGTTACTAAAACATAATTCTCACTTCAAATTTAATAAATTTCATCATCTGATTTATTAAATTAATATATTTATGATTTATATTAATATAGACCATAGAGCATAATACCATAATATACTAACACATTTCAAAGCATCTTATAACATCCAAAAACACATCACTACATTCTCAAGTATATGATGCTACATTATACTATAATATATGATATTATAATATGATTTAGGGTTAGGGTTTAGGGTATTCAAATCTCTAGTAGTCAAGTGAAAGTCTCTTGAAGACATTTTTCTTAGCTACCATAACTATGTTAGGATTAGGTCATTCTTTAGATCTACTCCTAATGACATCTTTATTCAAGTTTTAGGATTTATGGTTTAGGGTTAGGGGTTTAGGTTTAGGTTTATGGTTTGTTAGGTTTGGGATTTGTGGGTTATAGGTTTTGGGTTTATGGTTTTGGTTTAGGGTTTATAGTTTATAATTTGTGGTTTTAGGTTTAGTGTGATTTAGGGTTTAGCTTTAGTGGTTTAGGGTTTGGGGTTTAGTTTAGTTGTTAGTTTTAGGGTTTGGGTTCGGGTTTAGGGTGGTTTAGTAGGATTTGGTTTTAGGTTTCAGGTTTAAGTTTTAGTTTAGGGTTTAGGGATTTTTTTAATAGAGAATAAATTTAGATTCAACATTTCTTCTTTTCAATTTCATCAACCAAGTAGCACCAAAACTTTTTTAAGACACAAGCAATGACATAAATATAAAATTAGCACCCATAGAGCAAATAAAAAATCCTAGATAAGTAAAAGACATAGTTCCATAAGCAATAGATTGGATCATCCATTCAACAGTTTCTCCAGTTCTCATCAGAACAACCCCCACATCTTGAGTAGCAGGATCCTTCATCATATCCCTGATCTCTTCCTCCGCCACCACCACGAATGTAACCTCCATCACTCTTTCGCCTCCATAACCACCATTGCTCTAACCACCAACTCATATCCACCAGCACCTCTAGATCCCCCACCTCCATTATGATAATTGTCTCCTCTTCCTTTGCCTCCACCACCAGATCTAGACTGAGCCTAGTTGACGGTGATGTTCCTTCCTTCAAGGATCTACCCATTCTTAGGGTTCAGGGTTAGTTTAGGGTTTGGAGTTAGTTTAGGATTTATGGTTTAGGGTTTGGCGTTTAAGGTTTAGAGCTATATGTTTTAGAGTTTAGGGTTTAGTTTTTGGGGTTTATTTTAGGGTTTGTGGTTTATGATTTTAGGCTTAGTTTTAGGTTTAGGGTTTTAGGTGTGTTTAGGTAGGTAGGTTTGGTTAGGTTTAGGATTTAGGTTTTGAGTTTAGGGATTTGAGTTTAGGGTTTCTTTAATTAAGTAAACTGGTAGGTTTAAGTTTATTTACTTTATTTTTAATTTATTTGAGTTTATTTGAGTTTATTTTATCTTTTAATTTTATTTTGGTTTATTTTTTATTTCTATTTACTTTAGTTTACTTATTTTAAGTTTATTTATTTTAGTTTAGGTTTTTTATTTTAGTTTATTTTTTAAGTTTATTTTTTTAGTTGAGTTTTATTTTTATTTTATTTTTTAGGTTTAGTTTTTATTTTCTATTTTTAGGTTTAGGTTTAGGTTTTAATTTTATTTTTTTTAGGTTTAGGTTTAGGTTTTTATCTTACGTTTATTTATAGGTTTTATTTTTCAATTTAGGTTTAGGTTTATTTTTGGCATATTTTATTTTATTTAGTTTAGGTTTAGGTTTAGGTTTAGTTTATTTTAGGTTTAGATTAAGATTTTAATTATTTTAGTTTATTTTATTTTAGTTTAAGTTTAGCTTTATTTTAGTTTGTTTATCTTATTTTTATTTAAGGTTTAGTTTTTTTTAATTTAGGGTTTATGTTTTATTTTCTATTTACTTTTTGATTTATTTTTTAACTATAGATTTGTATTTAGTTTTGATTTGATTTTATTTTAGATTTATTTTATTTCTAATTTTTATTTTATTTTGGTTTTTTATTCTTAGGTTTATTTTATTTCTTAGTTGAGTTCAAGTTTTTATTTATTTTATTTTAGTTTATTTACATTTTTTATTTTATTTTATGTTTATGTATAAGTTTAGGTTTTTTAGGTTTTTATTTATTCTATTTATTTATTTTATTTAGGTATATGTTTTTTATTTATTTTATTTTTAGGTTTTATTTAGTTTAGGTTTAGTTTAAGTTTAGAGTATAGGCCCAGCATCAGGGTTGAGGTTGGGGCCCAGGTAGTCAGGTCAGGCCCATGGCCCAGTCAGTGTAGTCTTAGGGCCTTAGGTGGGCCCAGTGGCCAGACTCAGGGTCAAGTTTTAGTCACTTCAGTTTCTGGCCCAGTCAGTTTTGACCCAGTTTAAACGTGGGAAGTTTCAGGTTTAGTCAGGGGCCTGGGTCAGGGTTTGGCCCAGGGCCGCCAAGTCAGTGGTGGCCTGCTGGGCCTTAAGGGCCCAGGCCCAGTGCCCTAGTTTAGGTAGGGCCTGGGGCACCAGGTCAGGGCTCAGTATCTTTCATTTAGATCTAGTCAGCAGGGCCTAGGGTCATTTATCAGGTTGGGGTCAGGCTCAGGGCTGATGATTAGGGCCTGGGCTGCCCAGTCAGGTCAGTTTGGCCTTTGGTCAGGTCCAGGTTTAGGGCCTGTTGGGCCAGGCCTGGGGTCAGTTTTGGTAGGTTTAGGTGGCTCACTGGAGTTTAAGGCTCAGTAAGGTAGGATTTAGGGTTTTATAACCCAAGCCTAGGTTTATTTTATTTATTTTATTTTAGTTTTTATTTTTTCATTTTAATTAATTTTATTTATTTTAGGTTTATTTATTTTAGTTTAGGTTTTTTATTTTATTTTATTTTTAGATTTAGGTTCATTTTATGTTTATTTTTAGTTTAGTATTTTATTTTATTTTTTTTTTTTAGCCAGTTTAAGTTTTATTTTATTTTTTTAGGTTTTATTTTAGGTTTATTTTTAGGTTTTATTTTTTTAGTTTTGGTTTAAGTTTAATTTTATTTAATTTAGGTTTATTTTCATTTAGGTTTAGGTGTAGTTTTATTTATTTTAGTTTAGTTTATTTTAGTTTAGGTTTAGGTTTATTTTATTTTGTTTATTTTAGGTTTAGTTTTTTTTTTAGTTTAGGGTTTAGGTTTTAATTTTTTTTTATTTTTAAGTTTAGGTCTACATTTAGTTTTTATTATATTTTATTTTAGGTTTATTTATTTTTATTTTATTTAGGTTTTTTACTTTTAGGTTTATTTTATTTTCTAGTTTAGTTTAGGTTTTTATTTATTTTAGTTTTGTTTAATTTTTATTTGATATTTAATTTTATTTTTTAAGTTTAGGTTTCTTAGGTTTAGGTTAGGTAAGTTTTAGCCTAGGTTTTGATTTCATTTTATTTTTATTTTATTTTAAGTTTACATTTTATTATTAATTTATTTAGGTTTTTTATTTTAGGTTTTAGTTAGGTTTAGTTAGTTTAGGTTTAGTGGTGGGGTTTAAGATTTAGGTTAGTGGGGTTTAGTTTAGGTTTAGGCTTTAGGGAGTGGTTTAGTTTAGGATGGTTTATGGTTTAGGGTTAGTCTTTAGTAGGTGGTTTAGGATTTAGGTTTAGATTTAGATTTTATTTTATTTTTTTATTATGTTTATCTAAGCTTTTAATTTTAGTTTAGTTTATTTTTATTTTATTTTATTTTATTTAGGGTTTAGGTTTAGTTTATTTTAAGTTTAGGTGTAGGTTTTATTTTTTTTTTAGTTTAGTTTATTTTAGTTTAGGTTTAGGTTTATTTTGTTTTGTTTATTTTGAGTTTAGTTTTTTTTTTCTTTTTAGTTTAGGGTTTAGGTTTTATTTATTATTAATTTTTAGGTTTATTTTTTAGGTTTAGGAGATTCCATCAGTGTCAAGTGCACGGTGTGGTCCTCCACCAACCACCCAACATTCTACACCTTACATTGGCCTCATGGCCAGGGGGTACCAACATTATTAGTCTGATCGATCCTCCTTCCAATGGCCATCAATTCATCTTAGTTGCCACCGACTACTTTTCCAAGTGGGCGGAAGCCATCCCACTCAGAGAGGTCACAACTCAACATGTGCTTCAGTTTTTCAGGAACCATATCATATATATGTTCGGGGTGCCTCAACAAATTATATCTGCTAATGGTACTACATTCAAAAGCACAAAAATCAACAGCTTTGCTAGAAGACATGGTATAGATTGGAGATACTCTACCATCTACTACCCCAGAGCAAATGTCTTAGCGAAAGCATTCAACAACACTCTCATCCAGATATTAAAAAAGACTCTTAATGAGAACATGCAGAAGTGGAATGAGCAGTTGGTTGAAGCCTTGTGGGTATACCGCACCACATATCGAACCTCACTCATTCTATCCCATTTTCCTTAGTATATGGGTCAGAAGCTATTTTCCTTTTAGAATTTCAACTCCTGTCACTAAGGATAGCATTGGGTAGCAAGATCACTACAGAGCAGAATGCAAAATTATGGTTAGAAGAGCTCGAAGATTTGGAGCAAAGTCGCTAGAACCTCGAGTTGTACAAGGCCAAAATGATTCAAGCTCACAACAAGCTAGTCCACCCTAGGTCTTTCTAAGAAGGAGAACTTGTGTTAGTCCTAAGAAGACCAATTGTTGCCCATCAAAAGATGGGAGGCAAGTTTGAACACACTTGGGAAGGCCCCTATGTCATAGAGAAGGCCTACTAAAGAGGATCTTATCAGCTTAGTGATTATAAGGGGGAACACTCAATACTTCCAATTAATGGGCTCTATCTAAAGAAATATTACACATGAAATAAATCATATTTGAAAATAATTATTAATAAAAAGAACAGAAATTTAATTCCATTTCATCAAAATTATCTCTTCTTCTGAAGCGTTGTTTGCTTATCTTGCAAATCCACCGTGACCTATCTAGGGCACGTGTAAGAGTCCCCTAGTGGCATCCTATCCCTCCTTCATAACACAAACACAATCTCCAGATGCTATTAGAATAGGTGTAAGATAACCCAAGAGGCATTCTATTTCAATTAGTATAACTAAGATAGGTGTGAGAGAACCCAAGCGGTATCCTTTCTTAGTGAGAATCCTGTTTGCCATCCATGGCACCATTTCATCTAAATCCCCAAGCATGTTTTAAGTAGGTGTAAGAGTCCCTCAGAGGCATTCTATCCCCTTTAACACATGCACAAAAACTGACACAAATCTTTTTATCTCGAGCTATTTTGATGTTGGACCAAGTCCGTTGTGGCACTCACTCATTAGCTACTCTAGGTCGGGTCTACATACTACCTTGCTAGTATGTCACCCCAGTGATCACTTGTTGGAGGATGTGAGTCCCCATGCTTTCTTTCTAACTTGACCATTGCAAACCAACGAGTGCCTTATTAGTATGGTAGACTTCACTGCCCATTCATAAAGCTACCTCATGTTGATTTTATTTAAAAAGATGTGAGTCCCCCTAGCTTTCTTCTTGAACTAATCATCATGATTTAACTAGGTCAAGTATATTTGAGATTTAGGATAAGTCCCCCAGAGGCTCTTTTCTTCTTGACTACATTTGAGTCGATTTAGGTCCCCTAGTGTCATTCACTCAATAGTCGCCTCAGTCGGCACTTGCAAAAGACTATCTCAAAGAATCAATATGCTAAGAGGAGTGAGTCCTCAAGCTTTCTTCCTAGTCGATTATGGTAAACCGAATGGGCACCTTAGGTTGGTTGATGTTCGCTATGCTGACAGTGACTCATCCGGTGGATACACCACTCTTGGCAGATGTGAGTCCCTCTGCTTTCTCCTTGAGTTGGCCACTGAATACTTATTAGATATATGACTAACCATATCCTTTTCTCTAGGGTTTTGGATTAAGCCCTTAGCAGCCCCATCCTCTGCGGACACTCTATTTGGATCACATCCATTGCGATCCCATTTAGACACTACCCAAGTTACTCTTGGTTGGAAAATCTCTCTTTCCTAGTAGCCACCCATGTGGTTGGAGAATTTGTTCAGTATATGCACAAATTATCCCTTGGTTTAGTAAATTTGAGATAGGTCTAGGCTGATATAAGCTCCTTCTCAATTTGATCCCTCATAAACTAATAGGTTCCACGATAAACAAACTAAACAAAATAAACAAAATATTCTCTTGTGGATTAGGAATTCAAGCCCTTAAAGGGCCCCTTTTCCCAAACAAGCATCTTACCTTTAGGGAAGTGTTAGTAGAACCCCTTATAGGAATTGCCTAATTAGTTGAGTTGAGATAAGTCCCCAGGTTGGCACTCACACCGTAGTCACCCTTAGATCGGGTTCAATCTATTTTTCCATAAGCAAGCTACCCCGACAGTCATCCCTCTTTGAAAGATGTAAGACTATGATGAATTCTTTCAAGCATGATTATCACAAATTGACGCGCAGCCTTAGGTCGGGTTTGATTTGTTGCCCAAAGCAACTGATCACCCCAGTGGTCTTTTGTAGTGGAAGATGTGAGTCTTTGAGCTTTCTTCCCTTTATTTGATCATTTCAAACCAAAAGGCACTCTTTTGGTCAAATAGTTCTCCCATTGGTTGAGAAGCTACTCCCTTGGTTCAGTAAATTTGAGATAGGTCTAGGTTCATATAAGCTCTTTCTCAGTATGATCCATTGCAAACCAACAGAATCCATCAAAATAAATCTAAAAATGAAATTAATATTGAATATCCTTGAGTTAATTTAAGTCCCCCAGTGGCATTCACTCAATAGTCAGCCTTAGGTTTGGTTCACTATATTTCCTTGCCAATAGATTACCCCAGCAATTAGTCCCTACTTTGGAGGATGTAAGCTCACTATGCTTTCTTCCTAGTACAGCTGCTGCATACTGAAAGACATCCATTTGGTTGGCTAGTCCTACTATATGTTTAGTGGACTACCCCTTTAGTTCAAAAAATCTGAGATAGATCTGGGCTGGTATAAGCTTCTTCTCAGTATGATCCATTGCAAACCAATGGAATCCATCAAAACAAATCTAAAAATGAAATTAATCTTGACTATCCTTGAGTTAATTTAAGTCCCAGAGCATTCACTCAATAGCTCTAGGGTTCAATCTATTGTCTTGCCAATAGATTATCCCAGCAACTGGTCTCTACTTTGAAGGATGTAAGTCTACTACGCTTTCTTCCTAGTACAGCTGCTACATACCGAAAGGCATCCCCTTGGTTGGCTTGTCCCACTAGGTGTTTAGTAGACTATCCCCTTTGGATTAGTAAATCTGAATTAGGTCTAGGCCTCTGTGGCTCCTTCTCAATTTGATCCATTGTAAACCAACAAAATCCATCAAACAAATATAAAAATAAAATTAATCTTGATTATCCTTGAGTTGACCTATGTCCCCTAACGGCATTCACTCAATATTCAGCCCTTGGTTTGGTACAATATGTTGTTTCGCTAATAGATTACCCTAGCAACTGGTCTCTACTTTAGAGGATGTAAGTATACTATGCTTTCTTCTTGATACGGTTGATGCATATCAAAAGGCATCCCTTTGGTTGGCTAGTCCTACTACTTGTTTAGTAGACTACTCCTTTAGATTGGTAAATCTGAGTTAGGTCTTGCCCTCCGTGGCTCCTACTCAGTGTGATCCATCGCAAACCAACTAGGTCCATCTCAAAATCCAAATCTAAAAATTATAATGAATTCATTCCTCTTCCCCAATGGAAATTTCTCCTCAATGAGGCTTAAATTAAATTAAACTCCTCATCCCATTGTGGATGACTTGAACCTGCTTCCCTAGTGGAAGGTTCCTTAGTGGATTCCTCCCTCTTTTATGTCTTTGACATAAGTAGAGCCACATTGCTCTAAGTTTTGGATTCTTTCTACACCTTGGGTTAGGGATAGATTATTTCTTGGTGCTTCTAATCTTTCGGTGTTGTTGATCATTTCGGTCAACACCAATACATGCGGTGTTCCTTGTTAGTCAAACAACATCTATTGGGCCCCCTTTATTAACCTCACTTTTAGGATGAGCTCTCAACCCCTCCATCTTAGACACAGGACTTCTCATAGACTTTATGAGTTCCTTAGTCATAAGACACATCTAGTGATTAGGTGGACACTCAACTTTGCCCTAGAGACTTAGAAGAGTTGGCCATAGAAATAAGTCATGCCTTAGGGGTGTTAGGAAAATTTGCCTACCCAGCTTGAAACTCTCACCTTCCTTCCTTCAAGTCAAACTCTAAATCAATCTTTTGATTTTCTCCAAACTCAAATCAATGCCACATGATTGAAATCCATGATTGAAATACATGATTGAAACCAATGAATGAAATTTCAAATTCCAAATTTTTCTAAAGTCCTTAATCCTATCTTAAGGACTTAGCCAAAATCATCTTCAAATCAAATCAAATCATTGAAATTTTCTCATAACTCATTCACATTCTCATTTATATTCACATATATAAATGAAATGTAAACTCAAATCAAAATCAAAATGAAAATCAAAATCCAAATTCCTAATTCAAAATCTTTTCTAAGTCTTTATTTTCCTCCTTTAAGGCTTAACCTAAATCATGATCAAATCAATTCAAACTCATGAGATTTTCTTAAAACCCATTTATATTCTCATTTATATTCACATATATAAATGAAATGTAAATTCAAATCAATCAAATTAAAATCCAAATTCAAATTCTTAATTCAAAAATCTTTTCTAAGTCTTTAAATCCACCTTAAGGACTTAGCCAAAATCATCTTCAAATCAAATCAAATCCAAGTTCAAATTCCAAATTCAAAATCTTTTCTAAGTCTTTAATTTCCACCTTAAAGACTTAACCTAAATCATGTTCAAATTAATTCAAACTCATGAAATTTTCTTACAACCAATTTATATTCTCATTTATATTCACATATATAAATGAAATATAAATCCAAATCAAATCCAAATTCAAATTCCAAATTTAAAATCCTTCTTAAGTCCTTAACCCCCTCTTATGTACTTAGCCAAAATCATCTTCAAATCAATTCAAACTCATGAGATTTTATCATAACTCATTTATATTCTCATTTATATCACATATATAAATAAAATATAAATATAAATCAATCTAACTAAATCCAAAATTCAATTCCAAAACTCTAAAATTTTATAACACTTTAATTTCCACCTTAAGGACTTAGCCTAAATCATCTTTAAATCAATTCAAACACATGAGATTTTCTCATAACTCATTTATATTATTATTTATATTCACATATATAAATGAAATATAAATCAATCAAACTAAATCCATAATTCAATTCTAAAACTCCAAAATTTCCTAAGTCCTTTAAATTTCCTCTTAAGGACTTAGCCAAAATCATATCTAAATCAAATCAAATCTATGAAATTTTCTCATAACTCATTTATATTTTTATTTATATTCATATATATAAATGAAATATAAATTCAAATCAATAAAACTAAACTCAAAACTCAAATCCAAAATTCCATATTAAGGACTTAGTCTAGATCATGATCAAATCACTTAAAACCTTTGAAATGTTCTCATAACCCATTTATATTCTCATCTATATTCATATATATAAATAAAATATAAATTCAGACAATCAAAACCACTTCCAAAAATCAAACTCAAACTCATTCAAAATCCAACCTAAGCTTTTCAAGTCAAAATTTTGAACTTAGCCAAATCAACCTCAGATCGAGCCAAACTCTTGATTTTTCTTCATGATTCAATCAATCCTACAATCATGAATCCAAATATAAATTCAAACTTTAATCACTTTACTAAAAATCAATTCAAAAATCAAGCCAAAATCCATTTCATGTTTACCCTTTTGAACTAGAAATTTTCAAATGAATCAAAACCCATTTGACTTCTAATCACTTGCAAATGGATTTATACTTCAATCATAAGTCCATATACAAGTTCAATCAAACTCAAATCAAGCTTTGACCAAGCCATTTGTCCCATTTAGGCTCACTTGACCCAAAGTGACCTAAAGTACCCTATTAGCCAAATTTTAATCCTAACCAAATTGGATTGAATCAAACTCACCTATGCCTCTCATCATGATCAACAATCATCATGAGATGATCAATCAATTAAATTGGGTCATACCAAGTCAAACCTAAGGTTTGACCAAGTCATCACTTAGCCAAAATGAAACCCAACATTTCCAAAATTCACCATAGTCCAAATTGATTAAAACCATTGATCTAAGTTCATTCATGAACTATGTTTGAACTTGACCAAGTCAATATTTGAGCCTAACCTAGCCCAATTGGCCACTTGACCCAAGTTGACCCAACTTGACCTAAAAGTCAAAATATGTCAAAACTTGATCTAAGCAAAATTGATTGAAACCAATGGGTCAAGTTCATTCCAAATCACTTGTTGAACTTGACCAAAGCCTTAATTGGCCAACTAGACCTAGCAATTGATCTTGAACCCAACTTGACCAAAAGGGTCATGTTGTGCTAAATTCAACCAAAATTGATTAGAAACAAAGATACAGATCCACTTCATATGACTAACCAAACCTAAACCTACACATGACCTAGCTCAAATAGGTCAAATGGGTCAAATTGGTTAACTTGACACATTTGGCCGAAATGTAGTCATATGAACCAAATTCAAACCAAAACCAAATTGAATCAAACTAAAGCCACCAAAACATTTCAATTGGTCATATGAACTTGACCCAACCCTTGGTTTGACCTAATTTGACCAATTGGTCAACATGACTCAAGTTGACCCATTTTGACATATATTGGTCAACATGAGCCAAACCATACCAAATGGACTCCAAATCCAATGAAACTTGGCCAAGCCTAATTTCTCAACATACCCAACATATTCAAATTCAAAATCAATAAATAACCATTTTACCACTAGGCCATAGAACAAATTTTGGCAAATTCCCATTGGAATTTGGTCAAACCCTCTTCATACCTACTTAATACTCTACTAATAGGTCAAGTAAACCCTTGGGAGGGTGGTGCACCCAACCCAATGGGTTTGGGTCTGCCAAACTCCACCATATGGCCAAACCGAGCACATGGCTTGAAATGGCCACATGGCAAACCTCTTCCCACTTGTTTTGAGCACATGGCTACTCCACTAATCCACTCCCTAGCCTAAAACAGAACTCAAAGACAGCCTAAATGGCCTAACAAACCCACTTCCTAAGCTCAATTGGATCAAAATGGCTCCTCCCTTCTCAGTCGTCTGATTGCCATAGGGGGAGATATACTCCCCCTAATTCATTTGAATCTTCACTTCCCCATTATCGATTGAAGCTTAGAGAGTGATAGGAGTCATTGGCAAGAGTTCCTAAGCTTCCTAGAAGGAGATTGAATTTGGCATTTCTTGGTTTTCCTTAAGTAAAAATAGGGAGGTCCATTGAATTGCCAACTTCCACTACACTCAAATTCAACCAAATTCCCTTTGCACACTCCATCAGAGAACCCAATCGAGCTTGCCTAAGCTTTCTTTCAATTCCTTGAAGCAAGGGAAGATCCATTTCAATCAAAATTAAACTTAAGCTAAGGAGGAGTTGGTCCATAGAGCCAACCACTCAACCTCAAGAGTAAAACTTTCACCAAAGCTTCATCTCAACTAGGCAGAAGCTTCTCCAAGAATAAAGCATGGTGATCACCTCATGAGGTATGCCATTTTTAGCATTAAACTCAATGTGGTGTGGAGCTTTATGAAAGAAATTTTGATCCCATAGAATTTTGACCATTAGATGTGCTTGCCATTAGGTTTATATGGTGTGGCTTGATTTTAAATCCAATATGAACTCGCTTGAGCTCGGATCTTCATATTGAAAGTGGATGGTCCCCAGTTTTCATAGGAAAGATCTCTGGCCATCCATCTATGCATTTTGGATGGACGGTCGAGATTAAAATGCATTTTATATCTGATTTTATCCTCTTTGATTTGCGGATTTAATCTTAGCCATCGGTTCCATAATCAGACGGCTGAGGGAAAAGTGCATAGTGCTGCCACCACACGAAGCTATGATGTGACATTTTAAAATGCGAATCAGGGGGTGATGCATGTAAAGTCCAGCTGTGTTAGTCGCATGCATGGCACGCCATAAGATTAGGTAATTAATTAAGGTTTAAATAATTCTTAATTAATTACCTAAACTTCTAAAATTCATATCTCAACCTAGAAAAATAAAGAAAATATGAAATAAATTGTATTAGAAAGATATTTGAACATAGAATATTTTAAAATTTATTTTAATTAATTTTGAATATCTCTTTTCTCTAAATTTGGGTTTTGTTGGAAATCTTAATTTGCTAATTACTCTCTAATTAATCCACTGATTAATCTCAAACTTCTTGATTGTATTTTGGGGGATGACTTCTGTCTCCTTTAATTTTCTTGGGATTTATTAGTGCCCTAATTTAGAAAATTGCTAATTCATTTCCTAATTACTCCCTTAATGTGAGTCACAAGATTTTGAAAGCGTCTTAACATCTTCTTCAAAGTGATGATGATCTGAGGTTACCACTTGTAAGCTCATTCACCAACTAAGCTAGGCCATGAGTTTGTTTCACGAGTGCATGACGAGCGGGCAAAGTTGTCCCTCGATCTGAGATATTAGCGAGATTAGCTACACACCACCGAACTTACCTTAACCTAGGAAAGTGACTTCGATAAGCCTCCTTTCCTTCCCCCTTTACTGCTTGAAAGAAAACTAAGGGTTAGCAAAGCTAAATGTATTATTTAGAGCTGTCTTAGAAAACTAAGGGTTAGCAAAGCTAAATGTATTATTTAGAGCTGTCTTCCTAGGACCTCTTGCTTATGAATACCAACTTCTTTCTTTCCCTCTTCAAGATAGTCGGATGGTACTTGGTTGTTCCCTAAAGAATTTCACATCCGTCCCAAGGCTTCATTCAATCAAAAAATTTCTCTAAGCTTCTCCCAACTCCTACTTTACTTCTATTTTTTTGCTTTACCCCCGCTACCATTTCTCTATTAGGTGTACTAGGAAAGTCATCACTTGTCCTCTTGTTAACAATGAGCCTACTAGGGAGAAGAAAGAGCTCAAACTTGATAGGAGCTTGGTATTCTTAGATCAGACTTTTCCAGGTCAAGGATTGAGTTTATCGGATGCGAGAAATCTCCTTGCTCTGCTCCTCATTGATTAAGAGTTCTTTCTTCTTGCACATGCTAGCTTTCCAACATTAGCTTCTTCTGAGCTCTCAACATGTCATGGAAAATTAAGCTAATTTAGTATGGACCAGCTCGACGCTTGTTTTCATAGGGTCAAAATGGCATCTGTGTAGTGCATCATTTTCACTCACCGTGAACATAGGGATTGGATGGATGACCCACTCACTCTTCAATGAGATGTCAAGTCAAATTGCATCAGGGTGCCCCTGATAAAAGTATAGACCTATCATAGATTGACTTTCCTAGTCACATAGGCAACACATGCTCTCTATATGATCTATGACATATGAGTTCTATCATGTATAGAAGTAAAATAGGTATATGTTTGTGACCAGTTAAGCACAGGCCAAGAAAGTGGAAAGTACAACTCATCTAATTGGACCAACCTCCCCACTCAACTAGCCAAAGAAGAAAGAATATTCGATCACCTTTCTTTGATCAGGAATCCAGGAAAGATTATCCAAACTTGAGCGACATCATTCAATCACTTTTAAACTTTTTTGTCTTCCTGGTGGGCTTTTCATGACCCTAGTTGAGTAGGGTCGGAATAGGTAGGCAATCAAATCCAATCTTCTTGGTTCAATGCCTATTTCTATGTGGAAGGCTTACCATCGAGCAAAATAGTTCCATTTCTATTTCATCTCAAAATTTGAGAGGAGTTGGGGGATTGCTAAACTTTTAACAAGGACTGTTGAAGGTTATGAAGGAAAAGTAGGAAAGCCTACTTCATTATCAGTGAGATAGATAGCCCTGCAAAACTTCTTACGTCAAATAGCGATTGAGGAAAATAAGTGGATCTTTACTATATAGGATGCCAGGGAAAACCTTCTTGTTCTAACACTCGCTCAAACATTGGTAGACATTCTTCTACACTTTTTCTTGGTTGGTCTTATCATCAAGTACTTTAGATTTTCTTCTCTAGAAACTAAAAAAACCTATTTTATGTGACCTTTATACCACCTATCATTCATTAATAGGAGTGTTGTTTTCTAAAGCCCTCCCACTCTACCGACTTGAGTGTACCATTCCTTTATAGCGATCTCATGTGTTTCTCCATGTGACCCATACACCAAATCAAAGAGAGTTGTAAATGAAATATTGAAGTTGGTTGGAAGAAATTAGTGGTTAATCGCTTGGAACCTTAAAGAGATCTAACTCATATACCAGTAGAGTTAGAGTAGGGTTATAGCTTTGTCTTTATCTCACTCATGCCAAATACAACACTGACTAGAGATAGAATATCAAAGGCTATGTATGGGTAAAGCGACTGCTCAGGTAAGGGAGCCAGTCAACCTTCTTCCACTGCATAATGTAAGAAGAATAATTATAATTAAAAATGAATATATGCTATGGTAGTCTTCATTTCTTCTTTCTCCTTTTTAGTTTGGATTTGCTCTGAAGGCATCGAGGGCACCGTGACAAGGCCTTCTAGCCAGTTCTCATCTTAATCCCCCATAGCACTAATCCTAATTCCTATTATAAAAATTACATTTACATAGGAAAAGTAAATCTAACTACACCTACAAAATAGAGGTTAGCTGAACATACATACAATCCCAAGCAGTTATATTCATAATTTAGACTTAAAACCCCAGACATGGGTCACCAAGCCCACCTATCCTAACTTGGGTTATGCTTAGGGGTTTAAGCAACCTCCAAGCAAAGTATTTATAATTATTTTTAAGCAACCCCTTTGAGCATAACCTCCTGCAAAAAATAATATGAGGCTAAGAGTGGCCTAACATCCACTCTATGAAACATGCACCTAAACATTCATTCTAAAGCATTCAATAATAAAACAAAATAGCCATTATACATACATTGTCCTAACTTAGGACTAGAAGTGGTGGCGTAATTCTTGCGTGTGTGCTAAGGCTTGTGTAGTATGTCTTAACTAAGCATTGAAGTTGTGATTTTCTATGTGTGAAAGAATCTAATTTAACATAAAGGTTGTTCCACTTTGTTTAGTTGATTTGTGAATTTTAGTTTGTATTTTGCTTAATTTCATTTGATTTACACTTAGCATCTAAGTGTTATAAAAAGAGGAAAGGAGTTCACCTCCTCACAACCCTACCTTAAACCATTTTCTAAATAATATTTTATGGCTAAATTCCTTTTAGTGTATGGTTTATTAAGTATTTTCTTATTAATCCTAAGTTTGAGTTAACTTTAAATAATCATATTCAATATGAAAGGAATCTTAGGATTAATATAATTGAATTAATATCACACAACATATATCAAGTCATTTCTTTCCATCACATCTAATATGCACATGATTTAACAGTTAGCATACAACATATTTTGGCACACTTAAATGATGAATGGATGCATGCATTTGGAATTTACATTTGTGTTTGATTGAATTATTTTATACATCCAAATTAAAGCTCTATCCAAATTCTAATACCAAAATACATAGGAATGAAATCAAATAAGTACATGTCATTGTTAACCAGAGAAGTGAGGTAATCAAATGACCTCCTTGGGGCAACTTAAAGCCTCATATTCCTAGGATGTCCAAACTATATACTTATTAACATTCAAACTTATGTAAATCTATATATGAATCATAA
Source organism: Cymbidium sinense (assembly GCA_021442155.1). Taxonomy (NCBI): domain Eukaryota; kingdom Viridiplantae; phylum Streptophyta; class Magnoliopsida; order Asparagales; family Orchidaceae; genus Cymbidium; species Cymbidium sinense. The sequence goes on along the minus strand of CM038216.1, from coordinate 32,586,829 downwards.
GAAGAGAGCACTAACTTACATTTAATGTATGCCAATGACTTAGATGGTTATGGATGCATGTATTTTTTGATAACAAAAGGGGTCTTTCATCATTTAATTAAGCACACATACACATGTGTAAAAGTAGGTACATGCCATTGTTAATTAGGGAAGTGAGGTAATCAAATGATCTCCTTGGGGCTACTTAAAGGATCATATTCCCAGGATGTCCAGAATAAACACTTTCTATCTTAAATACATATAAATGTATACACAATTATAAAGATGAATATCATGTAAAGATTGTATTTTCTCCAATTGAATTATTTATGCATATGAATTGAAGCTTCATCTAAATTCTAATACTAAAATACATAATAATGAAAATCAAATGGGTATGTGCCTTTGTTAACTAGGGAAGTGAGATAATCAAATGATCTCCTTTGGACTACTTAAAGCCTCATATTCTCTGGATGTCCAACTATATACCCATTAACATTCAAACCTATGTAAATCTATATATGAATTCAAGAAAGAGAGTTTCACATTCACATAACTAAGCTATAAGCACATGCAAGTCTTATATGAGTTTATAACTATCATCATTCCACATATTATTATCGATTTATAAGCTTTGGAAAATAGATTTGAATTTACTAGTGATAATATACACATATCATTAAGTTAAGCTAACACATGCAAGCTTACACCAACAAAATCTATTTGATTGATATAGATTTAAAAACATGAATGCATGGGTTCATATGACATACAACATTTAGAAGTGATTTGAAAGGAATAACTAAATATAAACACATGGTTCATTCAAATATATTAATTCCTAAGGACAATCACATTAAAAAAATTATTTAAAGAAAACAAAAGTTCATTATTAATTTGATTTTGGATTTGAGTTGAACTTAATAAGGAGAGAAAATATTTGTTGTTTTGATCCTATTCCCATATTAGTAATCATAATTGGTTTAAGGAAAGGTAGTTAAATGAATTTTATGAAATAATTAAGTTCAATCATTAATTAAATCACTTAATTACCATTTTCTATGCTTCTTTAATTTGATTAATCAATAATCATGAGCCATAAAAGATATGAACATGTGAGAAAAGTAAAGTTGCAATATTTCTAAAAGAACTAATGCAATTGGCTCATAATTAAAGATTAATTAAGTCAAAGAATCTAATTAAGTACTCTTTTGATTTTTCCCACACTTTTGGGTTAATCATAATTTTATTAAGGGTCTTTATGCTATTAAACACATAAAGAGGAACCCTATATTTCATTATTAATTATCTGATGTGATTTGCATTTCAATTTGATTTAATTTAGCCATTTGATTAATTAATTAATAATTAATTACCATTTTAATTAATCCTTTTAATAATGAAATGAATTTAGGAAAAAGGCTAGGATGGAGGTCCTAATCATTCTGCCTCATCCATTTACTATTACTTAGTGATTAATAAGCTTTAATTAATTAAATTTTTCTATTTTGAATGTTAATTAATCATTAAATTAATTAATGAAGGTAATTAGGGTTTAAAACACCAATTTTACTAATTACCTAGGTATATAAATTCCAAGAAAATCATGGGAGGTGAGGTCATCCCATTAAATCAATTCTCCAAATCTTGAATTAATTACCCAAGTGATTAGCTGAATTCAACTAATTAAGTTTGCATTCAAGCCTTAATTAAGCCTTGGTTATTATTCAAAATCAAATGGGAATATTTTTAATTAAATCTCCTCCATTTTACCTTTAAAATGAGTATTTATATGCATTTTTTATTTTTCTATAATTAATTATGATGATTAAAGTTAATGTTGGTGATTAAGCATGGATGCCGATGTGGCATGCTTTCTACGTTGCACCATAGGATTGGTTATTTAAAATTGTTTGACTCATCATTAATGTGGCGTCAGTGGATGTGCTTTCATCCCCATCGTCTGATCTAAGATCGGATAGCGGAGATTAATCTCATAGTTCCTTTAGGATAAAATAGGATTAAATCTAATGGAAAATCATGATCATCCATTCTAATTATGTGGAATGGATGGCTGATGATCTATCGTTCCCTAAGAGATGAAGATAGACACCGTCTTGCTTCCTCTACCCAAATTGAGCTCATCAAGTCGGGAGGCTGGGATCGATCCCACTCTTTCAGTGGAGTGATCTACGAGGATCTTACAACTATATTCGCACGACATTTACATTTCCTTCAAAAAGGCCTAAAATAAATTGGAAAATACTCAGTTTGCCAAAAAATACCATGCTGGAGCTTTGGACTAGCGGTGAACTGATCGAGGTAGATCACCATGAAGAGGCAAAGCCCTGTTGAGAAGATGACACCTTGATTCCTCGATGATGGCTTTGTGGATCAAATGTCACTAGAATCCTCACTAGACTTGGTCTAGAAGGTTCTTTCGATGCTCGAAATGCTTGAGGGAAGATTCATTTCACCTCACAAAAGCTTAGTGAACGTGTGGGAAGAGTTAATTTGAATGGGGTTGAGTTTTGGTGGAGTTGGATAGAGATGGGAGCTTTCTTATTTCAAGTTGGTGTTTTTTGACAAGGAGTAGGCTTGGGAATCTCAAGGAAATACTCTAGCACTCATCTTGAGTTGTCGATGAGGATGTTCAATGTGTCAATTGAATCAAGAGGGAGGTATACCCCTCATCGATTGGATTAGATGATATGGATCTTTGGCCTCTAGTGGTAGTCCAACCACCAGTGGTCGTGGGTAGAGAGGTTTGAGTTGCCTTAGTTTGAGTGGGTGAGTGAATGGGAGTGGCTACCATGAGAGGGGAAGTGGAGTCCTTGGTTTTAAACTTTGCTCCAATGGGAAAAGAGGGGTGAGGAGAGTGGGTTTGGCCATTCAAATGGGGTATTTATCCTATTTAGCAAGCTTGACTCATTGGATTTTGGGATAATTCAGGTCAAGCAAGGGGTTGTTGGATTTGGGCTGACCCAATGTGAGCCAAGGATGGGTCATACCAAGTTTCAATGGGTTTGGGCTTGGTTTGAATGTGTTTATACAATTTGACCCATATGGGTCAAAATGGGCTAGGTTGGGTCATGTTGACCAATTGGTCAAATTGGGTCAAACCAAGGGTTGAGTCAAGTTCAAATGAGTATTCAAAAGGATTTGGTTCAATTGGTTTGGTTTAATTTGGCTTTGATTTTATTTTGGCTCATTTCAATTTATATGGGTCAAATAAGTTAAGTTGACCAATTTGGCCAAATTAGCTTGGGCAAAGCATTGGTTTAGATTTAATTGATCATTTGAAGATGATTGTAGGCTTTGATTTCAATCAATTTTGATTTAGAAATGATTTAGGCCAAATTGACCCATTAGGTCAATTTGGGCTAAATGGGTCAATTGGGTTAATTTCGTAAAATTGGGTTCAATCAAGGCTTAGATCATGTTCAATAGTCAATTTGGAATGAACTTAAGCCATTGGTTGCAATCAATTTGGATTAGATTTTGATTTGACCTAATTTGATCTTTTAGGTCAAATTGGATCAACTTGGGTCAAAGGGCTAATTGAATTTGGCTCAAGTGATGATTGAGTCATGTTCAAGGATTGATTTTATGTTAGTATGAATCATTGGTTACAATTAATTTGGCTTGGGATGAGGTTTGGTTCATTTGCCTCATGTAGGTTAAGTGGGTTAATTTGGTTAAATGGCTAGGTTGACTTGATTTTACCCAATTGATTGCAATCAATCAAGGATGATCAATAATCATCATAGGAGGTTTTGGATGGTTTGATTCAATCTAATTTGGGTTGGATTGAGATTTGGTTCAAATAGGTCTTTTTGGTCACTTTGGGTCGAGTGAGCTTAAATAAGTCTGGCTTGATTGAATTGAGTAGATTGTAGTTAGTCCATCCAAGATGATCAAAAATTATCATGGTGAAGATTTGAAGGTTTGGTTCAATCCAATTTGGGTTGGATTGGAGTTTAGTTCAATTTGGTCAAATTTATATCTTCGAGTCAAGTGGACCAACTGGGCTAATTGAGTTGGATTTTGAGTTGAATTGAGTTTAGTTGAGTTTGGATGTTGATTTGGGATTGGTTTATAACTTTTGTTGCAATTGATTTGGGTTCAAATGAATTTTGGCTTATTTGAGTATTTCAAGTCAAATGGGTTAGGTTAGGTTTGATTGAATTGATTTTGGCTTGGTTGATTTGATTATAGATTTGATTTGGAATGATAATTGAAGAATTGATTGATTTATGAGAAAATCAATTGAATTTGTTTATATTGAAGGAAAATTTGGCTAAGTCCATTGGATTGAATCATGGGCTTAAGTTTGGGTTATAGTGGATTTGATTTTGGTTTGAAGTTTGGATACAATTGGGATTCAATTGGATTTGATTGTAATTTATTTGAGGTTGTAAAGGAGATAGGCATAGACTTGGTAGGCTATAGGCTAGGTAAGTTTCCCTAGGTCAGCCTAATCCTATGGCTAATCCTTCTAAGTCTCTAGGCTTAGGTTGAGTGTTCATTTAGCCACTAGAAGTGTCTTATGATTAAGAAGCTCTTAGTGTCTAGAAGACCCTAGACCTATGATGGGAAAATTCAATCCTCACAAAAGTGAGGTCAACAATGTGTCATTGTTAAACCGTGGAAGTGAGGTTATCTAAGACCTCCTTAGGGGTTATTTAAAGCCTCATGTTCTCAAAATTTTTAGACTATATACTTGCCAAATTAAATACATGTAAACATATACAAAAGCTTAGGGATGAAAATCTTGCAAAGATTATATAATAACATATCTTTTATTCATGCAAAGCTTAGTGACACTAAAAGCAAAGTTTTATCTCAAATTCTAGCACATGAATACATATAAATGAAATTAAGCATGTACATGCCATTTTTAAACTAGAAAAGTAAGGTTATCTATGACCTCAATGGGGCTACCTAAAGCTAGACTATATACTCTAATTCAAATGTATGTAGACTGTACATGAAGCATAAAGATAAAACAAATTCTTTATTATTTTAAAATTATAATTAAATGTAAACTTTATTGAATATTTATAACCAACATTAGCTTAAAATTTACATCATGAGCTTATAATTTTGAAAATAATTTGGTATTTTTTAGTCATAATAGCCACACCATATAATAATATTTATCCAACACATGCAACATGATGTAATCATGTTCCTTTGATCATCTTTTTTTTTTTTTTTGAAAACGTGAACATGTTACACAAATAGCATGGACATATATGATGTTTGATTTTGATATTGAGTTATTGAAACCTATTGAGGAGTGATGATACTTAACACATACCCCACACCATGTTGGAGATTTAATATATTTAAAGAGGTTAATTAAATGGATTTTATGGATTGATTAGGTTCAAGTCATTAAGCATATCAATTTAATTATCATTCCCTAAATTTCTTAAATCTAGTTAACTACTTGATCATGACCCTTCAATGATATGCTTTAAGGAAATAAAATTTGCAATGTACCTAAAGAAATCTAATGCAATTAATCTCATGTTTAAGAGTTAATTATATTAAAGAAGGAAATAATCTAAGTTAGGTACTCTTATGATTTTCTCATACCAATGGGTTAACCATAATTTTCTTAATAACTTTATGTTATTAAACACATAAAGGTAAATTAATGGATTATGTTTAAATTATCTGAACCAATCATTAATTTTGTTTGATCTCTATTTTTATGATTACTTTTCTTAATTAATCCCTCATTATTACATCTGTTAATTAATCCTCCTAAGAAAATATATTTAGAAAACTAATTAAGGGAAGGGTCCTAATTACTTTTCCTCACTATTCCCACTATTCATAATGATTAATTATTATTAATTATTTAATTTCTACTATTTATCAATTTTAATAATTATTAAATTAATTAATTAGGGTAATTAGGATTGAGATTTTAAATTCTTTAAATTACATGGCAAATAATTCTAAGAAAATTATGTGAGGTAGAAGACATCCCATAGAATCATCCCATGAAATTTGGAATTAATTAGCCAAGTAATTTGGCTTTAGTTAAAGTAATTAATCTAGGCTTCAAATTTTAATTAAGCACTATTCACTAGACATAAATTAGGGATTTTATATTTCTTAAATTCTCCTTCATCTGAACTTTCTAAAATTTGCATTTTTTATTTTTCTATAATTAGTTAAAATTTTTTAAGTTCTATCCATTTAATTATATTTTTATTGCCTAATAAAGCTTTTAAACCGCGCCATGAATGATGACTAGTGCTTTCCCCGTGGCGCCATAGTATTAGTTACTTAAATTATCTGATGCGGCAGCTAACATAGTAGAGGCGGTTGAAGTTTTATCTCATCAATCCAATCTCATGATTCCAAAATAATTAAATTAAAATTTCTAATGTGATTAATCATGGTCATCCATTCTAATCATGCGGAATGGATGGCCAACGATTTGTCATCCCATGAGCGCTAGAAGCTGGACACCATCTATCTTTTGTCACTTGATCTAAGCTCACTAAAGCTCATTTGATGGTAAAATTGACTCCAAAATGATCAGGGAATGAATCTAAAGGGATCTTACGATGGAAATTGCACAAAAACATGATTCGCTTAAAAATAGACCAACCCTATGGGCCAAAGCTACGGTTGCCAAATATTTTACCTCGACATAAGATAGTGGTCCATGATAGAGGTAGCTTCATCTTGAAGAGATGAAGCCATGTTGTGAAGATCATAAGTTGCCTCCCCGTCAATTGCTAAGTGGATGAAATGTTGCTGCAAAGGTTGTCAGAGTTGGTCTTGATATTATGTAATGCTCTGGAAGGTGTGTGTTTGATTTGAATCCATGGAGACTCCCTAGTTAAATCTAGGGTTAGGTTTGGTTCAGTCTTTGGCCATCCAGCCAAGGTAGGTGGCTGGAGATGGCAAGGGACTACTGAGGTGGCTGAAGGTGAGGGGTTGAGAGAGTGAGCTGGCATGGGGTGTGCCCTCTCCCTTAGGTGGACCAATGGGTTTCCATGGGTGATCTCACCCTTTGTTGGCTAAAGCCTAAGCCCAACTGCTTTGGATTAGGTTGTGCCAGTGGTCCACTTATCCAAGAAGAGACAAAGGTGGAGAACCCATCCAAATGTGGATTTTGCCCCCATTTGGTGCGTTGGTTCAATGGGTTTGACATAAATAGAGTTCACCATGGGTTGGGTCTACTTGGGCAAGCCCATGGTGGCCAAGGATGAGTCATGCCAAGTTTGGTTGGGTTTAGCTAAATTTGACCCATATGGGTCAAATTGGTTCAATTGAGTTAAGTTGAACAATTTAACCAAATTGGGTCAAAGTGATGATTTGGGTGAGTTCAATTAGCCACTTGGAGTGAATGAGTGTAATTAGTTTGATTCAAGATTTGAATTTGGCTCATGGTTCAATTTGGGTCAAATGGGTCATGTTGACTAATTTGACCAAATTGGCCAAATTGGCTTGAGCATGGGTTATGTCTATGTTCAATTGATCATTGGTAATTGATTGGATGAATTGATTTGAATTAACTTGGATTATGGAGTGAATTAGTTCAATTTAATCCATTAGTTTAAATTAGGCTAAGTTTGTTAATTAAGTTAGATTGCACAAATTGTATGTAATTGAAAGTTGGATTATGTTTAATATTGAATTAGTGAGTGGTTGGAAGAATTGATTTCAATCAAATTGGTTTTAGTTCAATGACCCTTTAGCAAATTGGGTCAACAGGGTCAAAGGGTCAATTGGATTGATTAGGTCCAATTGATTGTGGAGTGTTCAATAATGATATATAATCATAAATGAAGAGATGGATTGATTTGATCTAGTGGGAGTTTAATTAGAGTTTGGTCTAATTACTCCTTTTTGGTCACTTTGGGTCAAGTGATTTGGTCAAGCTAGCTTGGACCAATTAAGGTTATAAATGGTTGGGGTGTGCTCAATGATAAATTTAAAGTTGATTGGTGGCTTTAATTGTAATTGATTTGGGCTCGATTAGGTTTTGGCTCATTTGAAACCTTTGGTGCAATTGGCTCGATAGCAATTATTAGAATGGATTGAAATGATCTATTGAATAAGAAGATTGAGAAAATTAAGTTTGATTTAGTTTACTTGAATGGGCTTGAGTTGAGTTATAGGATTATGGTGGGGTTGGGTTTTAAGGCCTGCTAGTTTGGCTTGGAGCTTGGATTAGAAAACCAAATTCGAGTAAGATTAATTGAATGGGTTGGAGTTGGTTTAGCTTATTCTACATGAACTTGAGTTTGGATGAGTGAATAGATATGAGTCTTGATTTAAGCCATGGGATGGATGAAACCTTCTATCACACAACCAAGCTAACATTTCATGCACATAATCATAGTCCCTCCCCATATATGAACATCTAAATGTTTTAATTATTTCTCATTTTCAAGGCTTAAGCAACCTCACCTTTAACTTCCACTACTCACACTTAACTACAAACATCAAAAGAGCACTACACCATATGGAGTAACATTTTAACAAAGCATTTGGAACCTTTGCTCATTATCATTTCAAGGCTATATCATAATACATAAGTTATTAACATTAGTGTCATAACAAATAGTTCTAGATTCCCTAAATAAGTTACGGTAACTACATGAATGACACATTATCATGATTATATATGATCTTGTTTTTATTAATGTAAACTCTAGTTACATAGTCAGAATCCCTTGAAATTCATTATGTAAAAAAGCAAGGCATTGAGGCAATTTGGTGCCCAAATTGACTATTTTATATGTTAAATTTATAGAAAATTTTGTATGTTTTACTAATGCTTGAGCAACTATTAAAAGAATTAAATTAAATTCTTAAGGGGAGGCACTAGAATGGGGAATACTGAAAAATGTGATCAAATAATGGAGTTTAGTTTTTTATGTTCTCTTCCTCTTCTTCAAAGATCATCTTCTTTTAGATACAAAGATTTTGTTGATATCATGCTATAAACTTTATTGAATATCTTGATTTTTTATTAATGCATATAAATATATGACCAACATTAGCTTGTTAGAGATTATTTTAAAATTAAGTAGTAATCAAAATCATTGTGCTAAAAAATTTTGAAATTTCTATATAATAAAAATATTTATGGTATTGTATTATTGTATTATAACAATCATAGTTTTCGTATTATAATGAACTTTTTTAGGTTGAATATATCACAAAGATGTTGGTGGGCTTCTCTTTGAAAATATGTATCATAACTTCCAAGAAATTTGATTAGATAATTTTTAAAATGAATTTCTAGCATTTGAATGTAATAAAGAAGGGTTAAACAACGAAAATTTATTAAGATTTATCATAGTGAAAGCAAAAACCTTATAGCTCTCTCTCTCTCTCTCTCTCTCTCTCTCTATGTGTGTGTGTGTGTGTGTGTGTCACACACATAGACAAACGTCTTGATTCTCCTTTGTCATTTACTCAATCAAATTATGTTCCTTTTATTCTTCATTTTATTTCCACCTCATAACTAGATTTAATAATATCATTTAAACAATTCTAGGGTTAACTCAACTTTGGTAGTTAGTAATCAATCTTTAGAGAAGATAACTCTTTAATTATTTTATTACATATCAAATGTGGCTTTATGTGCTAAATTTCTAAAATTGTTACTTGATTTGTGCACATTTTTTGTGTTGGCCATATATTTTATGTATATATTTTATGGAGTGTTTACTACATTAAAGATTTGCACACTAGATTAGAGATATATGCATTTTTTTTGTAGGAGGCCATGTCTAAAGTGGAGGGGGTTGTAATGATTAATTCTATAATAACACTTTTCTATATGTGCTTGCTAGCTCACCCCTTTCGTCAAGCATAGTCTAATTTATGGTGCATGCTATATTTAGAAAGTAAATCAAAATATAAATTTTTAATTGCAAAAAAATATTAAGAAGTTATTCTCTTTGTGAGGGAGCTTAATGGTCAGTCCTTTAGTTCTTCTTAGTGGAAGAATGATTTATTCATTTTATTATTTGTATAAGCCTACTCATTCTAATCTTAAATTCATAAAAACATCTTATTCTACATATTTATAATCCTAGTCCGCATATCCCTTAAATAAATCATAATCCCCATCTTCTACCCAAGAAAGATAACATTTCCTGCTTATAGTCATAGTTCCTACCCATATACAAACACCTAAATATTTAGAGTTATGCCATCCATTATAGAACACACTACCATACATTCATACAAACTTCAAGAGACTTAAATGCCATTAACCCTCTTATTTATTTAACTCTAAATTGTATACCTAAAAGAGAATGCTTTTATGTATGACTCATTTTAATGGCTTAAGCAAAAATCACCTTTAACATCTACTACCCCACCCTTAACTACCAACTTCTTAAGAGCATTGCACCATATTAGAGGTAGATGTTTACAACATTTGGAACCTTTGCTCATTACAATTTATAAGATATGTAAAAATCTAGAAATTGTTAAAATTAACTTTAGTGTGATAACAATAAGTTCTAGACTTCCTAACTAAGTTAAGATAACTAAACTAGCTACACACCACAATTCAAAAGGATATTTTTATTATTTTAATGTCAAATTTAGCTCAGAGTCCAAATCCCTTGAAATTCATTCTTTTGCAAAAAAAAAGCATGGCATCAAGGCAATTTGCTATCAAAATAGGGTATTTTATATTCTAAATATAAGGAACATTGTGTAATTTTAGCTTGAGTTTGAGAAGCTATTAAAGGGATTAAATTAAGTTCTTAAGAGACACTATGGTAGAAGATTGAAAATGTTATCAAATAATGAGTTCACCTTTTTTTCTATTCCTCTTCTTCAATAATCTTCTTCTTTTAGATACACTATATTTTTATAATCGAGTGTTTTGTTGGTATCAACTAAATTATTTTTCTCTTAGGGTACAATATATCTTTCTAGTTTGATCAAATCTTTTACTTCCTTCAACTTTGGTTAAATAGTTTGATTTCTTATTTATGCATTTGATTATATGACCAACAATTGCATAAATTAGAGATTATTTAAAATCAAGGAGTAATAAAGGAGTAATAATTAAAGTCATTGTGCTTGAAAAGTATTGAAACTTCTATATAATAAAAATATTCCTATCATGGTATTATTGCAATAATAGTATTCACATTATAAGAAATTATGTTTTAGTTGAATATATCACATAGATATTAATAGGTGCCTTCAAATATATTTTTTAACATTTCAAAAATCTAGTTAAATATTTATTTAAATCAAATCTGTAGCCTTTAATTGAAATAAAGAAGAGGTAAACAAGGAAATTAATATTTTTTCATACTAAAAATAAAAACACACACAAACATATTGATTCTCCTTTATCATTTACCCAATTAAATTAGGTGCTTTATTTTTCTTCATTTTACCACTTCATAACTAAATTTAAAAATATTATTTAAATAATTCTAAGGTTAACTCAACTTTGGTAGTTAATTAGTAGAAGTCCTTATGGTATGATAACTCTTTAACTATTTTTTTGCTTGTGTAAAAATTTGATTTTATGTGCTAAATTTTAGTTAAAATTTATACTTTAGGTACTGTTGAACTCTACATATATCCCATACGATGAATTAGGCAAATAAAGCAAATTTGTCTGACTACAAATGTGATGATGTCTAGATTAAAGTCAAAAGACTCGATCATCATTCAACAAAATTGATCAAAATATTCTTAGATTTCCAAACAAACTATATTAACATGTCTTAAATATAAAAATAGACTATGGGAGTCCTCTCACATTATCTAATGATCACTTAATTGAGGTGATGTGTCCTTAGTATAATTTCATGCATATTAAAGTCAAAAGGCCTTGATGACAACCAACCAACCTCCATTTGTAAAATTAATTTTACTGATATCTTTGAAATGTCAAAATTTATGAAATAGGGCCCTCTGCAATCTATTCAACTAGGTCAGTATGAGTGCCAAGCAAAGGAGCTAAAATAACCTTGATTAATGCTAAAGCAACCCAAAAACCTCTGAGTATAAAATAGACTACATCATTACATTGAAATATCAACTTTATTAAAAATAAACAAACATATTTCCTGAGGTGTTGTTCAACTATAGCACCTAAGTGGATGTGGGGGGAATTGGGTTATAAAAATAATTTAAAATAATAATAATAATAATAATAATAATAATAATAATAATAATAATAATAATAATAATAATAATAAAGAAAGAGAACACAAATTTTTATGTTGTTCCACCAAACCCAAAAAACTAGCTTATGCCCACGCGGGCTAGAAATTCACTAAATCAAAGTTGATATTATAACAAATCTCTCATATTCTCCTTCACGGGCAAGTACAACATAATACTATACTTTCCTTAAAGGGCAAGTACAACCCAACCATGTACTTTCATTAATGGGCAAGTACAACCCAACAAGAAAACAAGAAAGAGGAATATAAAAGTATCTAACTCTCAATTTAAAAGTATTTTGCTCTCATAACCCAACTACAACAATATTAAAGCAAGTGAAAATACAAGTAAGAAAGAGAGCTCACTTTAGTTTGTATTTAAAATTGAATGCAATGATAAAACATGAAAGATGTATATGATGCAAGTGAATATTTAAAATGTTTGAAAAGAATATAAGAATTTGAAATCATAATGATTTAATCAATGATCTAAAGTGTGGCACAATAAAAATTTGGAAACTAAACCAGTCAACTTTTCTTTAAATTGTTGAGTTTTGAAAAAAATCAAATGAATATTCAATATTAAAGCACATAAACTCAATTGAAGTCTCTTTTAAAAAAAAACTATCACAAATGCAAAAGATGAGACAATTTAAAGGAAAGAACACTTACCTACTCACAAGAGTACTTTATGAAATAATCAACACAAAATTAATCTCATTTAAGGATATGTAAGAATGATGAAGAGAGAAAGATTTGCAAGCACAAAGCTTTAACCAAGCATAATTAAAGATTTAAGCTAACCTGAAAATGTGTATGAATATATGACTTAAGCACAAAATAAATTGACCAAAATTATAAGAAACCATAAGCCAAAGAGATCAAAGTCACACACACATGAATAGAAAAAAAATAAATTAAAATAATCTTGAATGGCTCTACCAAAAGGATTTGCACCTCCAACTTATTTTGGGCGAGCTTCAAAGCAATCACTTGTAGTAAGGAAGAGGAAGGATAATGAAGAGGTTAGCACTTGATTCACCAAGAGAAATCTCCAAGAAAAATTTTAGCAAGGGTTCAATCAAGAGAGAATAACTTAGTCTTAAGAGCATTATAAATAAGAAAAGGAATCAAGGGGGTTGGCCAAGAAGAGGGAAAATATGAGGAAAAATACTTTAGGAAGTAATTTAACTTAACCCAATCAAAATAAAATTAATTTGCATGATGAAGGGTTCGACCAAGACAAAGAAGAGGAAATCTATTTGTAAGAAGTTTTAATTTGAATTAATCAAATTGAATTTCAATTTGCATGATAGAGAGTTCAGCCAAGGAAACTTGGAGGTAAAATACATATGGCAAGCGATTCAAGTTGAATCAATCAAATTAATTAGATTTTGCATGATGGAAATTCAGCTAAGGGAACTTGGAGGGAAAGATTTATAAAGTGATTAAATTTTAATCAATTCATCTCATGACAAGATCTCCAAATTAATTTTCAAAGTTAATTAGCATGTGGATCAGCCAAGAAAGAGAGAAGAAAGGTTGAATTTGAATTATTAGCAAACAATGCATAAAACCATTAATTAGCTAAGTAAATAGGGCAATAATTCAAATTTGATTAATTAAACTATGTAATAGATAGGGTCGGCCAAGGGATTTTTTATGATGGGATTCAATTAGTATTCAATGCAATATCATGGAATATTCAATCAAACTATCTTGATTGAATGAAGGAGGGAAAGATATGATTCTAGAACATTTTAAATTAAATCCAAATTAATTATTAAAATTTGTCCAAGATACATTTTAAAAATAGATTAGATTTATTTTAATGTACTTAATTTCAATTAAATGATGATGAATCAAATCTTAGGAGAATTCAAATCAATATTCATTATGTGATTAATTTAAATTTAACTAAAGATATGGCCAGCCATAGGAAGTTTCCAAAAATATAGTTTATATAAAAGGAAAGAAGATAATTCTATAGCTTATTTTAATTAACTTAAATAAATTAAATTAAATCAAATTAGCTCAATTAGAGTAGCATACGATCAGCCACAAACATTCCATAAAGAGCTAAGTTCAAATTTGCACATGTAAGCAAAAGAATATTTAATTTGAATTCAAAATAATTTAAATTAAAGATTTAGATTAATGAATTTTTAATTTAGAAAAAAGGGCTAATTATGGAAATAATTTTCATAGATCTCACATGATTTATTTTGCAAATAATCATAAAAATATTAAGGCAAAAAGGTTTAGGATGAGAGATAGGATAGGAGAGAGAAAACTAGGAAAATAGGAGAGAGAAATAATACATTAAATAATTTTAGATAATTTAGATTCATGCATTGAATAAATGTATAATGAACATGACTAATCATTAAAATAATTTAATGAAATGTGAAATTAATTTAACATGCATGAGAACACAATAAATGGAACTAAGTTTATGCATGTAGTTCACATTATCGAAAATGAATAATTTGTAGAATTATTGAGAATATGAAATGTAGACTTTATGAATAATTCTAAAATAAATTATTTTGAAATAAATGAATGATTTATTTTATTTTAGTGAGCTTTTCATTTGCTTTAATATTGTTAATCCTAGAAAATTCCCACCCAATTTAAGTCCAATAGCTTTAGCATCTTAAAATCTCTAAAGAAAGTAGTTGAAGAATTTTCATACACTTGAATTTAACTTGATTAATAGCATTTAAACAGTGATATTTATCACCAAAACCCATCTCATATGAGGTGGCTCATGAAGTCAACAATCTTACCCTTTTTGATGATAACAAACCTATGTTGGTGTTAAATAGTGATGAAGGTGCATAATGACCTTTCATCAACCATTGGACATATAATTTACATTACGATAAATTATTGCAAATAGATAGACAAGATTTTAAATAACTTAACAATTTTAAGCCAAAATGAAGTAAGAATATAACATGAGTATAACATGAAAAAGATCCCCATAAAACTATGAATTATAAATAGGAAGAAAACAGCATACTATTTTCTCCCCCTTTTAACAACATCAAATTGATTTAAAAATGAACAACAATAAAATTACATGCTTGGATCTAACAAGCCTGACATGCATCTTAGGGTACAAAATCATTCCTTAGGTAATGACTTAGTAAAAATATTAGGAATTTACAATTTTGTGTTAAAATCAATATTCACATCTTCTTTACTCACATGATCTTGAATAAAGTGATGTTTGATTTCTATGTGTTTAGGTCTAGAGTGTTGGATAGGATTTTTGTCAAACAAATTGCACTAATATTGTTGCTTAATAGAATTTGATCTAGCATGATTTTAAATTCTTCTAATTATTGCTTCAACCAAAGAACATGAGCAACACAACTTCAGCTATATACTTAGCTTCAAGCTTAAAAGAGCAATGGAGTTTTATTTTCTAGATGGCCATGGTACTAAAGATTATCCTAAAATTAATATTTTTGGGATGCATTTTCCTATCTACTTTACAACCTCTAAAGTCAGCATCAAAATAAGCAATCAAGTCACATGAAAGTGAATTTTTAGGATACCAAAAACCTAACCTAGAAGTGCCAAATAAATAATGGAACATACACTTAACATCAATTAAATGATATTCTTTAGAGAAGCCTAAAATGAGCACATAAGCATACAACAAATATAATATCTTAATAGCAAGATACAAAAGAGAACCTATCATACTTCCATTTAGTTTTTGATCAACTGGTTTTCCTGACTCATCTAAATTAAGTTTAGTGGGGATCATGGGAGTCTTATTTGATTTAAATTTTTTCATAACAAATCTCTCTATGAAGTCATTAGTATAGTTGGTTTGATAAATGAAAGTCTTTTCTTAAAGCCCCAAGAAAAACTTGAGTTCACCCATCTTGCTCATCTCAAATTTGTTAGACATTAAAGATGAAAACTCAATGCACAAAAAATTCATTTATATTACCAAATAAAATATCATCCACATAATTTTGAACAATGATGAAGTCATCGCCTAAATTCTTAAGAAAAAAGTGGTATCTACTCTACCCTTCCTAAAGCCATGATCTTTAAGAAAGCTACTCAATCTATCATACTAAGCTCTAAGAGCTTGTTTCAATTCATACAATGCTTTATTTATTTTAAAAACATGATAAAAAAATTTTAGGTTTTCAAAACTAGGAGACTACTCTACAAAGACATCTTGATCTATAAATCCATTTTAAAATGAGCTTTATTACATCCATTTGAAATAATTTAAAGTATTTGTAATAGGCATAAGCAAGGAGCAATCTACTACTAATATAGCTACATGATAAAGGATTCGCATCCCTTCAACTGAGTGTATCTTGTGCAAATAATCTTGCCTTATTCCTAACAATGTGTCCCAAGTCATCTAATTTATTCTGAAAAACCCCATTTTGTATATAACATTTTGATCTTGAGGTTTAGGAACTGATTCTAGAGATCATTTCTTACAACTGATTTAACTTTTCTTCCAAAGCTACAATCCAATAGTTATCCTCCCAAGCTTCATTTATTGACTTTGCTTTAATCTCAAATAAGAATGTATAATGATTCATCACTTCCTTAGATTTATTTTCTAGTTCTAACTCTTTGGGAAGGATCTCCATAATCAAGTCTTTAGAATGATTCCTAATGAATTTCTAATCTTTGGGTAAAGAATCAACTACATTTTCTTCTAAACTCATTTTCTAAAAAATCATCTACATCTTCAATCACATCATCTTTAATAGAATCTATAGGATTTTCATCAAATATGACATGTACTTCTTCAACAATCATATTGTAAAACTCTATAAGATCTACCATTCAAAGAATATCCTAAAAGATACCATCATCAGATTTACTATCAAATTTTTCTAATGAATCTTTACCATTATTTAAAATGAAGCTTTTACAACCAAAGATATCAAAATAACTAATCTTAGATTTCTTACCAAAGAATAACTCATAAGGAGTTAATTTTATCATGGTGGTGAATTTGATTTTATTTTATTTTAGTGAGCTTTTCATTTGCCTTAATATACTTAACTCTAGAAAAATTCCCACCCAATTCAAGCCCAATAGCTTTAGCATCATGAAATGACTAAAGAACCTAGAGTTAAAGAATTTTCTTGCAATTTAACTTGATTAGTAGCATTTGAACATGTTATCATCAAAATCCATCTCATGTAAGGTGAGGCTCTTCACACTAGAATATTCATCAAAATTACCACGTATTTTAAGAAAATGATCAATAATAATCTCTACCACCACCACAAATCAAGTTAAGCCCACTCCTTCACATGCCCAACTTGTTTTCATCTCCTTATCTTTATAATCTCCTAAAATGACATGTTTTTTTGAATCTTCTTCATTCTTATCTCATAGTTCATCCTCACAGCACTTTTGATTTCTTTTCTCCTGCTCATTTGTCCATATTGCACATCACCAAAGCCAAACTCCCCTCTCTCAATTCTTTTGAGCTCCCAAAGATACATCTCTTCTATTATCCCTCTACTGATGATAGTAGGTAACACACTGCCACCTTATGAGTGCCCTCATCTCCTTTAACTCCTGCACATGATGCAAATCACTCCATGATTATCTCATCTATGTTGCATAGCACTTGAGGCCAAGATAAATCTTGATTTCATGCAATCTGGACACATCCATCCATCCATGTGCTCCCCTTATTCTTTCTTACACCAGCTTTAACTTCCTCCACTAAATCTAATGCATCACCTCCCCCTCTCATTTCTTCATTTCATTGTAAATTTAAATAACCTGTAGCCTCTTAACAACTTACAACCCACAAATAAGCTTGAAACTCCAAAATTAAGCACCCAAAAACTCTCTTTCACTCTTTCATATCTCTTTCACTAAACATAAAGAATTCTATTCTCCTTATTATTTTCTCTCTCTTCTTCAAAATTCATGCATCTCATCATCCTTGATTTATGTGATAAGGTATAAAATACCCCAAACCAAAATCTTAAAATTGCTAATGTGACATGTTTGGTGGGACAACTAGAACTTGTGCATTTTTTTGTTTAAGGCAAAGAAAGCTCATGAGATGCTCATGACATAGTTGGTAATCTCTAGTCACTTTCTTGGCATGATAGGAAAATTATAATTATTTTGGTGTAGATACCCCATGTACTCCTTTCCTAATTTAGTGAGATTTTTAATAATTATATGTGATTTATTACTACTATGCATGCCTTTCTTGGCATGGTGGGTAGCCTAGAGATGTACTCATATATGGGGATGACACTAGTAGATTGTCAAAAAAATTTCAAACTCTAAACAAAGACTTGAATGGGACTTAATAAAAGCATTACTGAACTAAAAATCAACATAAATTTGATTTAAATTAAGCAATGAAATGAATAAATTAAAAAGTGAAATCTCTAGGATATTTAGTGTAGTCAAGTAAGAAGCATAAAGTAATATAATTCATTAAAGTTGATTGCAAAGGAGAGATCACTCAATCTCCCTAGTTAGCCAACCACTAAGCTCTAATCTAAGAGTTTCTTCACTCCAATATTTTCACAAAATAATAATAATCATTTTTATTCCATAGATAAAACACTTTATATAAGTTACTAAACACCCAAAGGGTGTATCCCTTCAGAATAACTCCCTAATCAGTTTTGAAAATTGCCTTAAAACTGAACTAGATGGAATGTAGAGCCTAGGTGCTAGAAAAATAATGCAAAGGCACTATCCTCTCTATCTCTAAAGATAAAATATAGTAAACATAGAGCCATGGTGCCAAACTAACACCTACACATGTTAGTACATGATTTCAAGTATTACCTAATACAACACTTAAACATGATAAACCATATTACCTAATACAAATTATAACACAAAAAATATAAATAAAAAGTCTTAATAGCCTTGTTTTTATATTAAGATCTTATAGGTCCTCTTCCTTCCTTACTTCCTTGGTGTGCTACATCAATTCCCCTAGATGCTAAAGAACTCTTCTTTGAAGAGTTGGAATCATGGAGGTCTTCTAGAAGCTTGGGAGGAAGACTCTACACCTTGTATGAAGTTAACCAAGTATCCTCACTTGGTTCATTGTCTTTCCATCTAATTAGGAATCATTAAATAGTGCCACTATTTGATGATGTTTCAACTATAATGATGTTCTCCACTTTAAAAAAATATTAGATGGATAGATACCTACAAATAATTTTATCTTCTCTTATAAAAGTAGCATCCTACAAATTTGGAGGTTAGTGACTCTTTTAAAAGATATTAGATCTTCCATAAAAAAAAGAAGCTAATAAACATGTGAGGGATATTCAAGAATATAAACATTAGAACCAAGTATCCTAATAACTTTAAATGGCTCACATTCTCTCACTTGTAACTTTTAATATTTGGTAGAAAGAAATCTCTCAAGGTAGATGCATACTAGGATATAATCACTATCTTATATTCCTTAAATTTTTTTTTTTCAGCATACTTACAATTTTATGTTTCAAATTATCTTTTATGTTTTCATGAGGCTAAGAAAATTATATGCAAATATATATATTTTGAATCAAAAAATGCAAGGTGTGCTAGTTAGATCAATAGACATCTTAAGAATATACCCATAAACTATTTCAAATGGTGGTGGGTTGACTGAACTGGTACTATTGTAAGCAACTTTAGATGTTGACAATGTTAAATCCCAATTTTCTAAGTTCTTCCCAACTAAACATCTTAATAAGTTTCCTAAAGTCTTATTGACTACTTCTATTTGTCCATCGATTTGTGGGTGAAATGTAAATGAGAATTTCAGTCACGTACCCATTAACTTTCATAGGGTCTTCCAAAAATATGATACAATTTTAACATCTCTATCAGACACTATGATAGATGGAACTCCATGTAACTTTACAACCTCTTTAAATAACAACCCAAATATATATGATGCATCATTTGATTTTGATCAAGGTAAATAGTGTGTCATCTTAGAAAATCTATTCATAGCCATAAAATTATTTTCACATCCTTTAGGTGTCCTTAGAAAACCTAAAATCAAATCCATGGATATATATTCCCAAAGTTGAGAAGGAGTAGGTAAAGATGAGTAATATCCTACCTTTTGTTTTGTAGCTTTGACTTGATGATATATATAATACTGGGCAATAATATGTTCAACATCTCTTCTTAGAGATGACTAGTAAAATCTTTGCTTAACCAAATTTGTGGTCATTGATTTACTAAAAATTTCTTGTTCATGGATATTATAGGGATTCATAACTTCTTGCCATTGTGAAGATAACTATCAAAAATGACAAAGGAGCTTTTAAAAGTTAAGAGTTTGGATTTGTGCTCTAGGTAAATGATTTAGAAATTAGGGCAAATCTTATCATCTTCCCTTAAAGTATCAAATCTAGGGATTTGAAATTCCAAGGATAAAACTACTAGAGATACTTTAAATATGATATATGCTTGTTTGTTTTTTGCACCAAGTTTATGTTTAAGTATATAATTCTTGGAGGTATTTGACCCACTTATATATCTATAATTCTTTTTTGTTGATGAATTTTAGAGCATGATGAACCTTATTCAAAATAAACTCCTTGTGTAAAAGAAAATATCTCTAGTGCTTAATAGTTTAAATGATCATATAAAACTTTCAATAATATGTACAATATCTTTTCATTTAGTGTCATTCAATTTTTTACTAAGAAAGAAATATGATGGTTTTCTTGACTAAACACTCAAGGGTGTATCTTTTCAGAATAACTCTCTAATGGGATCTGAAAACCATCTAAAAATTGAACCAAATGGAACATGGTGCCTAAGCACTAGAAGACTAGTACCAAGGAATCATACTCTCTATCTCTAACCATAAAATATAACAAACATAGTGCCATGGCACTAGAAGACCAACACCAAGGCACCACTACACACATGTTAAAACATAAATTACATGATTTCAACCACAATATAAACATGATAAAACACATCACCTAATAAAAAATTATAACACATAAAATACATATAAAAGGTCTAAATAGCCTTATTCTTTTGATTGGGATCTTGTAATAGGTCATCTTTCTTAATATCTTCCTTGATGTGCTACATCAATATTAACATAAAAATTAATTCAAGAAGAAGACTCAAACTTAAATGAACTTATAGGGTAGTCAAAATTGACTTGAAAACTCTCTCCTAAGTGATGAGCATGACCTCCTTGCACTAGAAACTTTAGAACACTCAAAGAATTGAACAAATTTGAATAAAATGAATTGAACCTACCCCTTTATTTATAGTTAATGAAAGATGATTTGTCATGGCTGCTAAGTATTTAAACCATATAAAAATAGAAATCACCACTCATTAATAATAAAAAAATATAGGATTAGACTTGATTAATAAAGTCTATCATTGAACCTATAATTCATCCATATGCACCAACATGAAGAAGTTATCATAAAATTTAAAGTGTGATTCATGTGAGCTACTTGAAAATAAATATCTACAAGGATTTTTTTTGATTAAATGTGAAGATCACTGGGTTTAAAAATTATTCCTAATTAAATTAATATGACATCAAATCTACATTCCTAATAAAAGTATTTTGAAGGAATTAATTAGGTTTTTAATTGAAACCTTGCATGCATTATGAAGTGATACTATGTGTAGCTCAAACACTCTAAAATTTTTACAAGAATTTAAATAATAAAAAAATTACATATCTCGAGGTACTTTTAAGAGCGAGTTTATTGCATCAAGTATCATTAGGTTGTACTAGTGGAATTCCTTACATTAATGTTGGAAACCCAAATGACACCTAAGTCCCTCAATTAAACTTTGCATAATGATCTCTCCATAATGATAAGCAAAAGCATCAACAAATCTTTAGTAAGCATCTCTTATTGAAAAATCAAAACTACCTTAAGAGGGGACATCATTTCAAATAGTATTTTGAAACACTTCAATTTTATTGTTGATATTATGTATCGCTAAGGTTGGAAAATAGTGAGGTTTTTCTTCTTATAAATGGTAAATGAAATTTCAACAGGAAAAACTAAAATAAACTATAACCAATCTAATACACCTCTCTACACATGTGTTAATTATCACATGTTAAAATTAAACAAACTTAAGTTTCATCTCACTTTGAAATGTGCTTAAACATATAAAAATTTTATACAAATTTTTAAATATAAATTTATCTATCAAACCCAAATAACCCATATATGCCTCCAAAATGTGTTAATTATCTATATTTAGTGTTTGAGGATGTTGCACAAATTAAAACTAATCATTCAAAAGTTTCAACTTGCTTTGAAATGTGCATGAACATATTGAAATCTATAAAGATATTTAAATTCTAATTTATCAATCAAACCCAATAACCCACATGGGCCATGACATGTGCTAAATTTTTATAGCTATATGAGGATGTTGTGGGTTGAATATAAAATTAATATAGATTATCTAATGTTTTTCTAGTTTGGTCTTTGTAATGGGTCTAGATAAAAAAATCTATTAATATTGTTATAGTATTAACCCTCCGAGAGAATCTTTAAAGAGCTAATTCCATCATGTAATTATGAGATAAGCCCATTAATATTATCATAACATTTTCTCTTTGAGAGAATCTTTGATAAGATGTTTTTGTCATATGACTATCGAATAACTATGTTTAGCTAATACCTTAATGATAATGATGTTTACAATAGATTTCAATCATATTAACAATCATTAGATAGAACAAACTATGAACATATCCCACCCCACTCCCCACTAACTCAACCACATAATGGTAATGGTACCACTAGTCAAGCCAAAACTGAAACCACAACCTATGGAGATTCAACTCTTAATAAGGTCCACCAAATTACACAACAATAGTAGCAAGAATCCCAATACTATATACAGCTTTTATAGCAAAAACAACAACTATAGTAGAAAACAATTGGTGATTCAACTATAAATGAAATCCACCAATCTATACAATAATTACAAAATGATAATCAACAAACTCAAGCCAAGTGCTTTCTCCTAAACTTACCAAGAAGCAACTAAAAGGGAAAAATCTAATGGATCATACTAAATCTGAACTACTCCATAACCCAAACATTGTAGCAGATAAACACTTTCTTAGGCAACTAAAATCCAAAATAAATGAAGGGTGGGTTCAAGTTAGGAGAGCTAGAGAAGTAAGGGAACTTAAGGGATTACTTAAGGATCATCCTACCAAATTAAAAAGATCTAATAGTAATGATAATCTACCAACTCTTGGTAGCAAAGCCTTATCTAAACCACCCCATGAATTTTCTAATTTGGAAATGTAAGGGATATTGCTAAATCCCAATTGAAAGCTAGACTAAACATACTCAATAATACATACAAGCTAGGTATCATTGGTTTACTAGAACCCATGATTCTCAATCCGCAACCATCAAGTTTAAAGAAAATATATAAGATGCTTGGCATCTACATCATCTCGAACAACAAAATTTGGATTATGTGGAAAGCTCCTTTTCATATAGAAATTATGATTGACCACCCTCAATTCATCCATGCCAAAGTAACCTTTGATGATATGACTCTCTTTGCAATGGTTGTATATGCAGCATGCTCTCATAGTGGGAGGAAGGACCTTTGGAATCAATTAATTTAGATTAGAGCTAATCAACTCATTATGGCTTGTTGGAGGAGACTTCAATATGATAACATCAACCAAGGAAAAGAGTCCACCTAACCCAAGACTAGTTGATAAATTCGTGGATCAAATCCTTCAAGCAAATTTATTTGATGCAAGTTACATAGGTAACAAATTCACATGGAGGAGAGGAAGAACACATGAACGTTTTGATAGAGTGCTTCTTAATGCTTTATGGAAACTACAAATGTAGAATACTTGCACTCACCACTTATCAAGAGCTACTTCTAACCATTCTCCTTTACTCATTTAGGTTACAAGGACTCAACCCACCAAAACTTTATATTTCAAATTTTATAATATGTAGTCCCTCCATAAGGACTACTTAGCTTTGCTAAGGGAGTGTTAGAATTTAGAAGAGGCTGGGAGAGGTTGGTGTAGACTTTATACACATAAGAAGGCATCAATTCAGCTTAGAAGATAAAATAGAGAATGCTTCTTGAATCTCCACAACCAACTAGGCCAAGCATAAGAAATTGTTAGATTGTTAGAGGAGCAATTGATATCTAAATATAGTGAAAAAGCTAATGAGGACCTCACATAAGCATTAGAAGATTTAAACTAAAAGCTCAAGATGGAAGAATTACTTTGGGCCCAAAAATCTGCTAGAAAAGGTCTCTTTGAGGGAGAAAAGAATACCAATTATTTCCATGCATTGATAAAGAAAAGAAAAGAACAAGTCTCAATTTCTAGAATCAAGTCTATTGAAATAAATTGCTATCAGAGTAGTTTCAGAAACAAGCATATGGTTTTAATTTATAAACAACTATTAACACCTAACATTGCATCTTCTTGCCATATTAAAGATTGTCTTATTCCTAATGATGATAGTATTAGCATTCACAAAAATTTTATGAAGAGGAATCAAGCAAGTTGTATTCTCCTTCTCCATTGATAAGGCACCCAATCTAGATGGATTTAATGCATGTTCTTACTAAGCATCATGGAATATTTTCAAAAATGAGGTAACCCAAGCTATTCAAGAATTCTTCAAAGGTAGTTTTATGTTAAAATTCTTTTTCTCTTTCACCATCATCCTTATTTCTAAACAAAAGATTCCATACAAATGGATATGTATCGACCCATAAGCATTACTAGAACTATTAGCAATATTGTAGAAAAATTATATCTTTGAGGTTGCAACCATTATTTCCCAACATTATCTCTCTCAATAAAAGTGCTTTCATCAAGAAGAGGAACATTAGTGAAAACACCTTGCTTGTCCAAGAACTTCTCAAGGATCTCAATGCCAAATGTAGGAGCCATAACCTAGGAATCAAGCTAGACAACCATAAAGCCTTTGATACAATTCAATGGAAATTCATTGAACAAGGATGCCAAAGGTTTCATTGGTGAGTCAATCAATCTTATTATGAAAACCAACACAAATAACTTCTATTCAATTCTAATCAATGGTACCAAGGCATGCTTCTTCAAATACACAAGGGGACCAAAGTAAGGAGATGATTTGTCACCCACCATATTCGTCATTATAATGGATTACTTCTTCAAAATACTGAACAACATGATAAGTGTCACTCCATCCACTCAATATCACACTAGAGGAGTCATCCTTATTCTCATCTAATGTTTACTAAGGACATTCTCATATTTTGTAATGGGGGAAAAGAAATCTATAAGGAAAGTCTACAATATCATCAAGATTTTTGAGGAGCACTCAAAAGTAAAGATTAATAGAGAAAACTCACATTTATATCTTAGCAATAAGATCAATAGAATGAAAGAAAGCTGGATACAGAATACATTGGCCTTAAAGCAACCAAATTCCCATTAGATATCTTGGCAACACCATATACACTATAAGATAGTTTACTTCAATGAAATAATCACTAAAATCCAAAAGAATACTTTTAAGGGATAACCATCTACTTTCTTACGGGGGCATACTATCTCTAATTCAGAGTATATTGAGTTCCCTCCCTCTATACATTCTCCAGATGGTCAATATACCTATGGGCATCTAAAAATTGAATATACTTTAATTACATACTTTTAGAAGGTAATGGAAAAGGATATCATTGGACAAGTTGGAGGGCATGCGCATAGAGACAATGGCCTTAGATTTAAATCCTTATAAGACAACATTCATTGCAACTCCTTGAAATAATGGATAAAACTTAGATAAGACACTACCTTATGGGCCAAGTTTAGGATCACAAAATATTGCAATAAAATACATCCAATGGAGATCCAACAAAATCAACTGACTCCCCTCTATGGAAGAAGCTACTAAAAGTTGGAGATATTGTTGAGAAATTTATAAGATGGCTAATTGGGGGAAGGAAGCATCAACTTCTGGCATGACATTTGGTTTCAAGAGGAACCATTAGGCATTTACCAGCATATGGTTAAAGGATTTTTCATCAAGTTGGCTAGCACCACCTAGTGATGAGATATTACAACTGAGGATATTGTTGTTGAAATTATCCACATTCCCTTTACCAAAAGGGATAAACTACACATCACATTGAGAGGGGGGGGGGAATTGCTCATAAGCATGCTACAAGCTACATCACCTTTAACTTCAATTCATGGAAATCATTTGGCATAGTTCTAAAATCTATCACTTCATTCTATCTTTGAGATCTTTAACAACGCTTTACTAGTAGAGGAACACCTAAAAAAGAAATAGGTACATCTAGCTACAAAATTTCAATTTTGTAATGATGAGATTGGTTGAGCACCTATTCTACATTTCCATAAAGCGAGTTTAATGGGAGAGGCATAATCTCATTTTGGCTCTGAATTTAATCCAAATCTGGTAGCATCAAGGATTTGTTCTCTCATGGACAAGTAGGAGCAACCACAAACATCATAAAGTCTATTTAAGGATCATCCTAATTTTAATTTTATGGCATATTTGGCTGGATAGGAATGAAGCAAACTACAATAACCACTCAAGATGTATTGAAGCCATTGTCCATCAAATTCTCACTCAAATTTAGAGAGCTTTATTTTATAGAAGCATGCATTGAGAAAATAATGGAAAAAACGCACATTTTCATTTTAATTAAGGTTCTAGTAAGGTGGTCTTGGATTAAACCAAAACCTCCTTGGCTCAAGATCAACATTTATGGTTCCTTTAACATTAAACTATAGGCTTGGGAAGAATGTCAGGACTAGAATGGCACATGATATGCACCTTCCACAAACCGTACAAATTAGTAAACTCCTTATATGCCAAAGCAGATGACCTACATTATGCAATGAAAATCTCTCAAGCTTTCCCCAACCATATATGGATAGAAACTGATTCCATTTGCCTTCTCAACATCATCAATAGAATTTTTGAACCTCCATGGAACCTGGTTTACATATTTGATTCTATTTTGAAGCCATGCTTGCACACAGATGTCAAGTTTTCTCATATCTTCCATGAAGGAAAATGAGCAACTGACCATCTAGCTAGATTGGTGAGGTATTATAGTTGCATCCATCTCCTTTTGTGCTCTTAATAGCATTAAACCACTTATGTTTAGTGACAAACTCAACTTACCTTACATTAGAGGATAACATTGAAACAACACTTTTAATGAAATCCATATTTTTATGAAAAAAAAATCAATGGGGACATCATTATTAAAATTTCTAAAGTGTCAATGATTAATCATCTCAAATCTAATTTCTTAAAATTTATGACTCCATGAGTCCCATGATATAATTATTTGATTTTAATGATGCAAACACATGATTGGATAATATTATTCATTTATTTCAAGTATTTTTGAAAATTCATTATGTTCATCTTAATCATCAAATCAAACAAGTCATATTAACTAGGGTTGTTTGGAAATTTTTTAGGATTAAATAATAAGACAAATAAAATCAAACAAAATGAAAATAATTGCTAAAATATTTTTGTCTCATTTATTGTGATTTTTAAAATATTTTTACATACTTAATTTGTATTATTTTACAATTTTTATGAAATTATCATTTTCAGAAAATTTGATCACTTTCTTTGATTTAAGTATTATCCATTACATCTAAAATTGATTATAGTTTATTCATTACCACATTAATTAAGTTCCATTCTTGAACAAATTTGTACTTATTTTTTTTGCATGTGACATAGTTTATTTATTTATTATCCAAGTTATCCTTTTTGCTCTCCTATTGTTCTACTTCTTTCTCATATTAATTAATTTTATTTGATTTTCATAATACTTCATGGTAGGTTGAATTTTTAATGATTTTGGTATGAAAAATTTTATTTAATTTATTATTATATTATTCTTTATTTAATGATTTTTTAGATTTTAATATTGACTTAAATTGTCCTCAAAATTGCATTGTTTTATTTTGGTATGGTTTGGTTGGCCCTATAATTGTTTTAATCGACTTAATTTGAATTTATTTGAATTAATTTAATTTAATTTAATTTTAAAATCAAATGATCTTGAATTAAGTATACTTTACTTTTAATTCTTTTTTTATTTTAAAATGTCTTATTTGGACCCATTTACTATTTTATTTAAATATAAATCATTTTAAAATTTATATTTAATCTCTCTTGATTGTAAATAATTTTATTTCATTAAGAGATGTAATCCATATATGGAAACTTCTTGGTTGACCCTTCTTATGATTTATTTGATTTAATTCAAATGGCTTTCCTTTATTATTCCTTAACGATAAAATTAAATCCATCATATCACGCATTAACTCTTGATTGATTCCTATTTAAAAGCTTGGTCATCCATGCATTAGTGATTATTAAATTTATTTTATTTTTAAATTAATTCAAATCCTCCTTAATTAATGTCTTCACAAATTAAGATTATTTAATTATGTAAAGAGCATTGAATCCACTTCCCACATGTCTTGGCGCACATCAAATTTAATTTTCTTAATTAAAATTTAAATTAAATATGCTTTAAATTTCAAAAAATAAATTTTTTGTATTTATTTTTCCACTCATTTTTTCCTATTTTTTTCTCTTAACTCGATCCGAGCATAGCTTATTTCTATTTAATGAAGTACTTTTGTGACTTCACTCTTACTTGCAAAAAAGACCCTCTTGTCTGTCCTTTATTCCAAAATTTTGATTGTGTGATCTCTTTGCTTCAAGTGTTCAAGGTAACGTTTCTTGTCTGACCCTCAATCCAAAATTATTTAAGAGTTATCTCTTTGCTTTAAGAGTGCAAGGCAACCTCTCTTGTCTAACCACCCTCATTCCAAAATTATTCAAGTGTGAGCTCTTTGCTTCAAGTATTTAAGGCTACTCCCTCTCCTCTCTTACTCTCATCTTCAACCATACTCAGTGGGAGATCTTCTTCTTTTTCAAGCAAACTTCAAGCTTTTGAGAACATTCACTCAAGTCTTGTGCTTACACTATAATTCATGAAAGTGACTTAAGTAATATTATTTTAATTTGTTTAATAAGTTGTGATTCTTATTTTAGACTGTTTATGTTGATAGAAAAGAATTCTTGTTAACATTTCTAAAGTTTTTCTAAAGTCCTTTCATTCATCTTTCAATTGATTTTAATATTTTATGTTATGTATTTATGTTTTAATTTGGGAAATTACGTTCTTATGGATTTCATACTTGTTTCTTTTTAAAGTTATCATCTTCAAGCCTCTTTAAATTCACTTTGTGAAGTATTTTCAAAGATTGATTTTCTTAAAGTTCCATGCACCATGTTTTTCTAAATTCATATCATTGTATATTTTAAATTAAAAATATTAAAATATATGTTGTGAGCTATGTTTCATTTATCTTATTATTGCTAAGTTTAGTTTGTGAGCAAAATTCTTTTAAAATTTGTGAGGTAAAATTTCATCCTTGTATTTTTTTATTGTATCTTTGTAGTTTAGTATGTTGTTTTGGTGTTGTCACTTTCGATGTTGGAGTACAAGATTTTTTATAATCTTATTTGATTTAGAATTCCAGTATGGGTTGTGTGAACATATGTTAGTTTTAGGGTTTGGTGAACTACTTAAAAATCTCTATGCTCCTTATCTCTTTATTTTTCCTACATTTAATTTTTTTCTATTTTTTTTGGATATAATAATTGAGATCTCTTTTTCATTAACTTTTCTATACAATTAAAAATTAAGTTTTAACTTAAAATTTTTCTTAAAATACCCAATTCACCCTCCCCCTCTTGGGTGTCATCTCCTCTTAACAAAAATGCTAATCATAGACTCAATCCTTTGTTAGTAAATAAGCAGAGTTCTAACCACCCTGTTGATGGTCATGTTGATCATAAGTTTTAACTAGAGGGATCACTATTGTTAAACTCTTCAATATGTCAATATTAGATCATCTCAAATCTAAATTTTAAAATGCAAATCCTAAGCATGATCCTCTATTAGCAAATAAGTAGAGTCGATAAGGTCTAAATACCTCAATGATGGCTGTGTTGATTAAAAATCTCAAGCAAAAGGGTTATCTTTCTTAAAATCTCTTAAAGAGGTGATAGGAAGTTATTTAATCAAACATCTTGATGTAATTAACTTGTGAAAATGAGACTTTTGAATTAAAGAACTAGAAAAAATGGGCTTTCATGAATGCCTTATATGAAAATATTCCTAATAATT
Organism: Cymbidium sinense; assembly: GCA_021442155.1. Lineage (NCBI taxonomy): Eukaryota > Viridiplantae > Streptophyta > Magnoliopsida > Asparagales > Orchidaceae > Cymbidium > Cymbidium sinense. The sequence goes on along the minus strand of CM038216.1, from coordinate 32,556,398 downwards.
ACTAGCATTAAGTACTAATACCATGGGGCTTTGAAGTAATAATTTATCATAATGTTTTAATTGATATATATATATATATATATATATATATATATATATATATATATATATATATATATATAATATATATATATATATATATATATATATATATATATATATATATATATATATATATATATATATATATATATATATATATCTATTTAGTTGGGTCCATGCATTTCTAATTTTTGGGACAAGCTTTGAGATGGAAATGGAAATGATGTTTCTTAAATGAAATCATGTTTCTTAAATGAAGCTTTGAGAATCATCTTAAGGGAATCTCCTTGAAATAATGAAGAGAAGGCAAAATTTTATGGCATCTTAACCACTAAAAGAGAAATGGTAAACTCACATTGGGTTAACTCCATGTTATGTAATGCATAAGTTTGTTTATTTTAATCATTTTTTTCAATGAGTCTTGTTATAATTGGATGAAAATGAGTCAACTTTAAATTTATTAATTCAAACCAATTTTTGTTTAATTCTTATGTCCACATTCAAAATATTTTTCATTTATTTAGATAAAACACATGATACAACATGATAAATAATAATGCTGACAAAGAAATTTAGTTATCAAATAAATCATTCATTTTGGAGTACATAAATTTAATCATATAAAAGATCTAATAATTTATTTTGAAATCAAAACTAAATAAAAATATCTTCAAAATTTAGTTGAAGTAATTTTTAGCCTCCACCTACATTAATAATAATAATAATAATAATAATAATAATAATAATAATAATAATAATAATAACGGTTTTTGTTGTTGTTGTTGTTGTTGTTGTTGTTGTTGTTGTTGTTATTATTGTTGTTGTTGTTGTTGTTGTTATTACTATTTTTTTTATATAATTATAATTATTATAATAATAATAATAATTATTATTATTATTATTATTACTACTACTACTAATATTATTATTATTATTATTATTATTTCTATTATTATTATTATTATTATTATTATTACTATTACTATTATTATTTTTATTATTGATATGTTATTAAAAAATTCATCTCTTCAAGCATGAATCTTGATGCATGTGTGATTAGATACCTCCTAAAATCAAAATTTTAGTCATTCAAACTCTCTTTTGTCTCAATGGTGCAAATTTGATGACGCCAAAAGCATCTTGATCCAAGTCTAGATGAGCTCAGATTAAGAAAACATAAATGAAAACTTTGGTAGATTATTTACGTCTATAAATAGCTTTCAAAAATGACATACTTATAGTCAAACTGAGGGATTAGACAAAATGCAAGATCTCATAATTATAACATCATTTACGCAGTAAAATATATAAAATACATCTCATAATTAAGGAAATTATTCTGAGCCATCCGATGGAGTGACTCAAATTTTACTCATATTTATGGGTAATGCATCTCCCAAAATTTATAATTTGGCCCTCATTCTTCTCATGATGGGACCAAAGTTAGAGATGAGAGGGAACATTAAAACTTGAAGAATCCTAAAGCATCAAAGGGCCATCGCTTGACCAATGCTAGAAGACCACCGCTAGGCCACAATCATCATGCCACCACCCAACACCTATCAAAAACTCCATGTAGAATTGTTATATATATATATATATATATATATATATATATATATATATATATATATATATATATATATATATATATATATATATATATATATATATATATATATATATATATATATATATATATATATATATATATATATATGTCTATATAATTTAGTTGGGTCCATGCATTTCTAATTTTGGGACAAGCTTTGAGATGGAAACGGAAATGATGTTTCTTAAATGAAATCATGTTTCTTAAATGAAGCTTTGAGAATCATCTTAAGGGAATCTCCTTGAAATAATGAAGAGAAGGCAAAATTTTATGGCATCATTAACCACTAAAAGAGAAATGGTAACCTCACATTGGCTTAACTCCATGTTATGTAATGCATAAGTTTGTTTATTTTAATCATTTTTTGAGCTGAGTCTTGTTATAATTGGATGAAAATGAGCCTACTTTAAATTTATTAATTCAAACCAATTTTTGTTTAATTCTTATGTCCACATTCAAAATATTTTTCATTTATTTAGATAAAACACATGATACAACATGATAAATAATAATGCTGACAAAGAAATTTAGTTATCAAATAAATCATTCATTTTAGAGTACATAAATTTAATCATATAAAAGATCTAATCATTTATTTTAAAATCAAAACTAAATAAAAATATCTTCAAAATTTAGTTGAAGTAATTTTTAGCCTCCACCTACATTAATAATAACAATAATAATAATAATAATAATAATAATAATAATAATAATAATAATAATAATAACGGTTGTTGTTGTTGTTGTTGTTGTTGTTATTGTTGTTGTTGTTTTTGTTATTTCTTTTTTTATTATAATTATAATTACTATTATTATTATTATTATTATTATTATTTCTATTATTATTATTATTATTATTATTATTATTATTATTACTATTACTATTATTTTTTTATTATTGATATGTTATTAAAAAATTCATCTCTTCAAGCATGAATCTTGATGCATGTGTGATTAGATACCTCCTAAAATCAAAATTTT
>CM038216.1:32473763-32551263 GCA_021442155.1 Cymbidium sinense | reverse complement strand
AAAATCCTAAACTAAACTAAATAAACTAAACTAAATAAACCTAAACCTACCAGTTTACTTAATTTTTCTAAAAGAAACCCTAAATCTTAAACCCTAAAACTAACCCTAAACCCTAAACCCTAAAGCCTAAAAAACCCTAAACCCTAAAGCCTAAAAAACCCTAAACCCTAAATCCTAAACCTTAAACCCTAAACCCTAAACTGTAAAACTTAAACCTTAAACCATAAACCCTAAACCCTAAACTCTAAAACCCTAAACCTAGGTTGAGCTGATTTTTACAAAAGGTGATCTTAAAGAAGTCAGTGAAGAGGTTACGAAATACAAAGTTGGTGCTTGCCCATGTTGGTCTTGTTGCACCTATTGATGTTGTGGTTCCTCAAGGCAACACTAGTCTGGATCCTTCATAGACTTCTTTCTTCTAGGTTCTCAACATCCCAACTAAGATCAACAAGGGTACTGTTGAATTTATCACCCCGATTGAGCTAACTAAAAAATGCCATTAGGTGGGATCCTCAGAGGTTGATGGGCTTGTCATCCAGTCTGTGTATGATGATGGTTTGGTGTTCATTTGTGAGGTGCTTGACCTCACTTAAGGTGATCTCATTGAGAATTTTTTGGTAGGCCTTTCAATGATCACATCTCTCTCACTAGCCCTCTCTTATCCTACCCTTGCTACAGCACCCCACATGTTCATCAACACTTACAAGAATGTTCTCACCATCATGATTGCCACTGATTACACATACCCATAGGCTAAGAAGGTTAAGGAGTATTTGAAGGATCCTAGTAAATTTGTTATGGCTATTGCGCCTGATGCTTCTGCTACTCCTGCTACTCCTGCTACTGTTGTTGCTCCTGTAATGGAAGAGAAGAAGGAAGAGCCTGCTGAGGAATCTGATGATGATATGGGTTTCAGCTTGTTCGACTAAGCTTTGTTGGCCTTCTATAAAATCAAATTTTATTATCTTAGGGAGTTAAATCATTTTATGAAACACTATTTTTGTGAATTTTTTAATTGGATTTTCTTTTATTCTATTTTATTAGTTGTTAGACGATAATGTCTTATTTGATTTGGTAATTTCTTGTTTGTTGTGAAATCATTTGAGTTAAAAAAATCCTAAATCATAAACCCTAACCATAAACCCTAAACCCTAAACCCAAAACCCTAAATCTAAACCTAAAGTAACTAAATAAATTAGAAAAAATAATCCTAAACCCTAAAACCTAATAAAAATAAACCTAAACCTAAGCCCTAAGAATGGGTAGAACCCGGGCAAAAAAAATCATCATCAACCTCCGCGGAGGTGGAGGTGAAGGTGGAGGCAGTGATTATCATAGTGGTGGTGGGGGATCTAGAGGTGCTAGTGGATATGGAGGTGGTGGTTATGGAAGAGGGAGGAGCGATGGAGGTTACAGTTTTTGTGGTGGCAGAGGGATAGATTGGGGATATGATGGTGGATCCTGCTACTTTAAAGGCCATGGTGGTTCTAATGGGAACTGGAGAAACTGAAGAACGACCAATCCGATCTACAAGTTATAGAACTATGTCTTTATATTAGAGACGGTTCCAGTTATCTAGGGTTTTTGATTTGCTCAATGCATGCTCATTTTTGATCTATGTCATCACTTGTGTCTCAGAGAACTTAGTTTGTTACATTATTAATGAAATTAAAAAGGAGAAATGTTGAATTAGAATTTGTTCTCTATTAAAAAAACCAAAAATCCTAAACCCTAATCTATAACCTAAACCCTTAACCTAAAACCTAAACTCTAAACCCTAAATCCTAAAAATAAAAAAATAAAAAAATAAAAAATAAAAAATAAAAAAATTCTAACCTTAAACCTTAAAGCCTGGAACTAACCCTAAACCATAAGCCCTAAATCCTAAACCTACAATGCAAAACCCAAAACCCAAAAGCTTAAAACCCTAAGCCCCAAACCCAAAACCCTAAACCCTTAAGCCCTAAACCCTAAACCCTAAACCTTAAAGCCTAAACCCTAAATCGAAAAACCCTAAACCCTAAACCCTAACCCTGAACCCTAAAAGCATAAACCCTAAAACCCTAAACCCTAAACCCTAAACCATAAACCCTAAACCCTAAACCCTAACCCTAAACCTAAACCTAAAGTAACTAAACAAATTAAAAAATAAACTTAAACCCTAAAACCTAGGAATATGCAAAACCTTGAAGGAAGGAACATCACCGTCAGCCAAGCTTAGTCTAGATATGGCATTGGAGGCGAAGGCGGAGGCAGTGGTTATCACAATTGTGGTGGGGAATCTACAGGTGCTAGTGGATATGGAGGTCATGGTCAAAGAAGTCACGGTTAAGGAGGCAGGAGGAGCAACGAAGGTTACAATCGTGATGGGGCGGAGGGAGAGAATGGGGATGTAATGGTGGATCACGCTACTCGAGTGGCCGGGGTGGTTATGATAGGAACTGGAGAAACTGAAGAACAACCGATCTAATCTACTACTTATGAAACTATTTCTTTACAGTAGAGACAGTTTTAGTTATCTAAGGTTTTCGATCTGCTCTATGCATACACATTTTTTATCTATGTCATCGCTTGGGTCTTAGAAAACTTGGTGTGTTACTTAGTTGATGAAATTATAAAGAAGAAATATTGAATTTGAATTTGTTTAAAAAAACTAAACACCTTAAACCCTAAACTGAAACCTAGACTGTAGACGTAAAACTTAAACCCTAAACCCTAAACCCTAAATCTTAAATCCTAAACCCTAAATCCATAAATCCTAAAACCTAAAAGCTAAACCCTAAACCCTAAACCCTCAACTAAAAATAAACCTAACATAAAAACTTAAAAGCTAAACTTAAAAAAATAAACTAAAAACCTAAACCTAAACCTAAAAATAAAAAATAAAACCTAAACCTAAAAAAATAAAAATAAAACTCAACAAAAAATAAACAAAAACCTAAACCTAAATCTAAAAAATAAGCTAAATAAAAGAATCTAAACTAAAATAAATAAACTAAACTAAATAAAAATAAAAAACAAACCTAAATAAAAATAAAAATATAAAAACTATAAACTAGAACTAAATAAACTTAAACCCCTGGGTTCTTAATTTAAAGAAAACCAAACCTAAACCACGGACCAACCATAAACCCTAAAACTAACCCTGAACCCTAATCCTACAACACTAAACCTACAACCCTAATTCCTAAACCCTAAACCCTAAAAACCCTAAGCACTAAACCTTAAACCGTAAACCTAAACCCTAAACCCTAAACCCCGAACCCTAAATCCTAAACCCTAACCCTAAACCTTAAACCTAAACCTAAACCCTAAACCCTAAACCCTAAACCCTAACCATAAAACCTAAACCTAAACCCCAAACCCTAAAACTAAACCTAAAGTAACTAAATAAATTAAAAAATAAACTTAAATCCTAAAACATAATAAACCTATATCTAAACCCTAAAACCAAATAAACCTAAATCGAAACCTAAACCTTAAGAATGGGTAGAACCTTGATGATAGGAACATCACCATCAACCAGGCTCAGTCTAGATCTGTTAGTGGAGGAGAAAGTGGAGGCAGCGGTTATCGAAGTCATGGTGGGGCATTTAGAGTTGCTGGTGGATTTGTAAGTGGTGGTCAGAGCAGTGGTGGTTATGGATGTGGGAGGAGCATCATAGGTTACAGTCATAATGGTGGAAGAAGGGGAGATCAGGGTTATGATGGTGGATCTCACTACTCGAGAGGCTGGGATGGTTCTGATGGGAACTGGAGAAATTGAAGAATGACCTAGCCGATCTACTACTTATGCTATTATATTTTTACAGTAGAGACGGTTCTAATTATCTAGGCTTTTTGAGTTGCTCTATGAGAGCTCATTTTTAATCAATGTCGTCGCTCTTGTTTTATAGAACTTGGTGTGTTACTTGGTTGATGAAATCAAAAAGAAGAAATGTTGAATCTAAATTTATTCTCCATTAAAAAAACAAAAACCAAAAACCCTAAACTAAAACCTTAACCCTACACCTAAAACCTAAATCCCAAACCTTAAAAATATAAAAAAATAAAAAATAAAAATAAAAAATCTTAACCCTAAACCCTAAAACTAAAAACCCTAAACCTCCAACCCAAAACCCAAAACCCTAAACCCTAAACCCTAAACCCTAAACCCTAAACCCTAAAAACCCTAAACCCTAAAGCCTAAACTCTTAACCATAAACCGTAACCCTAAACCCTAAACCCTTAAACCCTAAACCCTAAACCCTAAACCCTAAAAATTAATAAACCTAAACCTAAAAAATAAAATAAAAATATAACTCAAATAAAAAATAAACTTAAACCTAAACCTAAACCTAAAACATAAAATAAAATAAAAACCTAAACTAAAATAAACTAAACTAAATAAAAATAAAAAATAAACTTAAATAAAAAATAATAAAATAAAAAATAAATTACGTAAACTAAATAATGTAAACCTATCGGTTTACTTAATTTAAAAGAAATCCTAAACCCTAAATCGTAAACCATAAACCCTAAACCTACAACACTAAATCTACAACCCTAAACCTATAACCCTAAACCGTAAACCCTAAACCCTAACCCTAAACCCTAAACCCTAAAAGCAAAAACCCTAAAATGATAAACCCTAAAGCCTAAATCCTAAACCCTAAACCCTAAACCCTAACCCTAAACCCTAATCCCTGAACCCTAAACCACAATCCCTAAACATACACCTAAAGTAACTAAATAAATTAGAAAATAAACCTAAACCCTAAAACCTAATAAACCTAAACCTAATCCTAAAGCTTAAGAATAGGTAGAACCTTGACGGCAAGAACATCACTGTCAACCAGACTCAGTTTAGATCTATCGGTGGAGGTGAAGGCGGAGGTGGTGGTTATCATAGTGGTGGTGGGGGATCTGGAAGCGCTGGTGGATCTGGAGGTGGTAGTCAGAGCAATGGTGGTTATGGAGTGTCGGGAGACATCATGATGGCGGAGGAAGCGATTGGGGATATGATGGTGGCTCCGCTACTCGAGAGGTCAGCGTGGTTCTGATGGGAACTAGAGAAACTGAAGAACAACCAATCTGATCTGTTGTTTATAGAATTATATCTTTATAGTAGAGACAATTCTAGTTATCTAGGGTTTTTGATTTACTCTATGTGTGCTTAATTTTTAACTATGTCATCCCTCGCATCTTAGAAAACTTAGTGTGTTACACGATTGATGAAATCAAAAAGAAGATATATTGTACCTGAATATATTCTCTATTAAAAGAAAAACAAAAAAGCCTAAACCCTAAACTAAAACCTAAACTATACACCTAAAAACCAAACATTAAACCTTAAACCCTAAAAATAAAAATTAAAAAAATATAGAAAAATAAAAAAATCTTAACCCTAAACCCTAAACCTATAACCCTAAGCCCTAAACCATAAACCCTAAAACCCTAAACCCTAAACCCTAAAATCTCTAAAGCCAAAACATAAAATCCTGAACCATAAACCCTAACCATAAACCCTAAACCATAAACCCTAAACCCTAAAAGCCTAAACACTAAACCCTAAACCCTAAACCTTAAACCCTAGAAACCTAAAAACCTAAACCTAAAAAATAAACCTAAACCTAAACCTAAAAAAAGCTAAAATAAAAAAGCCTAAACTAAAATAAATAAAATTAAAAAAAATAAACTAAATTAAATGAATATAAAAATAAACTTAAATAAAATGAAAAAAAATAAAAAATAAACTAAGTAAACTAAATAAACCTAAACCTGCACCTTTACTTAATTTAAAAAAGAAACCCTAAACCCTAAACCTTATACCCTAAACCCTAAAACTAACCCTAAACCCTAAACCTACAACACTAAACCTACAACCTCAAACCTTTAACCCTAAACCCTATACACTAAAAAACCCTAAACCTTAAAACCTAAACCTTAACCCTAAACCCTAAACCCTAAAAGCATAAACCCTAACCCTAACACCCTATAGCCTATACCCTAAACTCTAAACCTTATACCTAACCCTAAACCCTAAACCATATACCTTAAACCCTAAACCTAAACTTAAAGTAACTGAATAAATTAGAAAATAAACCTAAACCTCAAGAATGGGTTGAACCTTAACGACAGGAACATCACCGTTAACTAGGCTATCTAGATCTATTGGTCAAGGCGAAGGTGGAGAAGGTGGTTATCATAGTGGTGGTGGAGCATCTGAGGTATGGGAGGTGGAGGTGGTGAAGGCGATGAAGGCAGAGGAGGAGCGATGAAGGTTACACCTACTGAGGGAGAGAGATCAAGATGTGATGGTGGATCCCACTACTGAGAGGTCTGTGGTTCTGGCTGGAATTGAGAAGATCTAGAACATGCATTTCTATTGATGATGAAATGTTGAATCTTAATTTGTTCACTACTAAAAAACCCAAAAACCCTAAACCATAAACTAAAACCTGAACCCTAAACCTAAAACCTAAACCCTAAACCCTAAACCATAAAAATAAAAGAAATAAAAAAATAAAAAATAACCCTAAACCTAAACCCTGAACCCTAAAACTAACCCTAACCCTAAATCCAAAATCCTAAAACTACAACCCTAAGCCCTAAACCCTAAACATTAAACCCTAAACCTATAACCCTTAACCCTAAACCATACACCCCAAACCCTAAACCATAAACCCTAAAAACCTAAATAATTAAACCTAAACTAAATAAAACCTATAATTAAAATCTAAAAATAAAATAAATACAATAACCTAAATTTAAATACCACAAAAAATAAAACAAAACTAAAACCTAAACCTAAACCTAAACCCAAACCTAAACTTAAACTTATAAATAAAATAAAATAAAAAATAAAAACTAGACTAAAATAAAATAAATAAAAACTTAAACTGAACTAAAAAATAAAAAACTTATATAAAATAAAAACAAAATGAAAAATAAAAATAAAATAAACCAAAAATAAAATAAAATAAAAACTAAATAAAGACATAAAGCTAAAAAATTAACTTAAAAATAAAACCTAAAAATAAATAAAAAATAAAACCTAAACCTTAAATAAAAAACCTAAACATTTTATAAACAAAATAAAATAAACCTAAACCTAAACTAAAATAAGCTATCCAAAAATAAATAAAACGTAAACCTAAACCTAAAATAAAGTAAATCTAAACCCTAAACTAAATAAAATAAAATAAACTAAAAAAATTAAACCTAAACTAAAAAAGAAAACCTAAAAATAAACCTAAAATAAAAACCTAAAACTTGAACCTAAAAAAATAAAATAAAACCTAAACCTAAACCTAAAAATAAAAAATAAAACTTAAATCTAAAAAATAAACTAAAAAAAAAACCGAACAAAAAAATAAACATAGACCTAAACCTAAACCTAAAAAACAAACAAAAATAAAAAATCTAAACTAAAATAAATAAAATAAACTAAATAAAAATAAAAAATAAACATATATAAAAATAAAAATAAAAGAAATAAAAATAAATAAAAAATAAACTAAATAAACTAAAATAAACCTAAACCTACAAGTTTAATTAATTAAAAAACTCTAAACTTTAAACCCTAAACCCTAAACCCTAAATCCTAAACCCTGATCCCTAAACCCTAAACCTACAACCTTAAACATACAACCCACAACCCTAAACCCAAACCCCAAACCTTAACAAACCCAAAACCAAAACCAAAACCTAAAAAACTCTAAACCTTAAAACCTAAACCCTAAACCCTAAACACTAAACACTAAACTAACCCTAAACCCTAAGCTAACCCTAAGCCTTAAATCCTAAACCCTAAACCCTAAACATTAAACCCTATACCTTTAACCTAAAACTGTAACCCTAAACCCTAAACATTAAAACCATAAACCCTAAACCCTAAACCCTAAAACCTAAAAGCCTAAACCTAAATTAAATAAAACTTAAAAATAAAATAAAATAAAAACTAAACCTAAACAAAATAAAAATATATAATAAAATAAAAACCTAAACTAAAACCTAAATCTAACCCTAAAAATAAAATATAATAAAAAAATAAATATAAATAAATAAAAACCTAAACTAAACTAAAAAATGATATAAATCTAAGAATAAAAAGCCTAAATAAAATAAAAGCTAAATGTAAAATAAAAAAATTAAATAAAAACTAAATAAAAATCTAAACTTAGAGAATAACCCTAAAAATAAAACATATAAATAAATAAAAAAATAAAACCTAAACACTAAATTAAAAATAAAAACTAAACCAGAATAAACATAATAAAATAAACCTAAACCTAAACTAAAATAAATTAATCTAAAACAAATAAAACCTAAACCTAAAATAAACAAAACCTAAATACTAAACTAAATAAAATAAAATAAACTAAAAGTAAACCAAAACCTAATAATAAACCTAAAATGAAAACCTAAAACTTAAACCCTAAACACTAAAAAGCTAAAAACCTAATTCTAAACTAAATAAAACCTAAAAATAAAATGAATTAAAAAAACAAAACTAAGATAATTAAAACCTAAACCTAAAATAAAAATCATATTAACCAAAACCTAAACTAAGATAAACTATATTAAAATAATTTCTTGTCAATGAACTACCTGAGTCATGTCTGTTGTAATGCTAGTAAATTAATCTAGATGACTACAACTTTCTTAACCTATAACAAAGCTATGAATCCCTATTTTTTGATTAAATGTCTGAATAAGCTACTCTTGAATGAAAGGGGGATCTAGTGTTGGCTCCCTCCACTTGCAAGTTCAAATATTTAGTGAAATAAATCATTTCCAATTCTCTAGTAATCTAATGTGATACCCCTATCGATGAATCCTACCCAATTCATTACAGTAGTGTTAGGTCCTGGTAATCTCCCTATAGTGGAAAGGAGCATTGTTCAGTAGTGCATTTGTAAGTTAGCATTTCAGATCCAAGCATAGCTATCTACCATGGAGGGAGAGTTCATCACTCTCCAGCGTATCTAAGTCTGAAGCTAGGCAATTAGTTATTATAATAATGGTATGTTTCACAAGGCAGCTAAATAGGCAGAAATGTCTTATTGCTACGCACCTTACCTTAATTGATTCCGTCTGAGTCTACACAACATAGACTCTTTCATGTTAATGAACTACCTGAGTCATGCTTAGGTACCTCCTTTCTCAAAAGCTAAAACTATTTTAGAGATCTGAGCCTAGGTGAGCTTCGCTATTTACCTATCTTCAATGGAAGTGAAGATAAGAATGCCTATGATTAAAATATTTCAACTTAGAGAGCATTTAGGCACGTGAAACTTGTAGAGTACCTTAGATGGTACTTGATCTATGGTAAGTTGTCTAATGGACATTATCTTGCAGTGCATTATATAGTGTAAGAGATTCTTCATATTCATTCGACTTCAAGAGCCGAACAATAACTTATGTCTCATTGATAGGACATGACATACCACATTTAGTTCCTCCTTATTATTGAAAGATCTTAAGAAGGAGAATTGAACCTAGAATTATCAAATTGATACTAAGCTTGTGCTCTTTATCTAAGGTTAGAAAAGTCTGGCCAAAGGTGTGAAGCAAAGTATCCCCAACCACTATCTTGATACCAAATTACAATCCTAGTGAAGCATGTAGGGAGACCATAGTCAAATTAATGACTAGGGCTTCCTCCATCCTCTCAGCTTATGTCTAATCCTACACCAAAATCCTACTTCAACTTGGTTCTTTTTAGTTTCAACCAGTTGGACCTCCACTCCAAACACCTCAACTTGAGGAGTGGATGTGTTGCGGTTATCACAGTAACTTAGTGTGTGGCTCACTATTTAACAGTGGAAGCCATTGCATTGACGACCATGATTCCTGAGACACTGCCTAATATTGGGAGTCTTTGGTTCTCTAATCGTATAGTCTTTGACATTAGAGATTATGATGATCAAATAGAACTCGATAGAAGAGGTACATTAGGCCTACATTGATTAATCAATAGTTTTATACTTCCCACTCAGGAAATATGGTGGGATAGTTGTTTGACAAAACTAGAGTGTGGCTGGTTTAGGGTCAAACTATAGGGCAGTGGGAAATTATGTGTGTTTGCCATAAGCAACTGAATCTGGCAGGTTCATTTGCATCCTATCCATGATTGGTTAATGGAATTTCTTAGTCAATTGATCACCGATCAAACTTTCTATTAGCACACACCTCTCTCACTCAAGGTAATTCGATTACTAGTAAATTTCATAGGCATTCAATTCTTTAAGGATTTGGGTGTGAGACTTCAATGTGAGTTATATCGCTTGAAGGGGAGCTTCGTACTATATTTAGGGAAGACCAATCACTGGTTGAGACACTGGTTACCTAATCATGCACCTAGTGGCATATGAGCTTACCCTCTGAAGTTTTTTTTATTACTTCCTGAAAAAAGTAATAGACTATTACCAAGAGGGGTTGTTGACATCTTACTGGGTGAAACCTAAGGTGTGATTGTAAGGAGCAGAATATGGGGAGCCCCTTGCATACCCCTTATGGAAAAAGAGTACCTATCTTCAAGCTTATAATATCTATCAAACAGTTGATCCATCTACACTCTAGCACTAATTCTTAGCCATGTACCAGTACACCACTATCAATTTTACACATAGAAATGGTAGGGATCCCACTCCTGAAAGACTTTGTGACACTAATCCATCTTATTAGTGTTTGGACTCATCGATAAGCAAGAAATTTCCAACCCATGGGAGAAGAAGCAAGGATTAAATCTCTCCAAATAGATCATACTCAATATCCCCGTCCACAGCCCTCTCCATCCATGCCAGATGCATGGCATAGACAAGGATCATGGATGCACATGTTCAAGCACAAGAAGAAATGAGGGGACAAAAGTGCCTTGAGAGACCAGCTAGTAGAGATTCTATTCTTGCTCAGTGAGAAAGGGAAGGAAGAGCCGATATAACAATGTGATAGAAGCCCTAAGCTATATCAATAATGATATCCTGAATAAGATTGAAAGTCTAATGCGACAAAGGGTGGTGAGTTGGTTTAGCTGGCAAAAGAAGGTGATGGTAGGGAGGGGAAGGTGGCTAGTTTTTTTTTTTTGTTTAGCTTACCTTTTTAGCTTATTTTAAAGTGTTTTCAGTGCACTTTAGAGCATAGTAAAGTAAATACCACTTGTGAAGGATGGCTATTCCCTAATAGACATACAGTAGTAAAGGATTTTTTTTCTCTGGGTTAGTTTGAAAACATTTACAGTAGAAAAGTTTGAAGTAGTCAAGGCCAATCATGCTAATTTGGGGTTAGGGTAGTGAAGGGAAGGTAGATCCATTAAGTTGTATGTTATCAAGCTATTACTCTTTTCAATCCAATATATGAATTCTTATAAACCATCAACTAGATCTCACTTGCGCTTTGAGCCTTCTAAAGAAGTTTTACTTCTTAGTCAAGGTTCTTCAAACTCTTTTATTTTTCTTATAGTAACCCAAGAAGAAAAAGCACCCAGGTGAATCATAGATTTAGGAACTTTTATAGGATGTGTGTCCTTTTCCATCTCATTCTTTTAGATAGGATTTTGGCCACACATTCTATTTATAAGGAAAAGAAATAAGATAGCACATAACTTACATGCAAGCTTAGGTGGGAGCCTGAACTAACTCTGAAAGGTGCAAGCTCGGGATGGCTAAAGAAGAAAGTTGCTCGATTTTCTGATAGCTCAAAAAAAAAAGACTCGAAAAGCAAATCCAATACTAGACTAAAATAATTATTGATGTGAAAAAAATGAATAGCATAATGCTATGCACCTTTTATTTTTCCTATTTTTCTTTGTATGAAGCTCTTTGACTCTCAGTCCTTCCTTTTGTGTTTTTGCAAATGAGAATCGAATCGGGATTCCATGGCTTCCATTCCAGAGCTGATCTGTGCACTGAAGTTCATTACACACTGAATGATTCTTTTCTGTCTTCTATCTGATTAAATCTTTGTACCTATTTTGACTTCTTTTTTACTTGGACTCTCCCCGACACCAAAAAGAAATAGAATAAACATTTAAATAATTAGTAAAAGAACCAGAATGAGAAAGTGGTAGTCAATCATTTCTTCCTTCCATTTAGTTCATAGTCAAAAAAAAAAAGAAAAATGCAGGGGCTTACTATGAACCTAAATACAAAGCCAAAGGCAAAAAGACTAGGCGCTAGTGTTGGTATTATGCAATGGTAGAATCACTTTTTTTCTTACCAAACTCTTTGCTATGCATCTTTTTTTGCATGGGCATGAGTCGACTGCTTTTTTATCTGTATTTGATGCATTTTCTTTTCTCATATAGAAAATTTTCCCTAATTATCTTCCCCCCATTTGAAAGTTTTTCCAATAGTCCATAAGCAGGAAGATGTTTAGGCAGTTTCTTCCATCAAGAAAGCCAAGTCAATGGACTGGGCTACGCTAGGTCTATGATTCCATCTAGAAAGAAGAGTTTATAGCTACCAGCATCGACTCAAACTAATAAGAGCTACCACACCACTACCCAATAGTAGTCCTTCCTCCAAGAGATTCAATAGACCTGTAATAACGGGGAGACTGCCGACTCTATTATTTTCTTTAGCTGAATATGTGCTTTTTCCCTTCTATGGTGTTCCTAATTTGACCATTTCATAAAGAAAGAAGGATTCTCCTGCTTGAACTGATAGCTATATTAAATCAAGCTTGAGAAAAGATAGGCTAGCACCTTGTTCACTTAGAATTGAAATAAATATTGAATGCCCCTACTCAAGCACCAGCTGTAGTGATTCCCCTAAGAGTAGAAATAGCATCAATTATTTCTTCAACATGGAATCTCTTGGTCACTGACCTATTGGGGTATAAGAAAGAATGGAAAGAAGCAAAAATTACACCAATTACAGCTTCTTCACCATGATGTGTGAACAATTCCTCTTTGTCTTATGCTCGATAAGCATCAACAAGAAGGAAATCGATTCCTCCCTCCTTGTTCTTGCTTCCTTCTTCCCTACCTCTGAAGCTTAGGCTAAGGAATAGAGCATGAGGGAGGACACCACTGGCTATATACAAAGTAGGGATCCACATGACTAACCCCATGCACAATTAACCTTTCGGATGGGGAACTTCATGCTCTTAGGGCAGAGAAGGTTGACTGTCAACCCACGAACCAATTACTGTGAAAAAATAAACCTAGGTGAAAAAATCTCCCCATATGAGAAGCTAAGAATGGTGGAAACTACATCGTCGACAACAAGATGATGAGAGCAGTGAAAACACTCCTGATAACATTCTTCTAGCTCAATTTTCTATAAGGAAGTGTCTCTCCCATCTAAAGTAAGCAATAGACTGAAGGTATGAAAAAATAAACATAACTTGAACTTCTCACGCCAACCTTGTAGGAGGCTCGACTCAACCAGAGGTATGATTTCAGATAGGGGACATCTAACATTTACATACATGAAAGGGACTAGGCGGCTCGACTCACCCAAAGATATCTAGACCAAAGTGAATGAATTATCTTGGGGTGAATCTAGACCCTCAATATGCTTGTCCCACTGGGTAGCCTGGAAAGACTTAAAGCAAGGTAATTCGTAGAGACTGATAGCTTTCCCTTTCATGCTAGATTGACTGACCAAGATCTTGATCTTTGCCTGCCTTGATACAAAAAATAGCAGTTTGGACATCTCTAGCACCTTTCTTTTCTTCAATGACTAGGTACTCACTTCACCATGAAAGATCTTGGTGAATTGAGTAATCGGTCTTGAGATTTCTAAAAATGGTACATCATGAACCAACAAAAGCCCTTGAGTCAATTTTCTTGATTTACCGCTACATACTACTTACTATAGAGGGTGACACTCTTGAAAGCTCATAATTCAGCATTCTTCATATGCAATCCCACATTTTCTTGGATTGAAGCAAACCTCATCTACCTTACTATCACACAACTAGACATTGCTCATGCAGTTCCTAAGAAAGTTAGCTAGCGCCTCTACTTCCAAATGGAGAGCTCTATTCAAAGCTCAAAGCCAAAGTGCATAAGCAAACAAGCAGTAGTTTTTTGGATGGAATTCTATTGAGTGCGGGCGACTGAAGATGTAATAGTACTAGGTAGTTCTAAACTTCCTTCGCCAACTAACTCAGAGAAGTGGCCTCAGTTCACTTGTCTACTCATAACTACCTCAAAAAAGATAAAGTAGAAGAATCAACATATTTCTCCATACACCGACTGACATCATCCTAGCAGCCTTCTCAAGCTATATGCTTATTTTTATGAAATCTCTTTGCCCACCTAGGATTCTGAGATCAAATTTACTTATCCTGTTGTACTCCTACAGCTTGATCCTATCTTACCATTCTCTCATTTGAACTCCCATCTCATTCTTGAGATGTCTTTTCTGAGGGATGTTATCATCGCTCTCCGTTCCATCTCTCTCAAAAGTGTTTGTACTTTGATGTATGTTTGCTTAATGAAGATTCAGCAAAAACATCACGATAGGATCAGAATGTTCCCGTTCAAAGCAGTATCCTCCTCGTTAAAAAATATTATTCATCTCTAACAAATACCAAAGAGCTTCATCTCGCCATCCATTTTAGAAATGATAAAGCAAAAACAAGTGCTTATATAAAATGAAAAGGACTGACCTTCATTTCGTCTCCTAGTTGGTCTACGCCATCTTTCTTCAGCCATGGGTGATTTAGAAAAAGATAGTTTCTTCTGATTCCACATTCATTCCATTAGTTTATGCCTCCACTAACATATCTATCTTCTTTTCTTTCTTATTAGTGAAAATTCGACCCTATAACTAGACTAAGTTCCTTCTAGCCCTTCAAAAAAAAGTTTAGGATTTCTTGCTTCTAAAAGATCTTTTTTTTGCTCAGATTCTACCAATATGAACTGGGCTTTTCCTCCTTCTATCTCTGATTCAATGGGAGTGTCCTCCCATCAAGCCTATACTAAGTCTATGTGACTACAATCTTTCGCAACCATTGAAGGTCCATTAGTGCATTACAGATGTGTTCATGACCCTTTCTTTGTCGATACCAATGGGAAGAGAAGGCTATTGAAGAGCTAGCTCTATGCTAGCTAAAAGAATACAAGGCACCTTCATCGGTTGGAGTCTACAATTCTTGTACAACAAAATTAGGATAAGTACCCTAAGTGTTATCGTAAGAAGTAGATAGGCCTCCATTGGTAGGAAAATGGTCTTTCTGCTTAAACCAACCTCTCTTTCCTCATTTTCTTAGTTGAGAAGTCTTGTATGTAGATAATATCTAATGAAAAGACTAGAGATGTGAATGGAAATCATCAAGAAATCCATGTAATCTCCTGCTTGATCACTCGATCATGCTCTACATTTCTCTTGATATTTGATAGTAACATAATCAAACTACTCTGGGTATTGGTTCTTCATTCAATTTTCTCCACATAAATGAAATCCTTATTAATTATGCAAAATAGAATCCTTATCTCTTTGAAGCAGCCCCGCCCCCTCCTTTATTCAGTCGAGTAGTTTCCTCTTTGCCTCTTCTCTTTGATACAAATATGGGGTTATAGCAGTTCTGAATTATAAACTAGTCTTAGTCTACGTAAATGTCTAAGTTCATCACTCCTTTATGAAAATAGATTTATTAAGAAAGAAGGATTCTTTAAGAACTGAAAGAAAGATAAGAATGAAATCTTCACAGTGACCCCTTATTTTTTTGTGCAGAATATGAAAAGTAGTGTTGTTAGCTGAAGGCAAACAAAAAGAACTTCGACCATACCTCCATACTGACTTGATTATGGAAGCTATTGTAATTCATAAAGTGGAGTTCTTTCTATGGGACTTGATAGTTTTTTATTTTTTAAAATCCACTACGGTATGTCCAGACGAGTTGGAACTATCAGCCTTGCTAACCATCATAACTTGAAGGTACGAAGGTGAGTACATTTGTCTATCCTGCTTTCTAGGAGGGAAGAAAGAAAATGGGATACTCAGACCCTCATAAAGAAGACATGTCCAAGAAAGAATGAGAAAGTCAATTCATTTGTATGAGGTTTAGAATTTTGAACAAAATGTGTCTCCACCTAGCCAAGGCATCTGCAAAGTTACTCGCCTTTTTCTAGGCCTCCTCCATCTGGAAAGAGGTTAAGCTCATGGATATCAAGTTGCAGTCATTTACAAAAGGTATAAGAAGTTTCTTAATCTTGATATCAAAATTTCATATGATTATTACAGCCTCCGCCTCAATCTCAACCTCAAATGTTGAATACCAAGTGCCATCCTTGAGAGCCAAGAACTTAGCCATAGACTTCAAGTTTGTCCCATATATTTTCCCTAATGGAAAGACCTCTATCATCCCTCCCTACACCAGCTTTCTCTAAATTGTGTAAGTTGGACACATTCATATTTAGTTTGAACCAACTTCGAGACCTTCCACTTGCCCTAGACCACATAATTCATCTTGCATGAAACTCATCTAGTCCAAAAAAGACTCAGCTACCTTAGTCATAGATGAGATGCTCAAATTTGGAGAGAGGGAACCATGTCTGATAACAATAGAATTTCAGTGGAGCTAGAGGCATCCAAGATCAAAAGTGAAAAGCATGCTACAAGGCAAAGGAGGGTTAGAGGCACTAAGTTAGTTTATTCAGACCTAGAGGTGATATATACAAGAGTTAGGTAAGATTACCACTACTCATTTCTTTCTTTAATAAAGGGGATGATCAAATCTGCTATTTCCCTGCTAAGAACCCCCTCCGGGAAATCAGAGCAGAGGAAATCCCTTATCCAAGATGAGAATCCTCTCTTCAGGTTCAATAGGTAGGAGGGATGAAAATATATTTTTCAAGAAGAAAAACTAAATGGAATTGAATTGCTTTCAGAGTAGGGGTCATAAATGCTAAAGGATATAGTGGTACCATTCATGAGTGACTTCTTGGGTCTATATTTTCTTGACAAGCAAAGGTGTGTCTTTAGCAGATCTGATAAGCCAATATATGATGCCCCACTAGGGGCTGTTTCAAATTTGATCCAGTTCAGCTCTAGTAACTCTTTTGATAGGCATTCCATTTCCTCCTTTGTTTGGACTAAGTTGAGCTTCAAGCTTGGGCTAGTTCCTCAATTATTTTATCAACCACCTATTTTTCCAATGGTCTTTGAACTTATCTATGACAATCATCAGAATTAAACTTTCTATCATTGCCTCGTGGGCTTCACTTCTTGGTTTGATCTAAGTCAAAGAGTAAGTCTCTTCGTTGTCTCCATTATTGGAAGCACTATACATATTGGGAGTCAAGCTAGAAGAAAATGATGCAATCAAGATAGATTGTGGTGGCATAAAGGTTCGTTCTTTGTACGAATTCATTTAAGAGGATGCATGGCCGATAAGGGAGTCCAATGGCATAGAGACTCTGAGCTTGATGCTGATGCCCCCTCACTGAAAGGGATCATCATATGGGTGGGGTGAAGTCCTCCCCTGTGAGCAACGCTCATAAAGCAAAGCTTACTTTCAAGTTCAAGGCAAGCCCTACTGAGCAACAATAGCCCAACCCTTTGAGAGCAAAGGATAGGGCTCGATGACCCAGAGAGAACCCAACCTTTTCAAGTTAGGCATAATGAAATCCATCAAGTTTCATTTATTTCATATTTATATGTATGTTTCTCATAACTTTCTTCCCTAAGCCTAACCATGCTTTTCACATGCAATTCGATGCTTCCTACATCGAAGGAAAGTCAAGAAAATCCCACTCATGGACAAAGCAGATTCTTCTCTCTCATGTCATGGAAAGAGTATATGTCGCAGATCATCTGTTCTTAAAATGATCTTTATCTCACCCCTCTTTCAATTGTGTAGTGAAGTTCCTTGTACTCAAGCCTAATTCTACATTATAGTAGACTACTTATGCTTTCACTGATTCCTTCAAAAGTTGGGGTTTCCTTTTCCTCTCTTTCAAAAAAAGAACTGAACATAAGCTAGAAAAATCTCAAATTGTTTGCAATTTATAAAGTTGGGCAGAAAGGTCAAGGTAAAAGCATGACTGGAAAGATAAAGCAAGACATTCACTTCCACAATGAGAATTAACTTTGGAACCATGATCCCTGCATCGATTTATGTTCAGGTCATGGGAGACCTATTCAATGGTATGATCACAGGTGAGCCAATACTTTCTATCTCTATTGGAACTCAATTGACTTGTATCAGTGGAGCTGGTAGACAAATCCTACCAGTATTAAAGAAATGAAGGGTGTCAACAAAATGCAAACCTTATCCAAGGTTTCCTCTCATTTTGCTCAAGTCTCTCTCCTCTCCTTTGAGTCTCATTACTGGACGACTAGGAGAAATGGGTTCACCCCAAAGATTCAATAGAGTCTGAGTTGGTCATGCATGTAGTTTCGTAACCTGTAGATGGAGCACTAAAGTGCTTCACTTTAGTCAAGATATTCCCAATTGTAAATTATCTATCAATTGAGTAACTTCATCTCTTTTCCTGCTCTAGCGGTTGAATGGTAAGCTGCTTCTTTAGTTCAAGAAAAATGAAATCTTGATCAGTCTTATGAGAATAATTTAGGCTCAAAAGAGGCTTCTCTTCATCTCTTGAGATTCTTGTAGATGGTGTAAGTGAGAGCAACTGAAAATCAAGGTCAATTTGTCTTTTTGGAAGATGTGGGAGTAGGGTAGGGGTAATCCTGGATGTTAGTCTAATTACTTGACTAGTCATGTGGTACCTGCTAGTAGTCAAGAATATTTTGAAAATAAAAAAAACATGGTCTTATTACCATCATAGAAAATGTGCCTTGAATTGACATATCATTCTTAGAAATAGTTTACAAGAAGAACTTTCAGTATACAAAAGAGTCATATTCTTGTATTTCTTATGATGCACTTGGAGCTTATCGGTAGAAATGAATCCATTAAGATAGTCCTTTGTGGCTCTAGTAGATACTAGATCAACGTGTCGTTGGCTTAAGAGAAGTTCGCATCAAAGTTCAATATTAATCTTTTGGTAATTCTAATGAGATTTATAAGCACTATTGAAGAATAGAAAATGTAAAAAGAGAAATTCATTATATATACATTCAAACTACTATTGGTCATCTTTCTTTTTATTGAGAAATAAAAGAAGCCATACAGGGGATTTAGCAGGCCTACTCATAGACTATCTAACTCATGCTCTATATAAAAACTAAGAAATTCTATTAGTGATTTCCAAACTCATGGAAATTTGGGTCTCTCTAATTTTATCATTATCATAATTTTTAAATTTCTTTATGAAACAAGATTGAGTAAAATAAGTCTTTGAATCATTGACCCAGGCCATTGTGGAATCTTACTCATAAGAATATGGAGGTCCTTATGGCATAACAGACCAATTTGATCTTTCACAATAAAGTGATAGATAAAATTTCTATGAAATGACTTATTAGCAGATTAATAGATTATTTCAGAATGGTATATACATCACATATCTTAGATCAAATGAAGGCTTTAGATTTTTAGCAAGCCACTGCTACATCTATTTCATGAGGAATTGATGATCTTTTTACAATACCTTCTGATGGACATTTAGTTCATGTCACTATTCCCAGATAGAGGGGAGAGTACGTTAGATGGAATAATTTCTGAGACATACTGCTATATCCCCAAAGGTTGGGATTACTTTTTATGGGTCAATAGAATCTTTACATTCAAAACTCTGATTCTAGTAGTGATTTATTTGGTACCTCCCAAGGGATAAGAACTATGATTCTAACCCTTCTTGGGGTACAAAATCGCCTAGAAGTCTTAAAGAGCTACTTTATGGCCTTAGTGGTAGTTCTTTTGTGTAACATTCTATGGTCTCAATGCCCTTATGAGGTAGTGATTAGTTTCATGTGATTTAAGCCTAGGTTATGAGTAGTTAGGAGGATTGGCCTCAATCTGAGCGATACCACCCATCCTACCCGACTACCTATAGGTGGTCATCTATCCTACATCCACCTGAAGAGGAACTGTAGTGACCTTGAATAGGGATTCTGCAATGATAGATAGAAACCCCATGAAAGACCACTAGATCAAACACCAATGATTCCATATTCAGTCAAAATCTTGGCTAATTGATGAAAGTGGGTAGCTCCAGTAGACCCATAAATCATGGAACAAATAGGGAGGGTAGGCCACAATACACGTATAGATGCAAGCCACCTCATTAATGTACGTGCTACTCTCACTACATACGGCTCACACAAAGACTCCTAAATCCATCCTT
Organism: Cymbidium sinense; assembly: GCA_021442155.1. Lineage (NCBI taxonomy): Eukaryota > Viridiplantae > Streptophyta > Magnoliopsida > Asparagales > Orchidaceae > Cymbidium > Cymbidium sinense. Next base: position 32,531,072 of record CM038216.1, on the reverse strand, counting down.
CTTCCACCTCTCTGATTCACTTGCATTCCTGTGAAAGAAAATGGGTGTGCTATAGCTTACGTGGTTGTTATTTCTTATTCTCTTTTTCTACACAACCTTGTGCATTCTTCTTGATTATTGTTGAATAACTGCAGGTCTCTAAGAGCCTCCCACAGTGCAGGGTGGGTGTTTCCTTCATCTATCATAAATATCGCTTGGCTTCATCTCGAACCTCAGGCGTGTGTGTGTGCCAACTGCAGAGACTACAAATTGATGCCAAAAGTGACTTACTTCTATTCTCAATGGGATATTGATGGGGAATCTCTATAGATCATAGTAGTTAGCCAACCTCTCTAACTAGCATATGATACAATTTCACTTCAACCCATGGGAAAAAAAAGGAGCTTTGCTCAGTTGGCCCTCCTACATTGATGCCTACTTTCTCTTCTTTGAAGTATATAATAAGTGGGAGAGCTAGGATTCGAACCTACGTAGAAAACATTCAACAAATTTATAGTCTGTCACTTTTCACCACTCGACCACTCTCCCCTTTTTGGACTGACACCCCACTAAATGGGTTCATTCCTTAATCAGAAGGATGGCTATGTTTGTTTTGATTCAGTTCATAAGATTCAAGGGAACTCTTAGATTAGCTTGCATTATGAGATAAGAATTTCAATTCTTTATCTTAAGAGAATGGGGCATAGCTTCTACAATAGCTTCCCACTCATTATCATCTGAGGCCTTCCTCGGCTCCCCTCCTTCATAGCTTATGGCTAAGCATCTTTGGGTGGAGAAAAGGAGGTGACTAGCTACTTCTCTTCTGGTGAAGCAATAAGTTCAAGAGCAAGTGAATGAACAAGCCAGCGAGCTGCAAGTGAAGTACAAGAGTCATCAGGCGAGCCATGCTTTAAAAAGAAAAAAGGCAATAGTTTTCTTTTCCATTTCCCAGTCCTTGTCTCATTCATCGATGCTTTGACTCTTATATAGAATATACATTGATGTTGGGACTATCAATCAATAGGCCAGGCTCTGTCAATAACTTTTGGTACTAGGTCAAGGTCAAAGAGAAAAGACCTCCTGAATAGGTGGTGAAGGCTAAGTAGGTTCATCCACAGGAGCAACCTAGGCTTCTACTCTAACGCTCTACTACTAGTGATATTTCCTCTCTCTCCATAAGCTGTGAACTCTTCATATTAGCACGAGAATCCACTACTTCTTAAGCTTAGGGCTCACTCGACTTGGTCTCCATGCTACCACTAGCCAAGTGACCAACCACTCCTTCCAATGTTAATGACTCCCCCAAAGTCAGACTGAGATAGAATGCCCACCCCAATCATCATTGCTAAAGTTGTAGTTCTTTTTGATAGTTTGAGGGAGAAAGGATCAAATAAGGTTCGGTGAGCGCTTCAACGATTCTATCATGAATTCCCCTTTTGGGAATGCATGGATACCCTATACTACATCATGGACAAACTAAGTGACTTTTTTCCTTTTTGAGCACTTATTCATAGTCTATGGAACACAAACAGGCAGCATCAACAGTGGTTCCAAAAGTAAGGCCCACCACACACTCATCCCAAGCAAAAGAAATTTCTAGCAGCATAAGCAAAGATCACATATAGAATATAGAAGCAAAGCTTCATTCATTCAATTCAACATACAAACCGGATTATTCACACACCCCCCGCCTTTGAAGCATTGTGTAGACCTCTTATTCTACGGAGGTCAAAGTAGCCAATCGTGCTTGAAAGTTCACCATCACCTAGCATCAAAGTTGTTAAAACACCCACCTAATCTCTTTCTTCTCCAAAGGAGGAGATTTGAGGCGCGAAGAACTTTGAGAAATGAAATCAAATAACTTTACTTTCCTTTGGCTTTGTCTGATCAGATATCAAACAAATCAGACCAAGCCCCCTTCTTTCATACTAGAGGGGGTGGGGTGAAGGGGAGTTCAAGACAACCTGTTCAAAGTAGTTCCTAATGGAATCTATTAGGAACTATTATCATTTGGTAGATCCAAGTCTATGGCCTATTTCAAGTTCACTCAGAGCTTTGGCAACCAGCAAATGAATCAGTCTTTTCAATTATATAGTGTAGTCAGAAGCTAGTAGTGCTTTCCATCTGAGTCTGAGCTTTTGACTTCTTCTTCTTTTCTTAGATTCTTTTAGCAACACTATCTGCTTTGTTTGATAAGCTATACTTTCTGATTTCCTAGCCTATGCTTGAATGGTCACATACATATTCATATTTTACTTATATATATATATGACATAACTGATTAGTTAGTTACCTGTACTTTCCATGCATCGCACTGTGAGCAATCACTTAAACATTTTGACACCATGTGTGTGGCAGCGGAAGGATGCAGTTTGATACCCGCCATTCAATCAAGGATTGAACGGCCGAGAATTACCTCATAATTTTAAAAGGATAAATGGATTTTTAAAACATGTGTTTAATATCATTCGTGCATCCAAAATGCGTGGATGGATGGCCAAGATCATCCATGTTCTTTCCTGAGGATTAATGGAGATCATTCACTTTCAAAGGGAAGATTCGAGCTCGGTCGAGCTCGAATTGGAATGAAAATTTGCACACACCATCTAACCCTAATTATAAGCCTATCCAATGGTCAAAATCTCATGCCACAAACTTTATTTCACATAGGACCAACACACCTTAAGTCTAGTGGTCGAAAAATACCATACCTCATTGGAGGTGATCACTGACACTCGATTCCCTTGGAGGAGCTTTGTCTGGTTGAGACGAAGTTGTGGTGAAAGAATTAGCTCCTGAGGTTGTGCAAATTACTCTATGGACCAACACCTCCTTCTCTCCTTTGCGGCTTTGATCGAATTGGACTTCTCCTTAACTTTAGAACTTGAGGAAGAGCTTAGGCAAGCTCAATTTAGTCCTCTGAGGGAGTGTGCAGAGGAAATTGAGCTCAATTATAGTGTGGAGGAAGTTAGGAATTCTATGGAGATCCCTTATTTTTAAAGGATGAAAATCAAGAATGCTGATTTCAAATCCCTCTAAGAAAGCTTAGGATCACTCTAAGATGGCTCCTCTTACTCTCTATCACTCAATCGATAATGAGCCTATCAAAATTAAAGTGAATAAGGGGGAGTATAACTCCCCTTATGTAAATCGGATGGCCGAAGCTATCTTTGTTGTTTTGATTTAATCACCAATATAGGAAGGTCTGTTTGACTTGTTTGGAGTTGGCACATGGTCGGTTTGAGCTAAGGAGTAGATTGGTAACCTCCCATGTGCTTCAAATCAAGTGGAGGGAAGTTTTCTATTTGGCCAATTCAAACTATGGGGTTGGTTTTAGTCTTGGGTCCATTTGGACTGACCCAAACCCATTGGGTTGGGTGCACCACCCTCCATAAGGTTCACTTGACCTAGTAGGAAGGTTTCAAGTAGATATGAAGAGGGCTTGACCAAATTCCCCATAGATTTGACCAAAATTTGTTCTATGGCCTAGAGGTAGAATGGTCATTTGGCTTATTTTTGAATTCGAATATATTGGGTATGTTGAGAAAATAGGTTTGGCTATGTTTCATTCTATTTTGAGTTCATTTGATATAGCTTGGCTCATTTTGACCCATTTAGGTCAAAATGGGTCAACTTGGGTGAAGTTGACCAATTGGTCAAATTGAGTCAAGCCAAGGGTTGGGTCAAGTTCATATGACTATTTGAAATTTTTTTGTGGCTTTGGTTTGATTCAATTTAGTCTAGTTTTGAGTTTGGCTCATATGACTTCATTTAGGTCAAATGGGCCAAGTTGACCAATTTGACTCATTTGACCTATTTGAGCTAGGTCATGGGTACATTTAGGTTTGGTTAGTCATATGAACTGGATTTGTATCTTTGTTTCCAATTAATTTTGGTTAAGTTTGTATTGGCTCAACATAACCCCTTTAGGTCAAGTTGGGTTTAAGGTCAATTGGGATAGGTTTGGTCTAGTTGGCCAATTGAAGCTTTGGTCAAGTTCAACAAGTGCTTTGGAACTTGACCCTGGTTTCAATCAATTTGGCTTAGATCAAGTTTTGACATATTTTGATTTTTTAGGTCAAGTTGGATCAACATGGGTCAAGTGGCCAATTGGGCTAGGACAGGCTCAAATGTTGACTTGGTCAAGTTCAAACATAATTCATGAATGAACTTACATCAATGGTTTCAATCAATTTGTCCTATGGTGGATTTTGGCTATGTTAGGTTTCATTTTGGCTAAGTGTTGACTTGGTTTGACCAAATTTGATTGATTGATCATCCCATGATGATTGTTGATCATGATTAGAGGCATAGGTGAGTTTGATTCAATCCAATTTGGTTAAGATTAGAATTTGGCTCATAGTTTATTAGATATTAGTTTTAGTTAATTTATTAGTTTATTAGTTAGGCTTTATTAGTTATTTGTTAATTATTAGTTTATTAATTTATTAGTTATTTATTTATTAGTTAGCTATTTTATTAGTTATTATGTATCGGTTTATTAGTTATTAGTTATTAGATTTAGTTTTTAGTTTATTAGTATTATTTAGTTATTATTAGTTAGTTTTTAGTTTAGTTATTAGTTTTAGTTTTATGTTTTTATTATTTAGTTATTATTTATTAGTTAGTTAGTTAAGTTATCATTATTAGTTTTATTAGTTACTAGTTTTGTTATTAGGTTTTATTAGTTATTAATTTATTAGTTTAGTAGTTTTTATTAGTTTTACTAGTTTTATTAATTAGTTTATTATTTAGTTTTTTAGGTTTTATTATTATTATTTAGTTATTAGTTTTAGTTAGTTATTGGTTATTAGTTAGTTTATTATTTTATGTTTTATTAGTTATTAATTTATTAGTTAGTTTTATTTTAATTTTATGTTTTTAGTTATTATTATTAGTTATTTTATTTTATTTAGTTTAGTTTTAGTTTTATTAGTATTATTTAGTTATTAGGTTTTTTTAATTAGTTTTATTTTTTATTATTATTATTATTATTATTAGTTAATTTTTTATTTTATTAGTTAATTTTATTTAGTTAGTTTTATTATTAGATTTAGTTTTTTATTAGTTTATTAAGTATTAGTTTTTTGTTAGTTTAGCTTATTAGTTTGAATAGTTTTTCAGTTTATTATTATTAGGTTATTATTAGTTATTATTATTTTTATTAGTTATTATTAGTTTGTTTTATTAATTTTATTATTAGTTATTTATTATTTTTTATTAGTTATTAGTTTAGTTATTAGTTAGTTATTAGTTGTTAGGTTTATTTTATGAGTTATTTATTATTAGTTATTTGTTTTATTAGTTTAAGTTTTAGTTTTATTGTATTATTAGTTTTATTATTTATTATTTAGGTATTAGTTTTATTTTTAGTTTATTATTATTATTATTAGATTTTAGTTATCATTATTATTATTATTATTATTATTATTATTATGTTATTGTTATTATTATTAGTTATTAATTATTATTTATTTTATTATTAATTAGTCTTATTAGTTTATTAATTATTTGTTATTAGTTTTTTTATTTAGTTATTATTATTAGTTTTTAGTTAGTTTTTATTATTAGATATTAGTTTATTTATTTTAGTTATTATTATTAGTTATTAGGTTTTTAGTTAGTTAATATTAGTTTAGTTATTATTATTATATGTTAAGTTAGTTTATTATTAGTTATTTGTTTAGTTTTATTAGTTATTTATTAGTTATAGTTAGTTTATTATTAGTTATTATTATTTTATTATTTATTAGTTTAGTTTATTATTATTATTATTATTATTATTATTATTAGTTATTATTAGTTTTATTAGTTAATTATTAGTTTTTTTAGTTATTAGCTTTATTATTATTTATTAGTTTTTTAGTTAGTTATTAGTTTTATTAGTTATTATTAGTTTTAGCTTTTAGTTATTATTAGTTAGTTATTAGTTATTTGTTATTTAGTTATTAGTTAGTTATTATAGTTATTATTATTAGGTTTTTTTATTAGTTATTAGTTTTTAGTTTTTATTTTTATTATTAGTTTATTAGTTTTTTTAGTTATTATTAGTTTATTAATTATTATTAGTTATTATTAGTTATTATTTTGTATTATTAGTTAGTTATTATAGTTTAGTTTTTAAGTTATTAGTTGACTTATAAGTTTTAAGTTTATTATTAGTTAATTATTTATTTTATTACCTAGATATAGTTATTATTAGTATTATTAGTTTTAGTTATTATTATTATTATTATTATTATTATTATTATTATTATTATTATTATTACTATTACTATTATTAGCTTAGTTTATTAGGTTAGTTATTAGTTAGTTTTTATTTTTATTATTATTAGTTTTCATTTTATTAGTTATTTTAGTTTTATAGTTTATTAATTTATTATTATTAGTTTAATTATTATTTGTTATTTAGTTTATTATTAGTTATTAGTTATTAGTTATTATTACTAGTTAGTTAGTTAGTTTAGTTATTAGTTATTTATTTAGTTTATTATTATTAGGTTTAGTTTAGGTTTAATTATTAGTTAGTTTTAGTTTAGTTATTTAATTATTAGTTAGTTTAGTTATTTTTTTAGTTATTAGTTTATTATTATTAGTTATTTTTAGTTATTATTATTATTAGTTAGTTATTATTAGTTTATTATTATTATTTTATTAATTTAGTTTTATTATTATTATTATTTAGTTATTTATTATTATTATTATTATATTATTGGTTTTATTACTAGTTATATTATTATTATTATTATTATTATTATTACTATTATTATTATTATTATTATTATTATTATTATTATTACTACTATTATTAGTTTTTAGTTTTTACTTATTTATTATTTGTTAATTAATTTATTAGTTTATTAGTTTATTTAGTTATTAGTTTAGTTATTATTTTATTATTTAGTTAGTTATTATAGTTTTGATTATTAGTTAGTTATTTAGTTATTAGTTTAATTACTTTTGTTATTTATTATTAGTTAATTATTTTTAGTTATTTAGTTTAATTAGTTTTTTAGTTATTATTCTTTTTTATTAGTTAGTTTTATTATTATTAGTTTTACTAATTTTAGTTTATTTATTAGTTATTAGTTTATTGGTTTAGTTTTTTAGTTATTAGTTATTATTAGTTTAGTTATTAATTTGGTTTTAGTTATTATTAGTTTAGTTTTTATTGGTTTAATTATTAGTTTATTAGTTTTTAGTTTTTTAGTTATTAGTTTTTATTATTAGTTAGTTTTTTTAGTTTATTAGTTAGTTATTATAGTTATTACTTTATTATTATTAGTTTTAGGTTTATTAGTTATTAGTTTAGTTATTAATTTACTTTTATTAGTTTTTAGTTAGTGATTTAGTTTATTATTTAGTTATTATTATTTGCTTTATTAGTTATTAGTTATTTATTATTATTAGTTTTATTTATATATTTGGTTATTTCTTATTTTCATTATTAGTTATTAGATATTAGTTTCAGTTATTATTAGTTAGTTATTAGTTAATTTTATTATTAATTTTTTATTTGTTAGTTTATTAGTTTAATTATTAGGTTTTATTAGATATTTAGTTTAGCTATTTTTATTAGTTATTATTTATTCATTATTAGCTTACTTTATTAGATTTATTATTAATATTTATTAGTTTAGTTATTAGTTATTATTTTTTAGATATTAGTTAGTTTTTTATTTATTTATTAGTTATTACTAGTTAGTTATTAGTTTATTAGTTTATTATTATTTATTTATAGTTATTATTTTATTAGTTAATTATTAGTTTAGTTTATTAGTTAGATATTATTAGTTATATTAGCTTGGTTAGTTATTATTATTAGTTATTAATTATTTAGTTAGTTATTATTTATTATTATTAGTTAGTTTTTATTATTAGTTTTTATTATTTATTGGTTTTTTAGTTAGTTTTATTAGTTATTAATTAGTTAGTTTATTATTAATTGTTATTATTTTAGTTTAGGTTATTAGTTTTAGTTTATTAGTTTAATTATTAGTTAGTTATTAGTTATTTATTTTATTATTAGTTATTAGTTTTAGTTTAGTTTATTATTATTATTAGTTTATTAATATTATGTTTAGCTTTACTAGATTTTTAGTTTTTAGTTTCATTAGTTAGTTATGATTATTATCTACTATTAGTTTAGTTAATTTATTAGTTTATTATTACTTATTAGTTAGTTAGTTATTATTTTTAGTCTTTATTTTAGTTATTAGTTATTAGTTTATTTAGTTTTTATTAGTTTTATTATCAGTTTATTAGTTTAATTATTATTAGTTAGTTTTATTAGTTAGTTTATTTATTAGTTTATTTAGTTAGTTTATTTATTAGTTTATTATTAGTTTATTAGTTTACTATTTTAGTTTTAGTTTGTTATTTAGTTATTATTATTAGTAATTAGGTTAGTTATTATTAGTTAGTTATTAGTTATTATTATTAGTTATTAGTTATTATTAGTTAGTTAAAAGTATAGGCCAAGAAATCAGAAAGTATAGCTTATCAAACAAAGCAGATAGTGTAAGAATCTATGAAAAGAAGAAGTCATAAGCTAAGACTCATACTGAAAGCACTACTAGCTTCTGACTACACTACATAATGAAAAAAAGATAGGAAGACCCTCATTTTGAGCAAATAGGAAGTTCTGTAAGGTGACCAGGCTCCACAGGGAGTCTCTAGGGTGATAAGAGTTCCATCATAAGTTTAGATTTTAGGAACGACAAAAGTCATAGAACTTATATATATGTAAAGCCAACACAAGGGCATAACACAACATGTACTCATTCTCAATCGCAAAGTGGTCAAGCATAAAAAATAGATTTTTTTAGAAGAAGTGGATCAACATATTAGTTGGTTTAACTTGCAATCTTTCTCTTTCAACTTAAAAAAACAATGTTCAAGTGTCCAAGTGTGGAAGCTCATTCTAGCACCTATGCATTATGACTCACTATTGAAAGAAAAGATCGGTTAATTTTGATTCTTGTCTTCTCGCTTGTTGTCCCTAGTCTATGCTAACTTATCCAAGGTCAAAATGGGAAAATAAAACTCTTGGTGGTGAATCCCGTCAAAGTACTACCCATGCTTACTCTTATAGCCTGGATTCCTCGAAAGCAAGGTGTCAAACCTGAAGAAGAAACTGAAAAGCTGCTAGTGACTATTGAATCTCTGGATACTCTAACCAAAACCTATGCTCTCTCATTCGTCAGCAAGCCTTAGCTAGTTATATGGCACTCAATCCTCTATCTTAAGGCAATTATTTACAGGACAAACTTTATGGAATTTGATCTAGGAGGAAGATTACTACTAGCTTTTTGACTAGAAACCACTTCTTTCTTTCTTGCAAAGGAAGGACCTCTAGGGCGTGTTCCCCTAATGTGACATCTTTTTTACTCGATTAGACTTTTGATTTAGTCTTCGTTATGCTCATTCCTTTCTCTTTCTTTGTGATACAAGGCCTACGATTCATGTGTTGTGTTTGGCTTCTTTCTATCTTACTATTAATTAAAAAAAGAATTCCTAATTTTGTTGTGCCCTTACAGATCCAATATACTAGCTGCATCAATCTCTAATTTTTTTCTTGCTTCGATCCGACTTTGCTTTTCTTTCTTACTTTGTGTTACTTGTAGCTCTATATTTTGACTTGTGAAAAAGGCATTCAAAAGATGTCATATTCACTCAATTCGGTCAAATGTGTAAAAGGACTCAAACATGAGTGATTGAATTGATTCATTTCTTATAGAACTCTATTTCTTTCTATCTTTGGCTAAGTCAGCCTAGCCTCTTCAAGTGAGTTTTCTTCCTTCTTTTCAATTCCACTTACATTAAGCTACTTTCAAAGAAAAAGAAGAGAATATCTAAATTTTTATTAGCTAGTTTAGATAAACACCTCTATAGAATAATTGGGGTGGCTTCGAGCTAGGGTCAGGTTCACCGGGTCAGAGAAATGGTAAGTGATTCCTAGTTGAATGACTCTTAACTTCTCAACACATTGCTTTTGGTTCGAGTAAGTAGGGATAGGTGAAAGGAATGGAGATGAGCCTGAAAAGGATATGAAGTTTCACTCATATTCATGAGGTCTTTCCAATCAGAGGAGAAAGGCTCGACCTCTAGGAGTGGAGAAAGACATACATAATAGAATTTAGTTCAAATCGATTTGTTTGTCAGGTTTTGCTTTTGATGATGTTCTCACTAGTAGACTGGGATCCTTCTTTCTTTTATGAAATAGATGGAAGGAAGGACTTCACTAACGATGGTCTGTTTGTGCGTGAAGAAGGACTTCTTTCTCCTTACATTCTTGACTTCTCAGCACATTGCTAGGAGTGCCTATGATGGGCTACCTTTCATCCCTAAAGGATAGATCGATGGCTAGCTTTTGAGTCAATCGTATATCACCTCGATGATGTGGGGGCACCTACTGAGATTTGGCACTGGTGCTAGATTTCACTTGGCTCCACCAAACAATCGCATAGGGGTTGAGTATCTTAGGTTGACTTGGCTATGGTTGTCTTATGCGCCTCTTCTCGAGCATGGCACCAAGAGATATGAGTGGTGAGTGAGGGAGTTGGAGCTTCCTCAAGCACAGCGGTCCCACGGGAGCTCTCAATAGGAAGGGAGTAGCTACGGTAGTGCCTTTTGGCTTTGATGCATGTCATAGCTATAGTTTTTCCATTTTAGCACCTTTAGCTTTCTACTTATAACACTGACTTGTTGCTTTGACATTGCAGGTAACCCACCCGCTGAGCTAGTGATGCAGTGAGAGCACTCATTGCCTCTCATAGAGAGGTGCCTTCTTCATTGGGTCATCTTATTAGGAAGCAGCATGAGGAGCCACAGTATGCTTCTGTGGATTGGAGTGTCAGTCCATCATACCGTCAACTTCTCACACCTAGAGAAGAAGAAGAGCCATAATTTCCCCATATGGTGGGAGTACACCTCTTTCGGGCCCTTCCATGGTGCATTTCCTTACTTGTGAGTCCAGACTTGGGTACCTCATCTCACATATCATTCTTTCTCTAGTGGCGAGTCTCATCTACTAGCTAGGAGAGACATCAGAGTCGGTGGTATGTGATACTGGAAGATGATAGGGCTCAACTGTAGCAGCTTATTGAGTCGACAGAAGTTATCATCTATTCGGTCCTTCAACTTGTTGATGATAGAATCTCTAATTCGACCATTGGCCTTGAGTAAACTGTAGGATGATGGAGAATGACCCCAAAAAGTATGTGTTTTGTATATCTATTCTGAAAGATTATTTTTCTTGATTATAGAGAAAGCTAATGGATACTTCTGTGATATTGATCTGAGATAGATAGGTGTAGTTTTTTGAGCGCATGACATCTGCTCAATGTTCTTGCTACGCTCCTTTACTCTGCTCCAGCAATGAATCGTGTTGCACACTGCTAAACTATTAACAAAGAACTCAAAAGCATGGTTATAGTACATGCCTAAAGCAAGTAACATGGTCTTGCTATCTGCCTTTCACTGATAGTATCTGTTGCTTCCATCACCTGAGCTTAGCAACAACTTTCTCGACCAGTGGTTGATAGTAAACTCTATTTAGCTTGAAAGTGTCAAGAGAAAGACCTAAATATTGAAATGAGATTACCGCCACATCCATTCCCTAAAGACTAATAATGTTTTCATCTTTTCCTCCTTCGGAGAAGTATATATGGCTCTTGTTCTAGTTTATCGCAAGCCCTATCCTTTCCTCGATGGAAATTGGAGTTTCAACTTAGTTCAATCAGGTCCTTTTCCTCCCCAAACAAAGACTTGCCTATCTTACCTGGCTGAATTCCAAGAAAAGAGAGATTTCTTCAAAGAAAGCCTCTTTCTAGACTAACTAAACTTACAAAAGGAGAGGAATTCATTCCATAACCAGAGCAGGTTCCACCAAGGAGAGAAGGTAGAGCTGTTATATTGACTATTCCAACTGAAAAAAAATCTGAATGACATAACTTCGCGATAATCTTTCCTTCATGCCTCACTAACAAAGGCGCTAGAGCAATGCTAACCATCGAGAAATGTCAAGATCATGACCTGCAAGAAAGCCTACCATAGTTATTCCCGTCTAGGCCAACATAAGCTAGAAAGACTCCCTCATTGAAAGAGAGAGTTTAGGAAAACTTTTTTCCTTTATAGAGCTAACAACATCGAGGAGAAAGCACTCCCGACTTACCTTTCTTTGTGCTTAATGACAATTTTCTTGTTTCACTTGCTCTTTCATTTTAGTTTCACTCACCTTTTCTTTGATGTACAAATCCCAAAAATAAATAAGCAACTAACTCAAGCCAGACCTTTTTTGCTCATAAATCAAGCAAAGATCGATTAGAAAGGTAAAACCATCTTCATTGCCCTTTTGACACCCAAAAAGTATAGGTACCCCTAAAAGTTATAATCAATCAAGAGGTACCTTTCACGCCATTTCTATTTTGATTATAGAATTAGAATTCACTTTGACCAATCATCCCATAATGTAGACTGAAAAGGAGGGTAAAGGTACCTACTCTCAGAAGATACAAAAGACGACATAAAGGAATGAGCTAGCTTATCTTAATTCTATATTGGTAGATGCATCTTCCACATGGTCCAAGGGAATATTTCACCTCCTATAGTATAGTAGGCTTCCTTGCTATGCACCTTTGTTTGCCGAGAAGATATAGACCCAATAAGTCACTCGTGAATGGTACTGCTATATCCTTTAGCATTTATGACCCCTACTTTAAAATCAATTCAATTCCATTTGGTTTTTATTTTTCAGAAATGTATTTTCATCCTTCCTACCTATTGAACCTGAAGAGAGAATTCTCATCTTGGATGAGGGCCTTCCTCTGCTCTGATTTCTCAAAGGGGGTTCTTAGCAGGGAAATAACTAATTTGATCATCCCCTGTATTGAATGAAGAAATGAGTTGTGGTAATCTTACCTAACTCTTGTCTTGATCGCCTCTAGGTCTGAATAGATAGACTTAGTGTCTCTACCCCTCCTTTTCCTTGTAGCATGCTTTTCACTTTTGTTCTTAGCTTTCTCTGGCTCCACTAAAGTTTATTGTGTTTAGACATGGCTCCCTCTCTACAAATCTGAGCCTCTCATCTCTGGTTAAGGTTGTTGAGTCTTTTTTGGACTAAACAAATTTCAGCAAGATAAATTTTTTGGTCTAGGTCAAGTGGAAGGTTTTGAAGTTGGTTGAAACTAAATAGGGATGGGTCCAACTTAGGAAATCTTGGGCAAGCTGGTGTAGGGAGGGATAATAGAGGTCCTTGAATTATGGAAGATATATGGGGCAAGCTTGAAGTCAATGGCTAAGTTCTTGGCTCTTAGGATGGCGCTTGGTATTCAACATTTTGAGGTTGAGATTGAGGCGGAGGCTATAATAACAATAAGAAATTCTGATATCAAGATTAAGAAACTTCTTTTACCTTTTGTAAATAATTTCAGCTTGATATCCATGAGCTTGTCCTCTTTCTAGATGGACCAGGCCTAGAAAGAGGTGAATAACTTTGCATATGCCTTGGCTCGATGGGGACACATTTTGTTCATAATTCTAAACCTCATGTGGATGAATTGACTTTCTCATTCTTTCTTGGACATCTCTTCACTATGAGGGTCTGAGTATCCCATTTTCTTTCTTCCCTCCTAGATGCCTTAGTCCAGCAGGGACACATTTTGTATTTCTTGATGATTTCCATTCCCATCTCAAGTCATTTTGTAAGATCTTATCTGCATATAAGTTCTCAATTAAGTAAATTAAGAAAGAGAGATTGGTTTAGGCAGAAAGATTATTTTCCTACCATTGGAGATCTATCTTCTTCTTACGATAACACTTAGGGTACTTATCCTAATGATGTTGTATAAGATTTTAGACCCCAGCCGATCAAGGCGCCTTGTATTCTTTTAGCTAGCATAGAGCTAGCTCTTCAATAGCCTTCCCTTTCCATTAGTACTGACAAAGAAAATGTCATGAACACATCTGTAATGCACTAACAAACCTTCAATGGTGAAGAAGCTTTCATCATCTCCTAGTGAATAGGATTCATCGAGCTGAAGATGTTGAGGTGCATCCTTCTGCTAATGAAGAGGTGTTGATAGGACATATATAGCTGCTTAGGCACGTATATAACAAAAATCACCTAATCATGGATTTTTCTAGCACATTCCCCTTCTTATAAGTGAGGACATATCTTAATGAATTAGATGACTTTGAAAGGAACCATTAGAAAAAGGGTGGTCTACGGTCAGGTGAAGAAACTAGCCCAAAAAATAAGCTAGAAAGCAGATCTAGATTGAATTTCATTACAAACTCTTTACTTGAAGTAGACATAATGATTGGAGAATTCTCCATGATGTGAAAGTCATTGTTCACTATATGCACTCCCGTTGAATAGATTTGAAGACTGGTCCTCGCTACACTCTAAATGAATGGGGAAGGAACCAAGAGCGCACTACTCAACAAATATTGAAAGTATACACCCTCGAATTGAAAGTCATTCACGACTGACTTTCTCGTCTATGGACATTTGATTTCAAATCCAAATTGCCGTGAAGTGAATAATCAATCCTTTTGAAGTGTCTCAATGGTGTGAGGGCTAGCAAGCAGGGTCCCAATCTTTCTCATTTCTTTTTTTTTGTAGATGATAGCCATATTTTTTCTTTAGTTAATGTTGCAGGATGTATAGAGATCAGGAAGATCTTGCAAGTATATAAGGGAGGCTTGGGCCATAAAAGAAATCTAGACAAGTCTACTATTTTCTTATTGAAGCTTAAACTCCTCACCAAAGGTGAAAGAGCTTGCAAATGATATTTTTCAAGTCAATATTCTTACCTTACAATGATGAGCAGATCTTTCATGCTTTTTAGAGTCTTAAGGAAAGGAGAGAGTTTGGAAGAGATTACAAGGGTGGAAAGAGCTTCTTTTGTCTAATCTGAAACAGATCCATGCCATGTCATTATCATGAAAAAGAGAACCATGCCTCGTCTTGTATTCTTCATTTGAAAAGATCACACTACTTGTTCATCTACTCCCGAAAGCATCATAGTCATGAGAGGAAAAAGAACTGATCGCTACTACTACTAAGACTTTGACTCTGAGCTATTCCATTAGCTCAACCAATTGCATCAATTATCTAGTGCCTAGGTCCAAAATTTACTTCTTTCAATCATTTTGTGCTAACAAAAGAGCTAATAATTGGGGATTAGATAGCAATAATTGCTCCTTGTTCCTAGTCACACACCAAGGTAAAGAGAAAAAAGAGAAGACCTATTACTCTTCCTAGCTAATCAACTGTGAACAGGGTGAGTAGGGGGTCTTGGTCTGCTCAATTCAAAACTATGTTTTTTGCTATACCTTCTATCTATCAAAACAAAAGTTTTAGACACCTTTTCCATTTTTTCACATAGCCGAGCTATTTTCTAATTCTCTCAAAATCAGACATGTTATGGCATAAAGGTTATTTGAACGAGGCTCATTTTCTTAAGTTAGGGAAAGATAGATAATTAGAAGACCATTACTTTAGCAGATCTCTTATCTATCTAAAAAATAAAGTTGGGTTGCTCTTCTTTCTAACATTGGATTCTAACAAGACTAAGAATAGTAAATACTGATATAAGACTAAGAGCACTTATGTAGCATCTTTGACTTCCTCGTATTCAATCTTGAGAGAAGCTAAAAAACAAATTCTTAGATATGAGACCTAGCTATCTCAAATTCGTCTCTTTCCATTAGTTAAAGCTCAATCCCAACTCTCTTATCTGGTGCAGAACCTACCAGCTATTACCATATTTCATTTCAAATCGAGCTATAGTTCTTCTTTCAAACCTAGCTAGAGCGCTCTACCATTTCCATAACTGTTATCTATGATAGCTGTAAACTCCACTCCATCAATAAGAGCAAGTCAAGTCTAAAATGCCTCATAAGCAAGTCTTAGCTTAGCTACATTACCTTCCTACCGATGTCATACTAGACTCTATTATGACCTGAGGTGAACTACCTTAAGCCTCGAAGTCACTTCTCCTCTCTCACCTAGTGAGCAAAAAACCATTTAACTGTGTCTTCCCAAAATCCATTTTATTGAACTCTGTACTTCTACTTATTAGATACATGATAGCACTAAGGCAAGAAAGCTATTGATATTTCATTGCCCTGAATGAAGAATCAATAACCAGATTAGTCTAATTATCTTAGTTTCAAATATCAAGAGAAAATGTGGAGCTTGATCGAGTGATTAGGCAGGAGATTACATGTATTTTTCGATGATTTCCATCACATCTCGAGTCATTTTGTTAGATCTTATCTACCAACAAGACTTCTCAATTGAGCAAATGAGGAAAGAGAGGTCAGTTTAAGTAGAAAGACTATTTTCCTACCAATGGAGGCCTATCTTCTTCTTATGATAACACTTATGGTACTTATCCTAATGATGTTGTACAAGAATTTTATACTCCAGCTGATGAAGGCGCCTTGTATTATTTTAGCTAGCATAGAGCTAGCTCTTCAATAGCCTTCTCTTCCCATCGGCACCGACAAAGAAAGAGTCATGAACACATATGTAATGCACTAATGGACCTTCAATGGTTGTGAAGAGGCTTTCACCATCTCCTAGTGAATTGGATTCATCCAGCTGAAGATACTGAGGCACATCCTTCTACTAACAGAGGGGTGTTTATAGGATGTATATAGCCCCTTAGGTGCGTATAGAATAGAAATCCCCTAATCATGGTTTTTCCTAATGCCTTCCCCTTATTATGAGTGAGGACATATCCTACTAAATTAGACAACCTAAAAAGGAACCATTATAGGAAGGGTGGTCTACGATCAGGTGAGGAAATTGACCCAAAAAAATAAGCTAAGCTTTCATGAATCTAATCAATAGGTTCAAAAAAAGACAAGAAAAAAGAATGAATCTAATCAATAGTTCTGAAAACAAAATTGCCACTACTTTGAGCTTTCATGAACGTGGAGGTAAGAAAGCTAAGCTTCCATGTCAATGAAAATGGATAACTAAGATCTGCACATGCTTTTTCTCTATGGCAAAGAAGACCAGCCTAGCATCACTAAGTGCAAAATAGCATATAAAAAATACAATTTCTTCCGCATCATTGTGGCCTCGAGATAGGGTAGTTAGCTATAGAGTGCTCGAAAGTACAAAATAAAAGGCAATAGTATTTTCTTCAACAGAAGAAAAGGTAAGAGTTTTGTTCTTTTCAAAATAAAAGGGAAAAGGACAACAACTAGCTTGAAGGTAGAAAAAGTTGAAGCCCCTCTTTCGCTTATGAGATAGAACATTTGCCTTCATGAGAAAGCCTGACTACAAACAAGTCTCAATATCACTTGCTTTAAGAGAAAGATATATTTCTCCCTTTTCGACCGCTTTTGATTCATCTAACTCTCTTGCTTTCTTTCCCTTTTTTGAGTTAGCTTTTGCTTCCTAACCACTCGCCCTACTCACCACTCTAATTCTTCTCTTTGAACCTTTCTGTATTTCTTAAAAAAGGGATTTTCTCTCTAGGTAGAAGTCAGTAAACTACTCCTTCCCTCTGCTCCAAGTTTGTCAAGAGCTTCCTCGTTCGTGCAGTAACAATTCCTTCTAGTGCCTTCTTTTTTCTTTATGTGGGTCAGTGAGGATCAAGGATAGGTTCCTTTTGCACTAATGATGTGAATGGGCTCAACTACTTTCATTGCTACACATCCTCTCTCATCCCCCATCGTGTAAAGCTTCAGGAAGAAAAACCTAATTGAAAGTGGATAAGGGCATGAAGTTCCCCATCCGAAAGGTAATTTGGCCATAGCATTGGTCACACGAATCCCTAGTTTGTATATAGCCAGTGGTGTCTTCCCTCATGCTCTATTCCTTAGCCGAAGCTTAAGAGTCGGGGAAGAAGGAAGCAAAAGAAATTTGGGACTTCATGGAGCATTAGCAGAATTAGAGCTTAGGGAGGAACTACTTTTCTTTTAGTTGATATTTACCAAGCAAAAGGCGTAAAGGCACTATTCACACATCATGGTGAAGAAGCTATGATTGGTGTAGTTTTTAGTTCTTTCCATTCTTTCTTATGCCCCAACAGGTCAGTGACTAAGAGATTCTCTATGTTGAAGAAAAAATCGATGCTATTTTCAGTCTTGGGGGAATAACTACAATTGGTGCTTGAGTAGGGGCACTCAATTTTTATTCCAACTCTAAGTGAACAAGGTGCTAGCCTATCTTTTCTCAAGCTTTAGTGTCAGCATTCACCCTATTCCAACTCTAAGTGAACAAGGCACTAGCCTATCTTTTCTAAGGTGAAAGCACATATTCGGCTCAAGAGAAGCCATAGATTAGCATTCACCCTACTGTTGGAGGTCTATTGAACCTCTTGGAGGAAGGACTACTAGTGGGTAGTGGTGTGGTAGCTCTTATTAGTTTGAGTCAGTGTTAGTAGGTGTAAACTCTTCTTTCTCGATGGAATCATGGATCTATCATAACCTAGTCCATTTACTTGGGTTTCTTGCTGGAAGAAACTTCCTAAACACCTTTATGCTTATTAACTATTGGAAGAACTTTACAATGGGAGCAAATAATTAGGGAAAACTTTTTATCTAAGAAAAGAAAATTTATCGAATATAGATAAGGAAAGCAGTGGACTCTTGCTCAGGCACAGTAGAATAAAAGGTGTGTAGCAATGGGTTAGGTAAGAAAAAAATGATTCAACCATTGCATAAGGCCAATACTAGCGCCTAGGCTTTTTCTTTGGCTTTGTATTTGGGTTTATATCAAGCTTAATTCGCATCCTGCTCCTCAGCATAACAAGCCCTTGCATTTTTTTCTTTTTTCTGACTATGAACTTAATGGAAGGAAGAATTGATTGGCTACCACTTTCTCATTCTAGTTCTTTTACTAATTCTTTCAAAGTTTTAATCTATTTTTTTTAGTGTTGGGGAGAATCTAAATAAAAGAAGTCAAAATAGGTCATAAAGACTCAATCAGAGAGAAGAAAGAAAATAAGCATTTGGTGTGTAGTGAACTTCAATACACATATCAGCTCTTGAATGGAAGCCATGGAACCCCGATTAAATTCTCATTTGTAGAAACACAAAAAGAAGGACCGAGGGCCGAAGAGCCTCATACAAAGAAAAATTGGAAAAAGAAAAGCTGCGCAATGTTATGCTATTAATTTTTCTCACGTCAATAATTATGTCAATCTAGTATTGGATTTCATTTCCGGGTCTTTTTCTAAGCTATCCGAAAACTGATTAAATTTCTTTTCTAGCCATCTTGAGCTTTCAGCTTTCATAGTCAGGTCAAGCTCCCACTTAAGTTTGTATGCAAGTTGTGTGCTACCTCATTTCTTTCTCTTATAAAAAAGAAGTGAGTGGCCAAAAGCCTATCTAAGAAAATAAGATGGAAGAGGACACACATCCCATAAAAGGTCCTAAATCTATGATTCTCCTGGGTTCTTTTTCTTCTTTGTTACACTCTATTATAAAAAAATTAAAATAATTTGAAGAACCTCAGCTAAGAGGCAAATCTTCTTTAGAAGGGTCACAGCTTAAGTGAGATATGGTTGATGGTTGATAAGAATTCATATATAGGCTTGAAAAGAGTAATAGCTTAAAAATATACTACTTAATAGATCTACTTGTTGTTCCCTGCCCCAACCCTAGATTAGGATGATTGGCCTTGCCTACTTTAAACTTTCCTGCTATAAAGGTTGTAAGAAAAAGAATCCTCTACTACTCTATGTCTATTAGGGAATAGCCATCCTTCATAGGTGGTACTTACTTTACTGTGCTCTAAAGCATACTGAAAACATTTTGAAACAAGCTAAATAATTAAGCTAAACTAAAAGGAAAGGAGCTAGCCACCTTCCCCTCTTACGATTACCTTCTTTTTCTATCTAGACCGACTCATCGCCCTTCATAGCATTAGACATTCAATTTTTTATAGAATAACATTATTGTTATAGCTTAGGGCTTCTATCAAGTTGTTATAGCAGCTCTTCCTTCCCTTTCTCACTGAGCACGCTCAAAATCTCAGCTAGCTAGTCTCTCAAGACACCGTTTTCCCCTCCCATTTCTTCCTGCACCTGAACTTGGGCATCCATGATCCTTGTCTATGCCATGTGTCTAGTATCGATGGAGAAGGCGATGGATGGGGATATTGAGTATGGTCTATTTAGAGAGATTTAATCCTTGCTTCTTCTCCCACGGGTAGTAATTTCTTGCTTATTCGAAGAGTCCAATGACTGATAAAATGGATTAGTGACATAAAGTCTTTCAGGAGTGAGGATTACTACCTTTTCTCTGTGGAAAATCGGTAGTGGGGTACAGGTACATGAGATATTATAGCCTTGATGATAGGTACTCTTTTTTCATAGGGGGTAGGCAAGGGGTTACCCATATTCTATTCCTTACAATTGTACCTTAGGATACACCCAGGATGTACCCCTCTTGGTAACAATCTATTACATTTTTTAGGACGTAATAACTGAAACTTTAGAGGGTAAGGTCATATGCCACTAGGTGCATGATTAAGTAACCAGTGTCTCAACTAATGATGAGTCTTCCCTAGATACAGTATAAAGCTCCCCTTTAAGCAATATAACTCGCATTGAAGTCTCACTCCCAAATCCTTAAATAATTGAGTGTATCGAATTTAGTACTAATCGAATTACCTTGAGTGAGAGAGGTGCGTGCTAATGGAAACTTCTGTCGGTGATCAATCGACTAAGAACTTCCGTTAACTAATCATGGATAGGATACAAAAGCACCTGCCAGATTGGGTTGCCTATGGCAAACACAGACACTTTCCCACTATCCTATAGTTTGAGCCTAAACTGACCACACACTGGTGTTTGTTAAATAACTATCCCACCAGATTTCCTGAGTGAGAAGTATAAGACTATTGATTAATCAACCTAGGCCTAATGTACCTCTTATATCGGGTTCTATGGAATATGCCTTGTTAGGTAAGCAAAGTAGGGACTTTTTACGGTGCTTAGCTTAGCAGTTTCCTATTGATAGGATAATGAATCAGATTGGTGCAATAGTAGCAGACACATCTGAATTGTAGGTCCTAGTCTTAAGTATAAGTACAACATGGACAATCGAATGCAAAAGATGACGAGGTAGGGAGAATAAAATGTTGAAAATATAAGCCTTCTCTATTGTCCATGAAGTGGAAGTGACATATCTTTAGAAAAGAGGTAGCGGTATTGTTCTGACCTCATTCCCTACTTTGGCTTGGAAGAAAAGGTACGGAGCAAGGACCAGTGAATCCCATTTTTATTTCAGGAAAGCACTCATTCTCACTGCATTCGAGCTAATAAAATTGCCTTTATAGAAATTCTCTATTTAGTTGTTTCTCGTCGCTCCGTCACTCACTCCGCTATAAAAATCTTGAAAGTAGCTACCTTGGATGTGGGTCTATCCAAGCCTCTTGGAGAGCTAAGCCCCGACCCTAGTTTTTTTACTAGAATACTGACTTTCCTATAGCACCTCTGGAAGGTGTAGAGGAATGCCTTTTCATTAACAATGTGTATTGTGGTGTGACCTTAAGCATATCAAAATGCAAAGTTATATAATGTAGACTGCTTAAAGCTACTAGAAAGATTTCACTATCTATTTCATAATAGAGTCCTCTCTTTGTTTACCTATAGGGCATAGGTTGAGTACTAGATTCAATATTCTTATGCTAATTGCTTCTCAGATGAGATATGGTGAAAGTTTTGGATATTACCATTTCTTAGAATTGAAAGTCGTCTTATAGGTATTCTCTTTTAGTTGGAGTCCTAAGCCCTCTTAAAGTCAATAGAGTAATGTCATACCTTATCCCTCAGTCCCTAGCTTTTCTTTCTCTTTCTCAATTTTAAAGATAGTTACTTCATCCCTTAGTAAATAGCCCATCCCTATCAAATCCGAACCACCAGTTTATGTTTACCTCCTTCTTTGTTTGTTTGGTGGTATAGGTGTGATGAGTCTTCAAAATAATGACAGTAGGGATAGTTTTATTACCCTCGTCTTTCAAGATATCTGCAAAAGAAGCAAAACTTCTTCTAGCAAAATCTTTATCATGATAGAAGACAACTATGCCATCCCTCTGCTGGACACAATCCAAGACCGAACTAAATCGTAATCCATGTAAGCCTCCGATGAGGCAAAAACCATCAAGTGAAACCTCCTTAGGTTCAAAGAATACCCAACTATTAGATGCTATTAAGACAAAATTATCGCACAGTTCATACAACTTCATTAAGAAACCAAACTGAACTAACTCATCTTCGATATTGGTTCTATAAAAGCATGTAATCACTGAGTGACTAGAGGTTCTTTCCTCTAGGGTCACTGCATGATTCATAGCTACAGTATAGTACCAATAAAGAGAATCACACCATTGAGACATCCAACTCGATTGAATATTCATCAAACTGCTAAACTTTAGAATAAGGATAAGAAACTCCAAGAGCTACACATAGATCTTTTGTAAGAAGCTTTTATTGAAGTAATTCGATAAGTCTTCCATAGACATATGAGTGTAATGGATTCCCTCTACCTAACCAGAGTTCCACACTAGTGGGACAAGCAGAGAGTACTTTCTTAATATGCAAAATATGCAACCTTCGATATTTCTTCGAATGGGGTACACCGCTAAGATTACCAAAACTTCCAAGAACTTTCTATGAAGTGCCATGAATCCTACATAAGGTAGATAACCTTTTTAGCTCATAGACATCTATAAGACTCACACACTTATAAGGATGGTGAGAATTTGTGAGAGCATTGAAAGATACAGGTGAAAGATCAACTCTAGCTCCTCTCACTCTCAATTTGATTGCAAACTCAGCAGCTCCAATATCATAGATTTATGAAAGAAATCTTGACCTGAATATCATCAAGATTTTGTACATAAGCTTTAGCGACTTCGCCATCATAAATTATGATGTCATTGCCAAGTATTGCATAAACTATAAACTAGAAACAATGGTGAACTTGCTCCGCTGCATTCCACATAATCGTGTGATTAGATAAAGTGATTAGAGGCTAAGAAGAAAGAGAACCAAGAGGTTGACCTATGACAAATGACATACTAAATAGAATACCATTCGCTTTCTTTTGTAGAAGGATACAGTAAATCGATTAGTATCCAACATCAAGTTTACTACACTTGAGCTATAAGATCTTTCAAAGAAATATTGAAAGATCTCAAACATATCTAATAAGGGAAATATGTCAGTTGCTAAAGAGAAATTGAAGCTATGGCATACCATGGATCCCTTTAGCTTATCAAGTGGAGCACTCTGATGAAATGTTCTATCCATAGGTAAGATGTCAATTTCTATGGTTCCTAATTTGTGCTCTTCATTGGAGGCTTGGCTTATATGCCTCTAACCGATTCTACTTTTGAAACATCATTGATTCTCGCTCTTATTCTCGATTTCTGTAGGTACTTGTATTTATTTTCGAAGCAACGAGATGTTGATAACCTAAGTAATCCAATGATCATGCATGACATTCCACGAGAAATCCAAATCATTAGTTGCCCTTTTGTTCTCTAGGCATAGGGAGGAATCCAAGATGAAACTATAGAAAATGTCCTAAAATAGTGTATCTAAAGTTTCAAAGTCTGACTCATTAGAAAAAAGACTATTGAAGCAATTTAAATACAATAATTTACACATACCATTCAAAGGAGGCTGAGGGATGAAGAGAAGAGCTACACGCTAATTCAGAGAAAGGAAATCACAGTTTTGTACCTGTGGTGGTGTGTTGATAGGATTCACCTAAATAGAAATGTGAAAAGAAAGTCAAGAAAATATAGATGGGCAAGTAAACTATAGCGAAACAGAGGTATGATACCAATTGTTCTATAGAAAGTTTGAAACTAGAAGTTTAGTCATTTAGAGTCAGCAACCCCATTAAATGAATGAATGTGTGAAGAATGAAAAGCTTTTAGCTCCAATGCTGAAAGTTTTGCTTCGAGTAGGTATTCAAAGTCGAATGGTTTTCTCTGGGGAAGGAAATTGGTGAGTAAGGTATGCAAGCGAAGTGAGAAAGAGAAAATTACCCTAGCAGAGGAAGAGATCGAATAGCTAGTCTTAGATTTTGGCTCTCATATGACAAGCCTTTCCTCATAATAGGGCATATTAGTTCTTCGGGGCTCCCGGATCCATAGTTGCTTTGCTATCGCCCTTCCTCTTATTGAGATGCACCTTTTTTTATGTCCATCCATTCCTCTATGGACGTCATCTTATGGTTGAAGTTTCATCTCACCACTATATGTAGGTTACACGAGAAGTTCTTGTATACCAGACTTGTGTCACCTCACAAATTCCCATTCACGGTCAAGCATAAAAAGAGTAGGAATGATAGGTCAGTGCCCAGTTCTTCCATTCCCAAGTTAGCTAATGAATGTTTGGCTCACCTTTCTTTGATAAGGGCTCCTCCTAAGTAGGATATTTCTTATAGAAACCTTACGATTGCACCTTGTCTAAGAGGTTTTTACTGGCTGCATTCCTTGAAAAGACCAAGTATTCCATAGGGGACAAGAAAAGCTTCTCAATTTGATAGCCCTCGTGTATGCACTCAAGCCAAGCAGAGAAGATGGCACACATAATCAAGCATACCGCCATAGGTTAAGGGTTCATCAACGGATGGCGTTAGGCCAGTTTCATAGCTAGATTTTAGCAGAGCAATAGCATCCTAATCTAGGGCAGTACCTGTCCTTATGGGATTGAGGAAAGCCAAGCGGCTCGCTTCCTTCGTCTCATTACTGGGAAGGATAGGACCTCAATTTTTGACCTTGATCAGTTCCAAAGGTCAAGAAGAAGTGGGCAAGTATTAGATCTTTACTATTAAGATAGCCTTTCGGTTAAGCTTGATCAAGTAAATGCTAGTGAAAGCAATGAATGCTTTTAGGGTGGCACAAATGGAGAGGGCACCAAAACATATGCCATTGTAAAGGCATAAGCCATAGCATCCACTCTTTTGCTGACTCGTTGCAAGAAGCAGGTGAAGGTCAAGGTTGTTTTCTCTACGGAGAGGAGAATGAAACCAACCATGACTACTCTTTTCTTGGGTTGCATCCGTCAATCAATTGAAGAATTTTTTGAGTGGGAGCTCGAGGATAAAAAGTAGGCTGATGGTGATGGACTCAGGGTCAGCACAGAATTACGTGTATCTAAAAGAAATTCATAGTGAAACCAACAAGCAAATTAGGAAATTGAGACTTATTCTAAAGCTCATGATGTAGTTCCTTTTCTGGCATAGGAAGAATTCCCTTATAAGTAGCATAAGCCAATGGGAATAGAGACAGATGTTGGATGGTTTTAGTGAGTGGTAGGTGTAGAAAAGATTATTCTAAAAAGGTTAACTCGAGCTCGATCAAGTGAAAGTATGCTCAGTGATTCCTCCCAACCAATGCAAATGGACACTACATTTTGATTGATTTTCCTCCGAGTAGACCAAATGTTATAAAAGAAAAAAAAAGCCAACTATTCCTTTTCATCTAGTGCCTCTTTCTTTTCTTCAATTAGAAAGATCATGGAGATTTGTAGCATCATTCTTTCAGTCCCATCTTGCGAGGGTACTCCTTTTGTAGGTCTGATAAGCCAGCATATGATGCCCCCATTGGGGGCTATTTCGAACTTGGTCCAGTTCAGCTCCAACAATTATTTTGATAGGTGTTCCATTTCCTCCTTTGTCTGGACTAATTTGAGCTTTCAAACTTGGGCTAGTTCCACATTTATTTTATCAACCATCCATTTTTCTAATGGTCTTTGAACTTATCTTTGGCAATTATCAAAATCAAACTTTCTTTCATTGCCTCATGGACTGCACTTCCCGATTTGATCTAAGTCAAAGAGTAGAGCTCTTCATTCTCTATGTTGTTGGAACACTATAAATATCGAGAGTCGAGGCAAAAAAAGATGATGCAGATGAGACAGGTTGCAGTGGAGTAAAGAATCGTTCTTTGTTTAAATTCATTTCGGAGGATGCATGGCCAATATGTGAGTCCGATGGAGTAGAGACTCTGAGCTTGATGCGCTTGATGTCCCCTCGTCGAAAGGAATCATCATATGGGTGGGGTGAAGTCATCACCTATGAGAAACGCTCACAAAGCAAAGATGAATTTCAAGTTCAAGGCAAGCCCTATTGAGCAGGAGCAGCCCAACCATTTTAGAGCAAAGGATAGGGCTCAACCACCTAGAGAGAACCCAACCTTTTCAAGTTAGGCATGAAAGAAATCCATCAAGTTTCATTTCTTCCTTATTTACACATATTTTTCATTCAACTTTCTTCCCTAAGCCTAATCATGTTTTTCACATGTAGTTCGATGCTTCCTACATCGAAGGAAAGTCAAGAAAATCTCACTCATGGACAAAGTGGATTCTTCTCTCATGTCATGGAAAGAGTATATGTTGTAGATCATCTTTTCCCAAATCGATCTTTATCTCATCTTTCTATTTTATTTATGCAATGAAGCTCCTTATGCTCAGGCCTAATTCTATATTCTAATCACTTCAAAAGTTGGGGTTTCCTCTTCCCCTTTTACGAAAAAGGAATCGAACATAAGTAAGCTAACACTAAATCCTAAACCCTAAACCTATGAATAAAAACCTAAAGAAAATAAAAACTAAACGTAAAATAAAAATAAAATAAACCTAAAATAAAAAAAATAAAAAATAAATAAAAACCTAAACTCAAAAAATAAACCTAAAAATAATCAAAAAATAAAACCTAAAAATAAATTAAACTTAAACAAAAAATACCCCAATAATAAACTAACTAAAACTAAACTAAACAAATAAAACTAAATAAAACTAAACTAAACCTAAACTAATAACCAAAAATAAACTAATAAACTAACTAAACTAAACCCTAATAAATAACTAACTAATAATATTAACTAACAATTAAAGCCTAAACCCTAAACATAACTAACCTAATAAATAACTAACTATTAATAAAACTAAACCCAATAACTAAACTAATAATAATAAACTAATAACTAATAACTAATAACTAAATAATTAATAATAACTAAACTAATAAACTAATAAACTAAATAAATAATTAATAACTAATAAAACTAATAACTTATAACTAACTAAACTAATAACCTAAATAATTAAACTAATAATAACTAATAACTAAAAACCAAATAACTAACTAATAAAACCTAAATAACTAAAAATAAATAAAAATAAATAAACTAATAATAATAACTAAAAACCCACAAATCTATTCTATCTTTAGATGTGGGGCCCTATCTAATTTATGCCATGATATGATTGCGCCTAATAGCCACATATCTTCTCCTTTCAATATGCAGGATTTCAGTTGGATCAGATCTTTGGCTTTGATGAACTGGACCTAGTGAAAGGACTCGAGCCACGTAAGCAAGCTGAGAGAGCAAAGCAAAACACTTTATCAGAAGCAAGACGAGGAAGCAGAGCTATCGTAGAAGTGGTAGCTTCCCCAGACCTACTACTATAAGACAACAGACGAGACCAAAAGGCCTTTTTTTAGGCCTATTTGTTTTAGGGTTGTTCGCCTGCACTACTGAAGTACCAAAGGCTTCTTTCAATTTCATATGGGGGGTGTTCACGACAAGCTATCAATGCAATTTGAGATGGAACATCGACTTATCTTATTTTATTGTTGTTCCATCTCTCAGGTGGGTTTTAGCTAATAACGAAATCGTGTTCGTGTCCAAAGTAGAAAATACCTAGCTTTTTGAGTTTCCTGCTTTTCTCAGGCTGGATAAGGGAAACTACTGATTGATCACCTTTGACTGTATACGTAGCTAGTGAACTATCACTTTTTTTTCTAAGTGTTTTATTTAGTATAATACAAACTAAAGAAAACTACACCAAAGAGTCATGATTGTCTCCAAAGGCACTAGTCATCTCTAGGGCCCAAGAAGTCTATGCCCGTAGGAATGCTAACCACTGCATAAGCCATTTATGAGAAAGCTGGATTTCACTTCATAGGAATCGCACACATCACATAGCTGGAAGTTAGAGGGCCTGTACTACCTTCCTAACCCTTTGCTCCTAGGGATCAGACCATAGAGTAGAAAGCGCTACTAAAAATCTTGGTAGAATGGAAGGGCCTATGTATTTGAAAGACCCCTCTTGATTTGACCATACTTACACTTGAAGAAAATCCCCTAGCTGTCCTACCACCACACCGTAGAATGGAAGCTCATGTAGAAACCTTTCTTTCTAGCATCACAGTGGTGGAACGTCAAAAAATTTGATGGTCGCGTCACATAGGGGCCTATGCTAAGGGTAACTCGGCCAAAATATGGACACCCAAAGGGCCCAACACACACAATCCTATCCTATTTGAGGTCATCATTGCACTAGGGACAATCATCTGTAGCATCATAAGGAGCACCTCCCAGGTACAGAAAAGGTATGGTTTTTCTCAACATGGCGTATAGCATGAAAAACCATTCTTGACAAGTCAGACCATTCACATGAAAGAGGAGAAGAAAGGCGCTAGTCTCTTTTTTTGGTCAGGCGCATTTCTCAAAATCTTCCAGGATCACAAGTGGAACATTAAGCAAGGGTCGAGGTCGCAAGCGAGCGCCGAGTAGAAAAAGCAAGGTGGTCAACTATTCTATTGCATAAGCTTGCTCTCCAATGCACTACGACAACCCTAGTTTCAATAAGGCATATAGTCTAGTAGCTAGCAAGCATTTTTCAACTGGCTACGTTTTGTAGCGCGCGTAGGTTAGGAAAGAAAAATATCCAAAACCTGATGTCATAGGTTTAAATCCTATAGTGCATTATTCCATTTATATTATCTCAAATTACAATGGAAGAACTTCACAAAATAAAGAAGAATTGCAACTTTAATTTGACCTCTTGTAATGAGGAGGTCAATCAAAAAGAAGAGATGTTACTTAATCAAATGTTCAACTAATCACTGCACATATATTGTAAATATGAAGTTACAAATAATCCTATGGAAGTAATAAGAATTACACCTAAGATGATTCCAAATAGAAAAACTTCAATCATTTTGATTTGTTTTAGAGAATAAAAAGAGAGGTAAGATCTATCCCTAAATATGAATCTGAATTATCCATGAATCTTAATAACCATGAATTGGCAATTGACGAGGGAAGAAACCATAGAATACCTGAAATGAAATATGCTAAGAGGCTTTTATTTTGATTTTTTAAATTGTTTATTGAATTTAATTTATTTCAAATAAGTCGTATCTTGTTCAAACCAATAAATAGAGCTTGGGTTATAATTGAAGCTAGTAAAAGCCAAAATAACTAGTTAGAATAGGCATGAAAGAACTAAATTAGATATGTTCTTTTACTACATATATGAATAAAATATTTAGCTAATTCTCATCCCGATACACATGATAAGAAAACTAATTGAAAGAACTCATTGAGTTTCAATTGAAAGTTCTTGATTCATCACTCATTATAGATGGACACTAAATAAAATAAAAACCTTGACTTTTTAAAAAAATTGTAAATTATTGATTATTTTCATTTGATCTTTATTTTCTTTCATTCTTTGAATTGATTTTGAGCCAGCTCGATTCAAAGAAGAGTAACTTTATTACCCTTTTAGGTTCTATATTACTTCTATATTAAAGAATCCCATCTTTGTTTTATATTGTAGTTCCATAAGGAAAGAACTCTTGAGGAAATCTAATGTAACAACAGTTGCATCAAGAATATGGATTGTTCCAACGATCTCTTTTTTTCTTTTCGCAAATCAAATAGATAGGGATAATAATAATAATTTCAATTTAGAATAGTAAGAATAGCTTCCTTCAATTTCTAAGTGAAGTGAAGAAGTTCAAAGTTCAATAGTCTTAGTCTTGTATGAACAAACAATTACCAATTACTTGAATAAAATGAGAGGATTTAAAAAAAATGTGAATTGAACCAGGTTTGTAGATTCACATAAAATATAATGGAAATGTAATTGAAATAAGTGTGGAATAGCCCTTTTCCATATTCGCTTCTTGGGATCAAATTATAGGAAGAGCTAATGATGTTAGAACAATGACCAGCCAACTCTCATGGTGATGCAAAGCCATTGATCAAGGAGTTTCAGCTGCATCCTTCATCTTCATTCTTTTGGGCACCTGGTGGATTGATCATTTTTTTTTCATATGAGATAGTAATGTAGGAAGAAGGTAGTGAGTCCAAATGTCTAGAAATCTGACTAAGTTCCAGGTATGGATTGAGAATTTTATAGATGCTATGAAGTCTTTTCATTTGAAGATATGATGAATGTGAAATGAAGTTGAGTTTTCCTTGAAATAAAAGTAGTAGGCCAAGAGAAAGTTGGTTCTTGGGAAAAAGGTTTGACTGTTTAGATAAGAGCAATTTCATGCCTACTTTAGTCAACCCTCTGAATCTTAATCTCAAGGCAGTGAGACCATTTAGAAGTGTGAAGTTAGACACTACCCTGAAAAAATACATGTTTTGTAATAAGGGGAAAGTTTATGCATAAATTAGGATAGCCCTCATACCCAAAACTTCATTTTCAAATAGGATGAAGACATGGCATATCATTTGATCTATTGTAATTTGACATAGGTTAGTAAGGGCTCTACTCATCTAGCACCTTATGATGATTTTTCAATCCCTAGTCCTAGGCTTTTTATTGGAATTGTCAAATAGTAGCAATCAACAAAGCTGATTTGGATTGGGTATGGGTGGCTCATCAATGTTGGTTTAACACCTACTGATGAAGCAAGCCTTTTCAGAATTCAACAATTAAGTTTTATCTAGTTACTCTATTATCTAACTCACTCATATAGTCATACTCTTGAATATTCATAAGAAGTAATAGACAAACCCAGTCTTTAAAAGCCTTGAAGTTTAACATGGCTCGCCAGCAATCAAGTTTTCTAGAAATCATGTTTGATTTCACCTCACTACCAAGATTCCTATTTGCAGGCATTTGAAATGAGAAGAAAAAGACAAAAAATGCAAGTAAAGCAAAGCTTTGAAAGAAAGAATAAAGCAAAGCCAGTAGGAGCTTGTTTATTTTCATAGCCTTCCACATAAAGTAAAGGTAAGAAAAATTTATAGACCCATAAAATGTAGAAGTCCCAATTGTGAGAGTTGTATTGTAATTAGATCTTGTCTTAAGCATATCATCTTCTTTGCCAATAAGTGAAATGCTCATCTCAAATTTTCTAGTATTTTTTTCATACTATCAAGTGGAAGTGGGGGTTCCTTAGCGAGCTTTCAGGTGACATGAATGGTAGGTACCTAAGAAGTGGAATCCTTCTTTCTTTCCTATAATAGATAGTTGAAGTGCTTGTCGCTCAAAATTTTCTTGGAAATTTCATTCCCTATTGTTTCCTTTTTTTGTGCTTCTTTTCAATCAATTTGTAATCGAGTGAGCATTTTCTAAATAGATCTATTCCATTTTAGTGCCTATCCTACTTCCCTACTAAAGTCATTAGAGTTTAAGTTTCCCTAATAGAATCTTCTACCCTCCCCGTAACCTTGAGTTCAAAACTCCCTTACAGCCCACTCTTCCTAGATTGCTTGAGGATTGAAACTAGGTATCCAATAAAGAAGAAAAAGAAAAGAAAGTAGTCATACCTATAGTATGAAGGAATCACATATTTTTGGGCTTTATTGAAGAAAGATACTGTTGGGACCATGATCATATAATGAATAGAATAGAATTTCTCCCAAATTGGGAGAGTCCTCATAAGTGTGAGAGGATACAGCTCTTGAGCCTAGTGTTTTTTTTCCAATTCCATCAATAGGCAACTAGATTCTTTTATATAGGTTCATGCTTTCCTTTACCATCCACATGTCCTTCTTTTTCAAGCCCGTCTCTCTCTAAGACTAGAAATACTTTTGAAAGTGAAATGGCACTTCAATCGGATAAACTAAAAATGCAAAGAAGATTCTTTCACTCCATATTCTTTCAATATGAAAAACTAGTAAATATCACTTACTAGCTTACACTTGGACTTGGAACAAAAAATTGAAAGGGTAAGGGATTCTTTCATAAAAAGGCACTAGAGCATGACATTGAACTATCATGCTCTGGGTCCTCAAGCTTCTACTTTAACAGCCTAGAGTTAAACCTCCATAGGAACAAAAATGCAATTTTCTTTCTCTAGATTGGCATATAGCTCTTCTCTTTACCCCTCTGCCTCTTTCAAACAACAGGTGTAAATCATTCTATTTAGATAGGTTCAGAAGTTTTTTTCTTATGAGTCAGACTTCTCAAACTTTAGATACACTTTTTAAGACCTTTTCTATAGTTTCATCTTGGATTCCTCCCTATGACTAGAAAATGAAAGGAGGCTAACGATTTGATCAACCTGTCAGACCCAAATTTGAACCATGCATTACTTTGAATGTTTTCTTGAAGGTGTTTATCCTTAATGGATTCTTATTTGATGTCGTAATTGCCAACACATAATTTGGAATTTTTGTATATCTATTAACATCCTCAGTAAAGGAAACCTGTACTTGACAATAATCTTCTTCAATGTTCGTACACATATCACATATGCCATGATGATCTTTTGTACCATGCTACTCTAATAGTTACTTCAGATGGGGGAGACACTTCCTTGTAGAAAATTGCTCTAGGGGAACATTATTGGAAGTGCTTTCACTGCTCTCATCATCTTGTGTTGTTGACGGTGGAATTTCCACCTTTCTTAGCTTCTCATATAAGGAAATTTTTTCACCTATGTTTATTTTTCACAAAAACTGATTGGTGGGTTGAGCGTCAACCTTCTTTACCCTGCCTTTTCATTAGTGCTTTTGATGGTGACTTGTGCTCTTTGGTACTCTTTCCAGAAAAAAAGGTCAAACCCAACCTAGACTCTATGACTATGGATCACATACAGTATGTCATGGGTGATCATTGGGTTTCTTGGGTTATCAAGGTCTCATCACTTTGAAAACAAGTACAAGTATCTACAACTACCGAGAATAAGAATAAGAATAGTGATATAACTTATTACAAACATCCCATACATATTAAATATTCTTATTTTGGAATCTTACAAGAAAAAGGATAATCTATATCAGAAGCTAAATAAGAAAAAGGCCAGTAGAAGATTTCACTCTTAAGTTGCATGGCTTTCTATTTATCAATTATCATAGTTGAGGTATTCTATCTTTTTCGGGTTTGAAACTTCATAAATAAAGAGTGTGATCCGTGGGAAAAAAAACTAGAATTGGCTAAAAGGAATGAAAAGTTGGACCCTAAAGAAAGCAGGCTCATAAAAGAGATTAACAGACATAGACGGATAACTTACTATCAAAGTTAGTGCAATTGATTCGGCTGGATCAACATCGAAGCACCTTAGGCTTGCTTACAAAAGTTCTTCAAAAAAGGCTGGCAAGATGTCAAATGAAGCAAGCTTCCCACATGGTTTACAAAAGCACTTCCAATGGAAAGTAGGGAGAGAGGATTGATTGGTACAGCCATCATTCATAGACTAAGAGATTGGGCACCGATTAGTTGAAGTCAAGAAAGAGGGAAAGCCTTCCCCCAATCCATAACTTTTAGGTGAAAAGAAGATAGATAATTGAGTGTCACAAGATTTTGAAAGTGCCGCATCTAGCTCAACAAATTGTTTAAAAGAAATGATGGATATAGAGCGGTTATCACTTGTAGGCACATTCACCAAGGCTAAGCTATGAGTTTGATTTCACGAGTGCACAAGCAAAAGTGGAGACAAAGTTGTCCCCTGATCTGAGATATTAGTGAGATTAGCTACATACATCAACCTATTTTAACCTAGGAAAGTGAGTTTGATAGGCCTTTCCTTCCCCATTGTAGCTTAAAATAAAACTAAGGGTCTCAAGAAAGCTAAATGTATTCGTGTGTCATCCCAGGACCTCTTTCTTATGAATATCTGCTTATTTCTTTCTCTTTTCAAGACTGTTGAATGGTACTTGGTTGTTCCCTAAAGCATTTCCCGTTCTATCAAAAAATTTCTTTAAGCTTCTTGCCTATTCCTACATTTCTACTTCTATTTTTGGCTTCACCCCTGCTTTCCACTACCTCTATT
Organism: Cymbidium sinense; assembly: GCA_021442155.1. NCBI lineage: Eukaryota > Viridiplantae > Streptophyta > Magnoliopsida > Asparagales > Orchidaceae > Cymbidium > Cymbidium sinense. The sequence continues at coordinate 32,497,076 of CM038216.1, read as the reverse complement.
AGGTGTACAAAGAAAGCCATCTCGTATCCTCTTGTTAGTAGCGAGCCTACTACCAGGCAGGAGAAAGAGCTCAAACTTAGTAGCGAGCCTCGTATTCATAGATCAAACTTTTTTGAGTCAATGAATGAGTTTCTCGGATGTGAGAAATCTCCTTGCTCCACACCTTGTTGCTTAAGAGTTCTTACTTCTTGCACATGCTAGGCTTCCAACATGAGCTTCTTCTGAGCCCTCAACATGGCATGGAAAATGAAGCTAATTTGGTATGAAATAGCTCGGGGCTTGCTTTCAATGTCTATGTACTGCATCATTTTCACTCACCGTGAACATATGAATTGGATGGATGACTCACTTTGTCTAGAATGAGACGTCAAGTAAAACAACATTGGGGTGCCCTTGATGAAAGCACAGACCTATCGTAGGTTGACTTTCCTAGTCACATAAGCAACATATGCTTTCTATATGATCTATGACATATGAGTTATGTCATATATATAGATGTAAAATATGAATGTGTATGTGACCAGTCAAGCATAGGCCAGGAAAAGAGAAAGTATAGCTTATCAAACAAAACAGGTAGTGTAGCTAATAGAATCTAAGAAAAGAAGAAGTTAGAAGCTAAGACTCAGATGGAAAGAATTAGCACCTGACTACACTAGACAATGAAAAAGATAGGAAGACCCTCATTTTTGAAAAATGGAAGTTGTGTAGGTCGACTAGGCTCCATAGTGAGTCTCTCAGGTGATAAGAGTTCTATCATAAGTTTAGATTTTAGGAATGAGGAAAGTCACAAAACTCATATATATGGAAAGACAGCACAAGGGCCTAGCACAACATATACCCATTCTCATTCGCAAAGTGGTCAAGCATAAAAAAAAATATTTTTTTATAAGATGTAGATCAACATATTGGTTAGTTTCACTCACGGTCTTTGTCTTTCAACTCAAAAAAAAAACAAGGTTCAAGTGTCCAAGTGTAGAAGCTCACTCTAGCGCCTACGCATTATGACTCTATATTGAAAGAAAAGACCAATGAAATCTGATTCCTATCTTCTCGCTTATTTTCCCTAGTCTATGTTGACCTATCCGAGGTCAAAATGGAGAAATGAAACTTTTTGGAGGGAATCCCGTCAAAGTACTGGCCATGCTTACTCGTATATGCTGGATTCTTCCAAAGCAAGGGGTCAAACCTGAAAAAGTAAGTGAAAAGCTGCTAGTGATTATAGAATCTCTGGATACTCCTATGCTCTCTCATTCATCAGCTGATCTTAGCTAGCTATATGGCACTCACTCCTATATCTCAAGGAAACTATTTAAGGTCAAACTCCATAGAATATGATCTAGGCAGTTGATTACTACTAACTTCTCGACTAGTAACCACTGCTTTCTTTCTTGCAAATGAAAGACCTATAGGGCGTGTTCCCCTAATGTGACATTTTTTTACTCAATTAAAATTTTCCTTTAGTCTTCGCTATGCTCATTCCTTTCTTTTTCTTTGTGATAGAAGCCCTTTGATTCATGTGTTATGTTGGCTTCTTTCTATCTTGCTATTAATAGAAAAAAAGAATTCCTAATTTTGCTGTATCTTTACAAATCCAATATAATAGCAGCATAAGTCCCGATTTTTTTTCTTGCTTTAGGATTCAACTTTGCTCTTGTTTCTTACTTTGTGTTACTTATAGCCCTAACTTTTGACTTGTAAAAAAAGGCATTCTAATAAGGATGTCCTATTCACTCAATTCAGTCAAATGTGTAAAATGACTCAAACATGAGTGATTGAATCAATTTATTTCTTGTTGAATTCTATTTCTTTCTATCTTTGGATAAGTTAGCTTAGCCTCTTTGAGTGAGTTTTCTTCTTTCTTTTCAATTCCACTTACATTCAGTTACTTTCAAAGAAAAGGAAGAGAATATCTAATTTTTTATTAGCTAGTTCAGATAAACACCTCTATAGAACAAGTGGGGTGGTCTTCGAGCTATGGGGTGGTTCACCGGGCAGAGAAATGGTAAGTGGTTCTTAGTTGAATAGACTCTTGACTTCTTAGCTCATTGCTTTTGGTTCAAGTAAATAGGGATAGGTGAAAGGAATGGAGATGAGCCTGAAAAGGATATGAAGTTTCACTCATATTCATGAGGTCTTTCCAGTCAGAGGAGAAAGGCTTGACCTCTGGGAGTGGAGAATGACAGATGCAATAGAATTTGGTTCGAATCGATCCATTTTCCAGGTTTTGCTTCAGATGACGTTCTCACTGGTAAATCATGTTCCTTCCTTCTTTTAAAAAATAGATGAAAGGAAAGACTTCGCTAATGATGGTCTGTCTGTTCCTGAAGAATGACTTCTTTCTCCTAATATTCTTGATTAGGTTTGCATTGGTCCACCATCCATACATAGGTGGGCTGCCAGATGATGTGCTAGGAGTTGAAGTTATTGATGCTCCAGATCATCATAATAGATATGCATCAATTTTTAGACACTGATCTCCTAGCGGTGTATATTACTTTTTTAGCATGAGACTGGGTTGGATGTGGTCAGTCGGTGGCCTTAAAGGGATCCCCTAACAAGGCAGCTTGATAGTTTGGGCTTTTCAAGTGAGTGCATATGATGGGTTACCTTTCATCCCTAAGGGGCAAATCAATGATAGCTGGGCTTAGTCCTTTTTGAGACTTACTTGTATGCTACCTCAATGATGTGGGGGCACCTGCTGAGATTTGGTACGGGTGCTAAAATTCACTTGGCACCACTAGAGAATAGCACAGGGGTTGGGTATGTTAGTTTGACTTGGTTGTGGCTATCTTATGTTGCTCTTCTCGAGCATGGTGCCAAGATATATGAGCGACGAGCGAGGGAGTTGGTGCTTCCTAGAGCACAACAGTCCCACAAGATCTCTCAATAGGCATGGAGTAGCTATGGTAGTGCCTTTTGATTTTGATGCATGGAGTAGCTATAGATTTTCCTTTTGAACACCTTTAGCTTTCTTCTTATAGCACTGACTTATTGCTTTGACTTTGCAGGTAATCCGCCCACTCAGTCGGGATGCGGCAAGAGCACTCATTGCCTCTCATAGAGAGGTACCTTCTTCGTTGGGTCATCGTATCAAGCAGTAGCATGAGAAGCCTCAGTATGCTTCTGTGGATTGGAGTGCCAGTCCATCACACAATCAACCACTCACACCTGATGAGGAAGAAGAGCCATAACTTCTCTGTTTAGTGGAGAGTACACATCTTCCGGGTCTTTTGGCCACTTTTGCAGTGCATTTCTCTACTCCCTTAAGTCTAGACCTAAGTACCTCACCTCACATATCATTCTTCCTCCGGTGGCGAGTCTGATCTACTAGCCAAGAGAGACATTAGAGTCAGAGGTATGCGATGTTGGAAGATGCTAGGGCTAGGCTATAATAGTTTATTACATCAGGAGAAGGGGTGTGACAGTTTCAATTAATGGCCATCTGAACACCCCAAATTTAGTATCTCATGTGAAGTGGCTATTGCTTGCTTGTAGTCACATTCTTAGAATTAGTATAACTTGAGTGGACCATTGGCTTATTTTTCTATAAAATTGGAAGAGTTATTTGTTATGTATGTCGATGGATAATATACACATTAATGCATGTATATGCTGTTATAACTTAATCAATAAAATGATGAAATTTAAATTTAAAATCTTTTTGGAAAAATCTTTGAAATAGAAACTCAATGTATCTAACAAATTATTCCTAATGGTTCCTGCCGAAATGCTGCTAGTCGATGAAAGTTATCAACTTTGATATAAGTCCCACCTATGGTTCTCGATAAGCTTGGGAGATGATTCATTATTTCTTGATGAAGCCTAGGGAAGGTGCATACAAAGTTAATTTGAGTTTGATGGAAAAATGGGTAAGTTAGGTCAGAAATGGGAGTGTCCTATTTTAGGACAAATAACAATGGCATTTTTTTATCGAGGAACGAGCTTTGGAGCTTAGGGGAATGGGAGTGCAGTATTTTGGGATGGATAGGGAATGGCATTTTCCAATCAAGGAACGAGCTTGGGAGCTTAGGGAATGGCTTTGGCTGGTCATCTTGCATAGCTAGGGCTCTGAGGAATAATTTTGTGTGTATTTGAGTAAAAATGAGGGGGTCTATACCCCGTTCATCTTTATCTGATGGTGGGATTGGGTTGGCTTCTAGTGGTCATACGACCATCTCAGGGAGTCATGGGTGGCAGGGAGGAGGTGAGTTGGCTCGGCTTGATTGGTTGAAGTTGGGAAGGTGGCTGCCAAAGAGGAATCATGGGTTTCCTAAGGGTTTCAAATGATCCAATGGGGAGGGTGAGGTGATTTCACCTCCCATGGGTCATGGTCGACCAAACCATCCCATGGGTCAGGTTGGGCAGTGTCTAGTGCCTAGGTGGACCATTGGGAGAGTATTAAGTGGCTAAGGAATGTAAATGACCACTTACATGGGTAATTTGTCTCATGTGATGCCCTTGACCAAAGGGCAAAATGATCATTTGGCATTGGATTTGATTTGGATATATTTGAAATGATCCAAAAGTGGGTTAGCCTAAATTTCAAGTCAATTGGAGTTGATTTGGTTAGGATCGGCTTAATTTGACTCATTTAGGTCAAATTGGGTTAGGTTGGGTCAAGTTGACCAATTAGTCAAATTAGATCAAACCAAGGGTTAGATCAAGTTCATATGATTATTTAAGATATTTTGGTTCAATTGGTTTCAGTTAGTTTGGCTTAGATTTGATTTTAGGTCATTAATTCATTTTGTTCAAATGTGTTAAGTTAACTAATTTGACCAAATTGGCCAAATTGGCTTGAGTTGGATGTTGGTTTGGGTTTAGTTGACCAATTAAAGATGATGGTAGGCTTTGGTTTCAATTAATTTGGATTTGTTTTGATTTAGGCCAGCTTGAACCTTTAGGTCAATTATGGGTTAAGTAGGTCAATTGGGTTTAATTGGATCCAATCATGGTTTTGGTCAATTTCAACAATCAATTTGGAATGAACTTAAGCCATTGGTTGTAATCAATTTGATTTATATTTTGATTTAACCCAATTTGGTCTTTTGGGTCTATTTGGATCAACTTGGATTAAGAGGGCCAATTGGTTCTGGGTTGACTTAATTGAAAGTCAAGTCATATTCAGATATTTATTTTAATTCGGTATGAATCATTGGTTTCAAGGGATTTGGCTTAGGTTGCAATTTAGCTAGTTTTGGTTCATATGGGTAAAGGGGATGACTTGGTCAAATGACCAAGTTAACTTGCTTTGACACAATTTATGACAATTGATCAACCTAGGGTGATCAACAATCATGATGGGAGGTTTTGAGTGGCTTGGTTTAATCCAATTTGGGTAGGATTAGAACCTCACTCAAATAGGTCAAATTGGCCACTTTGGGTCAGGTGGACCAATTGGGTTTAGCTGGCTTGATTTTGGGTTAAGTTTGATTTAGTTGAGTTTATATATGGATTTGGGATTGATATATAAATTCAATTGCAATTGGCTTGGGTTCAAATAGGTTTTGTTTCATTTGAACATTTCAAGTCAAAAGGAATAAGTTGGGTTTGACTAGGGTTGATTTTGGTTTGGCTTGATGATTGTATATTTCATTTATATTTGCGAATATGATTTAAGGTATGATTGATTCATGAGAGAATCAATTGAATTAGGGTTTTGGAATGATGGAATTTAGCTAAGTCCATGGAGTTGGGTCATGTGGCTTAGGTTTGGATTTTGATTTGGTTTGATTTAGTTTGATGATTTAAATGTATATTTCATTTAAATTTATGAAGATGATTGAAAATATGATTGATTTGTGAGAAAATCAATTGAGTTTGACTTGATTTGGATTAAGATTTGGCTAAGTCCATGGGATAGGTCATATGGTTTAGGAAGGGTTTTGATTTAACTTGATTTAGTTTTGATCATCTGAATGTAGATTTGATTTATATTTAGGAAGATGATTGAATATATAAATTGATTATGAGAAAATCAATTAATTTTTTATTAATTCGGATTAAAATTTGGCTAAGTCCATGGGTTAGGTCATATGGCTTAGGAAGGGTTTCAAGTTTGGATTTGATCATGGGCTTCAATCAATTAGTTTTGGAATTTGGGTTTTGATTTGGATTTGAATTTGATGTTTGAATTGAACTTGAGGTTTGGTTTGAGAAGGTGACATGGAATGGATTTGGGTTGTAGGGTAGGTGGATTATCCAAATCCTTAAGGCGTAACCTAATCCTATGGTTTACCATTCTAAGTCTTCAGGCTTAGGTTAAGTGTTTACCTAATTATTAGAAATGTCTTAAGACTAGGGAAGTCTTAGTGTCTAGAACACTCCTAAGTCTAAGATGGGAAGATTGAATCCACACTCCAAAAGTTAGGTCAATAGGCCTTAGGCTCCATAGTGTTGTCCTTGGAGATAGATGATTGGAAGACCGAAGCCAAGTTTCATATTATGGACTTGGATACATCTTTCAACACTTTGTTTGGGAGACCATGGATACCTGAGAACAACATAATTACATCTTCTCTACATTAGTGTATGAAGTTCATTAGAGGTGGGATCGTTTTCTATGTCAAAGGAGATCTCAAGCCATTTAAAGTTCACAAGGTTAGCATATAGGAGGATACAACTTACTACCTCCCTCAAAATCAATAAGTCTATTCTCCAAAACTTGGCCAAAGTTTAAAAATAAAATAAAAAAAGAAAAAGATAGAAAAAAAGAATGAGAGAAAGATAAAGAAAAGAAAAGAGAAAATGAAAAAAAATAAAAGGGAGCAGAAATAGGCTTGGAGGAGGAAGAGGAGCTTAACATTAGATTCCACCAACAGTTCATTACTCCATTCAAACATATGGGTAGGACAACTTGACCTCCACCAGGCAGTGGAAGAGGCTAGTTCAAAGGTAGTCCTAGGGGTGAAAAACCTCCTTATTGGCCACCCAATAGAAGATATGTCCCAACTACCAAGAGTACAGCTGTTATCCATATAGCCTTAGAATCTAAATCATAGGATGAGTCTTATATGGTTAGCTCACCAGCCAGCTCTTCTCAATAGTATATTCCCTTGGAGGTGACACTTGAGCTAGATAATAATAAAGACTAGGCTCCAAAGCAAAGCATAAGTGTATCCAAGTCTATATGTGAAACAGTTAGGCATCAGTTGGGAACCTTAGCTCTAACCTTAGTTTTGTCTAAAAAAGTTGAGTGTTTGATAGTTAAGGAAGCCCCTAAGTCATCCACAGGTGTGAAGACTCATAGGTTCTTTTTGGGAGCATCATCCTTAAGTCAAGAAGTTGATGTAGAACTTCAGGATGATTCATATAAAGATTTAATAGAATTACCTTTTGATTAGTACTTGCCTTGTTTTCATAATTTAGCAAAGAAATGGTTAATTCCACATACTTGGTCAAAGCACAGGTCAGACTACTCCGGAAGAATATGGAATAACAAATGCAAAAGCTCTCAATCAAGACTAGGACTATGATTCAGTAAAGTAGGTGCAGTCGATGATGACGATTATTACTTAGTCATTACCAATCATCTGGAATCTGATATGCTCTTTTCAAATAACATTAATTCATATGAGGACCAGCGCATAGAATCTTCAGATGATTTTGAAGTCAAAGATGCACTGCCAGAGTTTGTAGAAGATATCAATTCAACCATTGACAAGCTGAAAAAAATCAACTTAGAAATTGAAGAAGTTCCACGCCCGACATACATCAGTTCTTTGTTGAATGAAATTGAAACAAATGACTTAGTTAGGCTATTGACTGAGTTTAAGGACTTCTTTGCATGGAGTTATGAAGAGATGCCTAGATTGGCTCATGACGTAGTGGTCCATAAACTATTAATAGAGCCTATTTCTAACCCTATCAAGCAAGCTCCTAGATGCACGTGATTAGACATAGAATAATAGGTCATTTATGAAGTCAAGAAACTGATAGATGCTGGCTTCATTTGGGAGGAAAAATACCCTACCTAGTTAGCTAACATTGTCCTAATTAAGAAAAGGAATGGCCAATTTCACATATACATTAATTTTAGGGATTTAAATAAGGCATGTCCAAAAGATGAATTTCCACTACGAATCTCATAGCTGATGGTGGACATTGCCTCTTCTCATGCAGTCTTCTCTTTCATGGATGGCTCATCTAGATATAACCAATTAAAGATGGCCCCTGAAGATGAAAGAAACACTACTTTTAAAACTCTGATTGGAATCTTTTACTATAAGGTCATGCCTTTCAACCTTAAAATGACTGCTACGTACTGGCTATGACTTGAATCTTGATGAACTCATCATCAAGTTGAGTTCTGTCGATGATCTCATGCTCAAAAGTAGAGAAAAGAAAGACCATGTCTTTGACTTGAGAGTAGTTTTTAAACAGTTAATATAATTTAACCTCAAAATGAACCCCCTAAAGTGTGCATTTAGGGGAGTTTTAGGGGAATTCCTTGGGTTTTTTTGTAAGTCACTTGGGAATCAAAATCAATCAGGAGAAGATCAAGGAAATATTAGAAATTATGCCGCTAAAAGTTTAACTCAACTCAGATCATTCCAAGGGCGGTTGGCATATCTAAGATGCTTTATATCCAACTTATCGGGAAGATATCAGTCATTCTCAACACTTGTCAAAAAGAATGCCAAGTTTAACTAGGATGATAAGTGTGAGCATTCCATCGAAGACATCAAGCAATACCTGATAACACCATCGATTCTAGTAGCCCCTACCCTAGGCAAGCTGCTCATACTTTACACTACTACATCAGATGACTCCCTTGGTGCATTGTTGGCCAAAGCCAATGATGAAGGGAAGAAAAATGCACTTTACTACCTCAACCATCATATAATCCCTTCTGAGGCTAATTATCCACCCATTGAGAAGCATTGCCTACCTTTAATCTTTGCATCCCAAAAGCTAAAGCACTACATGCTTCCTCATAAGGTGAACATAATCTCTAGGATCATTTTAATATAGTATATCATGACACAGCCGATGCTATCAAGATGGTTGGCATGATGGTCAATGATCCTCTTATAGTTTTACATTACCTTCCTACCCCTATGTGCAGTGAAAGGATAAGTGCTAGCAAATTTCTTAGCAGTACACCCACTTCCTGCTAACTCTCCGCTTAGTGATGATCTCTCTGATGAACAAATCATGAACTTGGGGGATACTAGCATTCACCATTGGGAGATATACTTTGATGGTGCGGCTTTCTCTCAAAGAGGAGAAGAACAAAAATTTACTATTCCAAGAAAGGCAGGGGTTGGAATAGTTCTCTTAACTCCAAGATGCAATGTGATGAGATTCTTATATCATCTGTCTAACCCATGCACCAACAACGAAGCTGAATATGAGGCTCTGATTGTGGGTCTAGAGTTAGCCATTACTCTAAGCATCCAAAACATCAACATCTTCAGGGATTCTCAGCTAGTTATCAACCAAATCACTAAGTCCTCTAAAGTTATAAAGCCCAAGCTCCATCACTCCCATAGCTACAACATGTACTTGTTGGCCCAAATCCCAGAGGTTACCATTTATAAGATTCCTCGAGGAGAGAATGTTGTAGCATATATTTTAGCCAAGCTTGTCAGAGAATTGAAATATCTGGAAGATGAGTCCATATCAGTAAAGTTCTAAAATAGACAAGTCTTATCTCTTATTTATGTTGAACTCAAAAGTACTCTCTTGAAGGGCAGGCTGCCATTGTCAAAAAGGATGAAGAGTTAGATTGGATCCAACCATTCATGGATTACCTAAATAAAGGCAAACTACCTTAAGAGAAGTCCCAAGCCCATCAGATGAAGCCAAGAGTACTTTCCTATGTTGTTGTGGATGGTTGCTTATACCGGTGGTCTTTCGATCATATGTCATTACATTATTTAGACAAGCACGAAGCCCATAAGATCATGACCGAAGTACACTCAGGATTATGTGGAGCCAACCAATCTAGTCCAAAGATGATGGCCAAGATCAAGATATTAGGATACTATTAGCCATCAATGATCAAAGATTACATGATATAGCTAGGCAGTGCCACCAATGTTAAATACACTGTGTGGTCCTACACCAACCACCCAACATTCTACATCTAATATTGGCCTCATGGCCATTTGAGTGTTGGGGTACTGACATAGTGGGTCCGATAGATCCTTATTCTTCGAAGGGCCATTAGTTCATCTTAGCTGCTACTAACTACTTTTCCAAAAGGGCGAAGGCGATTATTCTTAGAGAGGTCACATCTCAGTATGTACTCCAGTATTTTAGGAACCATATCTTATAAAGGTTTAGAGTGCCTCGATGAATTATATCTGATAATGGTACTGCATTCAAGAGCACTGAGATCAAGAACTTTGGTCGAATACAAAACATTGATTAACAATATTCTACCATCAACTACCCAAGGGAGAATAGCTTAGCAGAAGCCTACAATAAAACTCTCATCCAAATACTAAAGAAGACACTCAATAATAATAAGCGATAGTGGCATGAGCAGTTAGTTGAAGACTTGTTGGCCTACTAGACCACATATAGAACTCCAACTCAGTCTACTCTTTTTTCCTTAATGTGTGGGCCCAAATCCATTATACCATTAAAAGGTCAACTCTCATCACTAAGGATAGCTATCAGTAGCAAGATCACAAAGAGGAGAATGCCAAGTTGTGGTTAGAAGAGCTCAAAGGTTTGGAGGAGAGATGCCTATGGGCATGCCAAAACCTTGAGTTGTACAAAGCTAAAATGATTCAAGGTCACAACAAGTTGGTGCGTCCTAGAGCTTTTCAAGTAGGAGAGCTTATTTTTATTTTAAAGAGACTGATTGTTGCTCATCATAATATGGGAGGCAAGTTTGAACCCACTTGGGAAGGACCTTTTGTCATAGAAAAGGCCTACCTAAGAGGATCTTATCAGATTATTAATGATAAGGGAGAGTGCCCCATGCTTCCAATCAGTGGGCTCTACTTAAAGAAATATTATATATCATGTTTAAAAATAATTATCATTAATGAAAATTCTATTTCAAATTCAATATCTTCCATGTTGAAAGTATTTTTTTATGAATCAGCCACGATGTGTTTATGGTAGGTGTAAGAAACCCGAGGATCGTCCTATCCTTCATCGACACTACAAAAAAACATATAAAACATGCAAAACTTTTTTTTATCTTGGGCTACACTGAGTTGAGATATCGTCCCCAGTGACACTCACTCAGTAGCTGCTCTAGGTCGGGCTGATGTGCTACCCTGCTAGTGTTTTACCCCAATGGTCCTCTTTCTTTGGAGGATGTAAGTCTACTATACTATTTTTTCTTTACTTGGCCACTACACACCGATGAGCACCTCGTTAGTTTGGTAAGCCTTATTGTGTGGCCAGTAAGCTACCTCACGTTGGCTTCATTTAAGAGGATGTGAGTCTGCTATGCTTTCTTCTTGGATTATCTTTCATGATCTAACTGCGCATGTATATTTAAGGTTTAGGATAAGGCCCCTAGCAGCTCCTTTCCTCCTGATTACTTCAAGTCTGGGTCCAGTCCTTCCTCCTTGCTCCTCGCTTAATAGTCTCTCTAGGTCAGATATCATCTATTCTGCCTACGATAGACTATTCTGATGATCAATTCCACTGGAAAAAGTTGAAAGCCTACACGCTTTATTTCGGATTGATCATTACACACCAATGGGAACCTTAGGTTGGTTGGTTCTCACTATGCTAATGGATACACCAGTCATGTTGATGGATACACCATAGGTTGGTTGGTTCTTGCACCTTAGGATACACCACTCATGGTAGATGTAAGTCTACTATACTTTATCCTTGAGTTGGCCATTACCTATGCTTTCTTTCAGGGCTTAGATAACGCCCTAGCACCTCCCTATGGGTATTATATTTAACCACAGCAATAATGTAACTGAACACTACCTTGGTTACTATCGGATTGGACAGTTTCCCTTTCCTAGTAACCACCCTTGTGGTTGGAGAATCCGTCTTGAGGATGTGAAGATTCTCCCTTGGTCTAGTAAATTTGAGATAGGTCAAGGTCGACATAGGCCCTTCTCAGTGTGTTCCCACACACACCAACAGGGTCCACGCAAACATATAAACAAAATATATGTTCACTTGTGGATTAGGAGGACACCCTTAGTGGTACCTTTTCTCATGCAGGCATCCTATCTTTAGGGCAATGTTAGCAAAACTCCCTCTAGGAATCACATAACTACTATTGAGTTGAAATAAGTCCCCAACGACATTCACTTAGTAGTCACCCCGAAGTCGGGGTTGATTTGTTGTGCTACCAACAGGTCACCCCAGTGGTTGTTCTCTACTTTATAAGATGTAAGTCTGCTACACCTTCTTCCTAGCACAGCCGTTGCACACTAAGAGGCAATCCCTTAGGTTGGCTAGCTATACCCCACGGCCAGTAGACTATCCCTTTGGATTAGTAAATCTAGGATAGGACAAGTCTGATATAGCCCCTTCTTAGTGGGTCCATAACACACTGACATGGTCCATAAATTAAATATATCAAATTTGATCAAGCTCACATCCCAAGTGGATATGCCCTTAATTCAAAATCAAACTAAACCAAATAAACCTTATCAAAATCACATAAAATTAAAATAAAATTAATCTTGACTACTTTTGAGTTAACATAAATCCCCAGCAGCATTCACTCAGTAGTCTCCATAGGTCAGGTACGATTTGTTGTGCATCCAGTTGTTCCTTGCTTTGGAAGATGTAAGTCTTCTTCTTCTGGCGGTTGAACCTTGAGGAAACCCCTTAAGTTGGCTAGCTTTACCCCACAGTCAGTAGACTATCCCTTTGGATTTGTAAACTTGGGGGTCAAGGCTGCCCCTTCTTAGTAGGTCCAAAACACGCAAAGTCCATACATTAACTCAGATTAAATTAAACCCAATCTGATTTTTCGTAGTGGAGTTAAATCACACCTTTCTCTCTAGTGGAGCCCCAAATCATATATAAACAAGTCAAACATAGAAATCAAGTTCAAAACCAATCTCCCCAATGGAGCCAAATTAAACCAACTCTCCAAATAGACTCTAAATCAAAGAAATCCAACCAAACTCTTATTCCCAGTGGATACATCCCCAAACAAATATATGAAATCAAACTCAAATCCTAATCTTAATCCCCATGGATAGCTTCCTAAGGTTAAATACCGATCCCAATAGACTTGAGCCCATATCTCAGGATATGCCTCCACATCAATTAAACGTTGATTGATCTTAATCCTCGATGGATTATAGATTCTTATCCCTAGCAAAACTTCTTTCCATAAATCATATAATCAAATCAAATTCAAACCTTATCCCCAACAAATTTTCTTCTTTCATGCCTTGATATAGACCCTCACATGTCATGTCCAATGCATGTGTGATCCCTAGATATCCCCTCCATGTCCTTGACATGGAATTCTCATCAAATATGCATAGTTTTAATACTTCAACCAAAAGCCTAACAATGTATTCATTCAAATTACATCATCGAGCATTATAATCAACATTTTATGATTTGTGATGGTACAAGCTCAAACTAACTATACAATATCATGCTAAAAATATTATATTGTGAATTAACACACTATATTATATTATAATATATGATGTTATATTATAATTTGCTATTATATAATATATTGTCTAACATTACACCTCATTAGAATCACTTAAAAGGATCAAATAACAAAATTTTCTCAAAATATGAATAATGTTCATCTTACTAAACTAAAATTGTTATCTTTCTATTAGAAATGGTACAAAATAGCATAGTTTGCTATTGCTTCTTAGTGTGTGCCATCAATTTGGCCAAATTCTTCCATCTCAACCTTCAAATTAACATTTTTGTGAGTTTTGACCCAATGTATTATAATAGAAATAAAACATACTAAAATGTACAATAACTTTTAGTAACACACCACCACATTCATATATATGTGAAGTTATATTGTTATGTTCATTATATTTTAATATGCTTTTGTATAATATATTATCTTACATTATACTTTAAAATGAATAAACTTTAAGCAAAGAATTTTATGATTGAAGAATGAACATTTTTTGGATGCAAAATTCCATTCTTTTTTATTAAATGACACACTTAGCACACCCTAACCTAAACCCTAGCCACAAACCTAAACTAAAACTAAACAAAACCCTAAACTAGCTAAGCCAAAACTAAACTAGTAACTAAGCTAAATAAACTAACAGCTAGGCCTAAACTAAATAAAACTAAATTAAACAAAAAACCCTAAACCCTAAACTACTAATAAAACTAAACTAACCTAACCACTAAACTAAACTATTAATACTAATCTAAACCTCCACACCCTAAACCACTGGGCCCACCCACCTATTGATTAACTGGCTAACTAATTAAAACCTCCTAAACCTAAACCTAAACCTAACTAGATAAACTAACTAAACTAAAACTAAACTAACCAACTAAACCTAAACCTAAACCCTAAACCCTAAACTATATAAAAACTTACTAAAACTAAACTAAACTAATTAAAACTTAAACTTAAACTTGACTAACTAAACCAAAACCTAACACTAAACCCTAAACTAATTAAAAACTAACTAAACTAAACCAATTAACAAATAATTAACTAAAACTAATTAAAGTAACTAAATTAATTAACTAATAACTAAACTAAACCTAACTAATAACTAATTAAACTAACTAATAAACCTAAACCCTAAATGATAAACCCTAAATCTAAACCTAAACCTAACCTAATAAAACTAACTACTAACTAACTAAACTAACTAAACCTAAACCCAAAACCATAAACCCTAATAACCTAAACTAATAACTAATAATAATTATAACTTATAACTAACTAAACCCAAACCTAAACATAAACCTAAAACTAAATCTAAACTAATAAAAACTCAACTCATAAACCTAAATAACTAAACTAAACCTAACTAAAAACTAATAAACTAACTAAATTTAAATGAATAAACTAAACTAAATTCAAAACCCTAAACTAACTAACTAAACTTAAACCCTAAACCCTAAACTTAATAACTAATAAAACTTAATAAAACTAATAACTAATAATAGCTAAACTAATAACTAATTAAATAAACTAATAACTAATAAACTAACTAACTAAAGTAATAACTAAACTAATAAATAACTAAACTAAAACCTAACTAAACTAATAACTAAACCTAATAAAAACTAACTAACTAACCAAAAAATAATAACTAATTTAACTTAACTAAATTAAAACTAACTCTAACTAACTAACTATACCTAAACCCTAAACCCTAAACCTAAATCAAAACTAATAACTAAACTAACAAACTAAACTAAACCTAAACCCTAAACCCTAAACCCTAAACCCTAAACCTAATTAACTAAACTAAACTAACTTATATCCTAAACTAACTAATAAATAAACTAAACCTAATAACTAAACTAAAACTACTAATAACTAAACCTAAACCTAAACTAATGAACTAATAAACTAACTAAACCTAAAACTAACTAAACTAACTAATAAACTAACTAAACTAAAACTAAACTAACTAAACTAAACTAAACTAACTGATCTAAACTAACTAAACTAAACTAAACTAATAAAAACTAATAGCTAAACTAAACTAATAACTAAACTAACCTAAAACTAACTAACTAACTAAACCTAAACTAACTAAACTAAAACTAACTAATAACTAACTAAACTAATTAAACTAACTAATAAACTAATGAAACTAAACTAATTAAACTAATAACTAAAACTAAACTAACTAAAACTAATAATAAACTGATTAACCTAAAACCTAAACTTAAACCTAATAAACTAATAAAATTAACTAATAAACTAATTAAACTAACAAAACTAACTAAAACCTAAACCTAAACCCTAATCCTAACTAAAACTAACTAATAAACTAACTAAACTAACTAACTAATAAAACCTAAATTAACTAAACTAAACTAACACTATTAACTAAATTAAACTAAACTATTAATAACTAAACTAATGACTAAACTATGGCCAGCCTAGGCCTAGGCCTAGGCCCTGACTAACATAGGCTAAAACCATGATAGGCCCAACTGAGCCCACTAAAATAAACTAGGCTAAGCCAAACTGACTAGATAACTGACTAAAGGCCACTACTAATAAACTAATAAGCTAACTAAAACTAAATACTATATAAACTACTGACTAAATTAGTAAATTATTAATAATAAAATAACCCTAAACTAATGACTAATAACTAACTAAATCTATACTAACTACCTACTGTAGGACCTACTTGGGCCCCTAAAAAAAATAAGTAACTAGTAAATAAATTAAAATACCTAAATAAATAATTAACTAAATGATAATAACTAAACTAAAACTAAGGAATAAATTACTAGGCCAACCTATTAAACTACTAATTACTACTGACCTGAGTCTCCACTCCTGAGCCCAAGGCCCTAAAACTACTAATGACTAAACTATAAAAAACTAAATAGCTAGCTAATAAGCTAATGGAAATAATAACTAAACTAATACTACCTAAACTAATAACTAAACTAACCCTGACCTACATAACCCAACCAAACCCAACTAAAAGCCCTAAAACTAACCCACAAATCTAGGCCCAACTAGCCCCAGACCCAACTAATAAACTAATTAAACTTTATAATAAACTAATAAAACTAATAACTAATGACAATAACTAAGGCCAACTAAATCTGACTTTAGGCCCAAACTCTAACTATAAACATGAGCCTAGGCTAAATAACTAATTAAACTAAAGGCTAACTAATGACTAAATTAGGCAAACTAAAAGGCTAAAACTAGGCCTACTAGGCTGAGCTAACTAAAAAATATAAATAATATTAAAGGCTATAATATTAAAAAAATAAATAATAATAAACTAATTAATCATTAAACCATAAAACTAGCTAACTAACTAAAGTAATAAATAAACTAAACTAAACTAAATAACTAAATGATTAATGGCTAAAACCTAAACCAACCCTGACAAAAGTTACTAATTGGAAACTAATAAACTAACTTAACTAAAATAAACTAACTGCAAAACTATTAATGTTAATAAACTAAACTAACTAATCTAACAAAACTAAACTAAAACTAAACCCTAAACCCTAAACACCTGAGCCTAAAACCCTAACTGACTAAAACTAAGGCTAATAACAATAGCTAAATAATAGTAAACTAATAAATGAAACTAGGCTAATAACTTGACTAACTAATTAAAATGAACTAAAACTAATAACTAAAACTAACCCCAACTTAAACTAGGCCCTGACCCAGACTAAAACTATTAAAATAACTACTAATGATTGGCTAAAACTATTAGGCTAAAATGGATTAAACTACTACCCTGACTAAACTAGGCTAAAACCCAACTAAACCTAACTAGGCTTCTAACTAATGACTTTACTAGGCTAACTAAACTACCTAGGCTAAACCCTAAACTAAACTAAACCTAGGCTAAACTAAACTAAACCTAGGCCCTGACCACTTATACATAACCTGATTGACTATTAAAAAACTTAGGCTGAAACTAAACCAAGGCCAAACTAGGCTGAGCTAACTAATGACTTTGCTAGCTATGATAGTAAAACTAATAATGACTAATGACTAGGCTAACTAACTAATAACTAGTAAAGATAATGAGCCTAGGCCAGGCCACTGAGCCCTAACCAATGATGACCAGACTAGTTAAACTAATAACTAATAGGCTAAAATACCTACTAACTAAAAACTGATAACTACTACTACTAAAATGCCATAAAAATGAACTAAACTAACTTGCTATAACTAAATGATAAATAAAACTACTATAAACTAAACTAAACTAACTAACTAATATTAAATAACTAACTAACTAGGCTAACTGACCTCCTAACTAATCCCCTAGGCCCTGACTAACTGATAAAACTAACTAAACTAGGCCTCTGAACCTATAAACCTAAACTGGACTGACTAAAACTAACTACTAACTAATGACTACTAATGACTAAAATTAAATAAAACCCAATACTAATGGCTAGGCCCAAACAATACATATAAACTAGGCTAAATAAAACTATAAACTAGGAATATACTGTAAAACTAAAATAATTAAACTACTAAATAAAACCACAATAACTAAACTTAAATGACTAGTAAACTAAACTAAACTAATTAAACTACTACTAATCTAAAACTAAACCTAATAACTAAAACTATACTATAAACTACTAATGAGCCCTGGGCCCAAAAACTACTAATATTGAAATAACTAGGCTAAGCCCCAACTAGGCTGAGCCTACTGGGCTAAGGCACAACTTGAGCTAAAACTAAAAGTAAACTAACTACTAAAGCCAACCCACACTAAACCTAGTAAACTTGGCCCTAACTAGGCTAGGCTAATCTAATATAATGACTACTGATAATTAAAATGGTAACTAAATTAACTAGGCTAATAAAACTAAATTAAGACTAATGACTAAACTGAGCTGATTGATTAACTAGGCTAGGCTAAAAACTAATGATATTAAAATTAATAAACTAGGCTAATAATGATAATAAAAAACTAGTAAATAATTAACCTAACTAGGCTGACTAAAAATAAAGGCCTAAACTAATACTAAACTAACTACTGAGCCTAACAAGGCCCCACAGGCTTAACTAAACTAAACTGACTAAAACTACTGAGCTAACTACTGAGCTAACTAAATTAAGACTAACCTCTAAACTAGGCTAAACTCTAATGATTAACTAAAACTAAACTAATACTAAAAATTAAACTAAAACCAAACTAAACCCTAAAACCCCCACAAACCTAAAACTAAAAAATAAATGACTAATAGCCCTAAACTAAACTAAATAATTAACAAAAGTACTAAATGATAAACTAAAAAACTAAACTAAATAAACTAAACTAATAAATCAAACTAAACTAACCCAAAACTAATAATTAAACTAAACTAATAACTAAAAGATAAACTAAATAAAACTAAAACTAAAACCAATAACTAAACTAAAACTATAAAATAAACTAAATTAAAATTAAACTAATAGGCTAAAACTAATAAACTAAATAATATAATAATAACTAATATAATAATAAAAGACAAATAACTAATAAAATCTAATTAAACTAAACTAAACTAATAACTAATAATTAATAAACTAAATAAAACTGAATAAAAACTAAAACTATACTAAATAACTAATAAACTAAAACTACTAAAACCTAACTAAACTACTAACTGACTAAAAAGCTAGCCTATCTATAAACTGGCTAATCTAACTAAACTAAACTACCTACTAATTGACTAACTGGCTAAACTAGGCTACTAACCTAAAGGCTGACTAGGCTGACCTGGGCTTATGATAATAATGATAAAACTACTACTAACTAGGCTATGAAAGGCCCAATAACTGACTCTAGGCTAACTTGAACTGACTAGGCTAAATGACTCTAGGCTAACAAAACTAACTTAACTAATGACTAATGGATGGCTAAACTAATGACCCTAAAATGACTAACTAACTAATAAAAATAATAACTACTAACTAACTAACCTAAACAACTACTAAAATGATTACTGTACTAAACTGGCTAGGCTATTGGCTAAGCTGATTAAAAGATAAATGATAACTCATAATAACTAGGCTAATATTAAAACTAATAATGACTAATAAACTATAAAACTAATAACTACTAATCTCTAATGACTGACTAAATCTAGGCTAACAAATAATACTAGTAAAACAAATTAAACTACTAGTACTGATAAACTAAACTGGGCCCTGGGCCCTAACCCTACTGGGCCCTAAAACTGATATAAAATGATTATAACTAACTAACTACCAACTGACTGACTATTGCTACTAGGCTAAAGTTACTGACTAAATAATGATAAATAAAAACTAAAACTAAAACATGGGCCCTAAAGGCTAGGCTCTGAGCTGAGCTAAACTAGCTAGGCTATATAACTTAAACTGACTAAGGCCACTACCACTGGGCTAACTAATAAATAAACCCAACCACTGGGCTGACTAAATTAGCTAGGCTACTAGGCTAATCTGGGCTATAATAAATACTACTAGTAACTAATATACTAAACTAACTAAGGCTAACTAAATACTGACTAATGACTAACTACTGGGCCTGACTAAAACTAATAAACAATAAACCTACTAAACTGGGCTGAACTGAGCTACTGACTCTGATAAGACTGGTGATGAGCTCTGAGCTAGGCTGACTAGTAAACCTAACTAAAACTATGGCCTAGGCTGAGCTGGGCCCTGGGCCAAAAATGACTGACTGACTAAACTAATGATAATGGCTAGGCTAAAGGCTACTAAACTAATAAAGACTGGCTAATGATATTGACTGGCCCTGGGCTCTACCATACTTATTAGGCTAACTAATGACCTGGGCTATAAGGCTAATAAGGCCCTGAGCCTGGGCCACTGGGCACACTGACTGGGCCACTGACCTAATGAACTAGCTAAACTGACTATAACTGATATAATGACTAAACCTAAAATGAATTAGGCTAAAACTGACTAAAACTAAAACTAATAAATAAAAGACTAATAAAATAAATGACACAAAAGCTATAATGGCTAAAGCTAACCTAACTAAACTAATGATTAAAATTAGGCTAAATAACTAGGCTACTAACTATGACTAATACTAATAAACTGACTAATAGGCTAAAACTAGCTAAAAATAAAACTATAGGCTAATAAATAAACTAAACTAAATAACTAATAAAAAACTAACTAAAACTATTAATAACTAGCTAAACTAATAAAACTAATTAACTAAATCCTAACTAAACTAATAAACTAAACTAATAACTAAACTATAACTAAATACCAATAACTACTAAAAAACTAACCATAAACCCTAAACCTAAACTAAGTAAACTAAAACCTAACTAACCTAAACCTAACTAATAAAATTAACTAAAATAAAACCCTAAATTTCTTAAAATAAATAAACTAATAAACCTAAACCTAACTAAACTAATTGTGCCTTATTTAATATTTTTTTAGTTAAACCGTTGGCCATTAACTTCAGTTGAGCCTTAGTAAAACTCTCTCGGGTCATGCTCCCCTTTTGATTTCTATTAAGGAAGCTGTTCATAACAGTAATGTCATTGAAAATTTATGTTTTCAAAATATGTGGTTAAAAGATAAAAGTTTTCTTGATGTTATTGCTTATAATTGGTGCGCTCCTCTTTCTCTTGATGATTACGCATTTGGTATGATGAGATTTTGGCTTAAGCTTAAAGGCTTAAGCATAATATCACTTGGAACAAAATTGCTTTAAAAATGTTTTTGATAATATCAAAAAAATGGAACAAAGGGTGAAAGATTTGGAAGAATTGGTTATTACTAATTCTTCTTTTTATTCTAACCTTGTTGAAGCTAAAGATAATCTCATTAAATTTCAGGATATGGAAGAGACATATTGGAGACAAAAAATTGCCTCTAAGCATCTTTCTGAGGGGTGAAGAAACACTAAATATTTTCATGCTTTGGTAATGAAAAGGCGTGTTCTTGGTCGTATTCATAAAATCAAGATTTTGGATGGTTCTTGGCTTACTAAAAAAGTTCATATATCCTCTTTTACTCTTAGTTTCTTTAGAAATCTTTTAAAAAAAATTATCAACTTGAGCATTTATCTAATCCCTCTATCATTCCTTCTATTATGTCTATAGAAGATAATGAGTGATTGGTTGCTCCTCCTTTTGATGAGGAAATTTTTAATATTCTCAATGGTATGAATGTTGATTTTGTTACAGGGCTAGATGGTTACACTACTTTATTCTTTCAAAAAGCTTGGTTTATTTTTAAAGCTGATCTTTTTAATGTTATTAAGGATTTTTTTTTCAAGGGAATTCTATTCCTAAATATTTTACTAGCACTTCTATTGTTCTTATTCCTAAGAAAGATAATCCTAACATTTGGAATGACTTTAGACCTATTAGTCTTTGTACTATTTTTAATAAATTAATTTCTAAAATTTTGACTAATAGGCTTAGTAAGTTTCTTCCTATGATTATCTCTCCTAATCAAACTGGCTTTGTGAAAGGTAGAACTATTTCGGATAACATCTTGCTTACTCAAGAATTGATTCATGATTTGAATGTTAAAACAAGAGGTGGAAATTTACTTCTTAAGCTTGACATCACCAAAGCCTATTATAACATTTCTTGGGATTTTCTTAATAATTCTTACTTTCTTTATTTGGTTTCTTTAATCATTTTGTTTCTTTGGTTAACAATATAATTAGAAATGTTTGGTTTTCATTAGTTATCAATGGTGAAAACTTTGCCTTCTTTAATTCCTCTCAAGGTATAAGATAAGGTGACCCTCTTTCTCCTTCGCTTTTTTATTATTACGATTGAATATTTGTCTCGTTGGCTTAATCTTTTTTTTAGAAGAATTCTAGTATGTATTTCAGAAATCTTGGTGGTTTGGCTATCTCTCACTTAAGTTTCGCTGATGATTTCATAATATTTTGTAATGGCTCATTACATTATGTTAAAAAGCTTAAGATTTTTTTAAATAAATTTGAAAAGGAAAGTGGCCTTGTGATTAGTAATCATAAAAGTTGTTTTATCACTTCTACTTCTATTTACGTTCAAGAATCAATAAAATTAAGGATATTCTGATTTTTCTCATCAAAATCTTTCTATTAAATATTTAGGCTCCGTTATATTTTGGTCAAAGAGATCCCATCTTTTGATGAGGTAATCCATAATATTCAAAAAAATTTCTACCCTTAAATTTCATTTCTTATCCTTTGGTGGTAGATTAATTATTCTTAAAGTATTCTTTACTCTCTTCCTTTTTTACTTGTTGCTTAATATTGTTCCTACATCCCTTATTCTTATCATGATTGAAAGACTATTTAATAAGTTTATTTGGGACTTTAAGAATTCGGCCAAAAGGCTTCATTGGACTTCTTGGTCTAATATGTGTGGTACTATTTATAAAGGTGGTATTGGGTACAAATCTTTGATGGATTCCACCAATGTTTTTTCTTATAAACTTTGATGCAATTTTCAGAAAAATGAAAGTCTTTGGGCAAAACTCATGAATTTTAAATATTGCAAAGGTAAGCATCCTTTAATTTGCAATTATAAACTTGGTGACTCTATTGTTTGTAAACGGCTCTATGATATTAAATGAAAAGCAGAACCTCTCAGTTTTTGGGGTATTAATAATGGTTCTTCTTTCTTTGGCAAGATAATTGGATGAGGGACTTTTCCATTGAGTTTTGCTTAATACTCACTTTACTTTTTCTTTGAAAGTTA